>JAQQZR010000002.1:23353645-23375008 GCA_030068235.1 Notoglanidium macrostoma
CCATTATCTATAGCGCTTTATCCGTCTGGGTCGCAGGGAAGCTGGAGCCAATCCCAGCATCTTGGGGCGAGAGGCGGAGTACACCCTGGGCAGGTTTTTAGGAGGTTTGTTAAGATTTATATGTAGTTATCACTGTAAACAGACGAACTGATTAGATTTTGGAATTGATCCTAGCGGGGTCAAGGTCACAGCAAGGTCAAATGTCTGAATTAGTTTTTTTCAATAGCGCCGTTCCTGCTTGAGGTATATCATGAGTGTATTTCTGGGATACAAATGAGTAAATAGTAGAACTAGACATGATGGCGATAGAGGAATCCGTATTGATGCTGTTTGTTTCGAGTTCTACTTGTTTAGGCACAAAGCCCACCTTATCCCTGGCTTGTAACTAACTCTTTAACTAACTACCTACTTGCCTTACCAATAAAACTACTAATCAACAAACTAGAGACTGGGATGCTTGTCAAGGAACTGCTTCTTTTACAGAAAATCACGTTGACTGACAGATCAGACTTTTTCCTCAAATGTGAGAATAACCTGTCCAGTGCTTGACATAAAGCTCTATAATAACTTTTGGTAAATATATTTGGCTCCGTAACACTAATTGCCGTGCAGTGTTTGTATACGTGGCCACACTGCAGCCTGTCTGAAGGTCGTGACCAGAAAAGTGGTGGCGCATCCGAGATTTTATTCCAAAGATTAATTAGTATGTTTTAGAAATCGCATTTTAATTGTTTTTCTTGCTGTGCCGCGTTCATGTAGCGTCAGTGCCAGGCGTCCTAATTAAATTGTCTTTCTCAGGCAGACATTCAGAAGTGCTCATGACGGAGTTGACATTGTGGTGTTCATTAATAATGAAGTTTTTCCTGAGCTTGTCATGTGGAGACAGCTTATCTTGCACAGTACAGAACATGAATCTGCATGTCTTAATGTCTTTAACAGGAGTCCCGCTCTGATTGGCTGCTTCGTGGTGGACCGGCGGTACTTCGAAGAGATCGGACTGCTGGATGAAGGCATGGAGGTGTACGGGGGAGAAAACGTAGAGCTGGGAATCAGAGTAAGACGTTTCTGTTTATAGAGAATTCACACAAAACTAGACTCATAGCATTACACACGCGATAATAACTGCATAATGGTAAATTAAGCAGTCAGAATCAGTCACACCACGGCGCTGTGGAATTCTTGATTCTGATTGGTCAGAAGGTCTTGATTAATTTACAGCTCGGGAAATAGTGTAGCTGCAAGTCACATGTTTCTGAAGCTTCTGTAGAAACAGATTCTCATATACAGGGGGCTTCCGTGGCAGACGTCCTACAAAATCGAAGCTGATTAAAAAGCATGCTTTTGCTTGACAAAGAGAAATTTGTTTAACATTTATGGAAGGAGTCTCCAGTGTCAGTACTTTGTAAACGCTATAACTGTTCCCCCGTCTAACAGTAATACTCATTTCAGGGACGTTCCACAACATTAAAGGTAGCTATAACCGGATAAAAAGTATTACGTGACTTGTTGAATTGTTGGCAAATTTCTAAAATGCTAAAACAGTGAGAAAACACTTAGGGTTGTGCTGTTTTAGGTAAATAATCAACTCCAGGGTGGTGTCTGTAACACAGCTTTGTCTCACTTCCTGTCATTGAATATTTTCCTGTTTTGAGCCTCTGTAAGTCTGATTAGGATGATTTGCAGAATGTTGCCGAATCGTTCATGAAAGAATCATGACGCTTCAGCGAATCAATTTCCCTTGATATAGTTCATATAGTTAATTACATTTCTTTTACAGTTTGTTTTATATTTATGATTTTTTTTTTTTAACTCAGCGCCACGGCAACATTTTAAAAGTTGATTTTCCGCAAGGTGCTAACCAAAAAGTGTTAAATATAGACTTGAACGGACACATAGTTTAACACTAAAGGCATCAGTTGTGTAAGAGAGTTGGAGTGATTGAGAAGTTTCGGAGATACAACTTCTCCAGAGTTATGAAACCATGCTCTGGTGTTAAACTGAGATCATTTTTAACTATGCATCGAGTTATTATAACCCTGCATCTGAGCTGTATTATTAACACTTTTGAAAGTGTTAAATTAGCACCGCGTAGATTGGGACAAAATAAAAACATGGCGTAGTGTTAAAATGAACTCTCAGATTTGCTGTGCACATATGATCCTAAAACGTGTAGGTGTAGAGCGCTGTAAAAGTGAAATTCTCCAAAAACACGGTATAGCACTTTTATAGCGCAAGGTGTGATTGCGAATAACTCATTCCAACCTTTAGTCCTCACATTCAGCATCGCTGAGCTGTCCTTCCGACCCGATAATTACCAAACACAGTCTGAATAGAATGCGCCAGACACACACACACATCATTCTGCACAAAGAACAGCCATCTGGTCGCCACAGGCTGTTGCTATCAGTTTTGCAGAACCACGGAGCGCAGTCTGTTAATGAGGCGTGATAAAATCGCATTTCTCCAAGCCGCTAATGTAAGAGTTACTGAAATGAACGTTTGTGTTGTTCAAATTCAGTACAAGTGTTCAGAATATTTTTGTATTCAAAGGCAAAATCGATACGTCGTACTAACATCAGTATTAATGCAGGGAAAGTTCTGCGTATTCAGAATTGCGTTACGCGGCGGCTTAAGACAAGGGTTTGGGTCCCCTGCTTTGCTTACGAAAGTGAAATCATTTGTATGTTCTGACGTTTATGTCGTAGCGATATATTCTACTACGACAAATATGAGTGACACATATTTAATTAGTCACCAATTTACGTAATTAAACAAACTCATTATTAATCATAATAATATAATATATATATATATTTTCTATTGCCTGATTAAAATTTCATTTAATGAATTCAATCAATGCCAATGTTACCTAATAAAATTATAATGCGATGTGAAAGAAAGTAGTCAGCAGCCTAACTAGCTATTAAAGGCAGAAGCTATTAAAATCCAAATTAGATCTTGTCACTTGTAATTTGCAATGCAGACACTCAGATGAAAAATGTAATCAGATTGAAATCAGGTTTTGCCCCGCTGTGTGACAAAAAAAATAACCTAAGATCAATTTAATTAATGAAGTTGATTCGATGAATTAAAAATGTTGAATATGATAAGAAACGTTTGAGTGGTTCAGCATGTGGCACTTTGTGTGAGAGAGCGATGTCTCGGATACACACACATGCGCACGCACACACACAAATGTGTCTTCATTGCTCATTATTGATGTAGTATCATTGAAGCCTCAGTGCGCGAAAAAAGGCAGTGTCTTTAATTGTGTGTGTGTGTGTGTGTGTGTGTGTGTGTGTGTGGAGGGATTTAGCACAGCCAGAGGATAATGACCCTTGGCAGCGGAGCTTCCAGCTGCATCTGCTATCTTCATCCTAAAGCTCTTCAGTTAAAGGCTGTTTCTTGCTGTGGCGGAACTGAACATGACACTCAACCCCTGTTTCTATCTCGTCTGATTAACGCTAATGCACAGAGACTTTCACGCTTTTTTTCACTCCTCCCTCTGCAGTGTGACTCACCTGAAATGCCGGCAGAGTAATAAAATTCTTCGATAAAAGTGATACCGAGTTAGACGTGCGTCTGAGGCTAAACACGTTAATAAGAACATTACGTTAATTGTAGTGTAACAGTAATCCATGGAACAACATTTAAGGAGTTCAAAAACAAAATTCGAGGCTTATCACGAGCTGCCGATAGAGTAACAACAGCGCAACAACAATAAATGGTCACTTAGGGCCACTGGCCCACCAGGGGGCGCCAGAATTTTTCAAACAGATATGCAAAGAAAAGCACACTTTACAATCATTCGGCGAGAAAAAAAAAAAGAAAAAGGTTTATATCCGGTAATCACAGCGGACTGTGCTGTGGTGTGAAAAGAGTAGAATCTTTAATTTACATAATGAAATTTATGGAACATGATAAGATCATAAAAGAGCATTAATATCTTTCCGGCGCAGCGATTTATTCAATTTATCCACTTCCACGATCACTTTGTTGATGTCATTGAAATGGGAAAAGTCAGTGGCTAGTAGTGAACTCGCTAGCATGTAGAGCAAGAAGTGTTAGGTTAGCATATTAAATTGCTAGCTTATTATTACTAGCTACGACTGTTGGCTTTAAAGATAAACACCGCTCGGCTGGTCGAAACACCAATCACCTTATACATCTTTTCACAACTATATGAAGAAATGATTTTCCAGAGTTTAGACTTTCTCCGGACCAAGTAGCCTGACGATCATTTTTCAGGTTCTATTAAGAAATATTCCCGGAGCATTTTCACTGTATTTTCATTCATTCATTCAATTATTTATATATTATAAAATTTTTTATGTTCATGTTCACGGATGTACCTTAAATCTTTAATCAGGGTATAGAGTTTGCACAAAGCTAGAATTAAAATGTCATCATACAGATAATTAGACAGAGCTTAAACCTGTAACCGGGTGTAAATTGCGTTATAAAAGAGCGGAGAAGAAAAATAAGGAGTTATAAGAGATCAAAGAAAGCACATTCGGATGCAAACTAAATTGCAGCACCTTCTGTATGATGAATATCAATGTTCTGTCATAAGCATTCAATACATATGAAGTAAGGGTGTCACGGTAAACAAAATTAAACTTCCATGCATTTCGATGCAGTGGTGATTTAATACAATACATTTTACTACCGCAATAATGAGCATTGCCTGAATATGTACCTAAGGTTTCCATTTTCGTTAGTTTAAAAGCATTCCGCACAGCCGTGTAGCAGTTCGCTTGCACTATTAGCTGTTGTGTATTCGAGATATTATGTATTCGAGGGAATCTCCCACTTCCCAGCTCTCGCTTGCTGCTGAACATAGGAGCTAGCAAGCTAATATGCTGGCATGTTCACATTTAAATGTTTATTACATCTCACATAATATAAGCAGAACTTTGTAAGAAATCTTATTTTATTATGCGGAGATTTAAATATTTTGTTCAATATCGACTCAAGTCGAACAGCACTATAGCACTGGTGCAGAACGTGGCATACAAAGCATTCAAGTGAAAATATGATAAGTATGCTGATGTTCAAATG
Source organism: Notoglanidium macrostoma (assembly GCA_030068235.1). Classification (NCBI taxonomy): domain Eukaryota; kingdom Metazoa; phylum Chordata; class Actinopteri; order Siluriformes; family Auchenoglanididae; genus Notoglanidium; species Notoglanidium macrostoma. The sequence goes on from JAQQZR010000002.1 coordinate 23,358,707, forward strand.
ACAGAACGTAAATATTCTTCGTATAGAAGATTTTGCAAATAAGTCGCATATGTGGATATTTTTTTCCGGGTTGAGAGCTCACAGATCAACTTATCATGGACTACCAACACCATTACACCAGTGCACAGATATTTATAAGAGATGTTATAAACAGAACATTCTCATGCTTAGAGCAGAGCATAGATTTAACACGGAGTTCAGATAACGATGTAACAGTGCATGTAGAGCTATAATCCATAAATAGAAAGTAAATAAGAGATTTTTGTTATGAGAGCATGGTTATAGTTAAAACAAAGGATAAGTTGAATTACAGAGTTATTACAGCATGAACAGAATTCTCAGGAAGAAAACAAAGCTGCCCTTTAGCTAGGCGTTCTAGCCTATGAATCAGTTTAGCAGATCATTTCAAGAACTCTGAGAACAGGGACGTTTCTGACAGCTGGAGGAAAAACAGCTATCATTCATTCACGGATCATCAGCACTGTTGTCAATAATTATGCAAATGAACTATTTTGCTGGCAAATCAGAGCGCTGCACATCTGTCCCCTCCCTGTTTGCTTTTTGCATAATGAACATTGTTTTGGAGTTAATGTGGATTCTTGCTGTCAGTGTTGGTTCTCCTGAGGAAACACAAAGCCATGTGCTGACTGCAGATACGACACAGAGATCCAAAGAAAGACAGCTCACTCATATGGCAGATGGGTTTTCTGTTGTTTGTTTGTTTGTTTGGCTTTTATCTTTTTAGGCTTATTGAAGCATGGGGTTAGTCTGTCATATAATAATAATAATAATAATAATAATACACTTATTCATTTTTATAGGATGGCTGATGAATGGACAGATGAATGAATGAATGGTTGGATGGATGAATAGAAAGATGGTAAATGCATGCCATGAGTAAGATGGGAGGATGGACGGATGGATGAATTGCTGGATAGATGAACTGATTATTGATGGATGGATGGATGAATGAAGTAGAAAATGAATGGATGGATAGCTGGATGGAAAGACAGATAAATGGAGTCCGATTGATCTGTAGTTTGTAATGCATACTAGCTACCAAAAGTTTTGGATTGATGGATGAATGAATAGCTGGGTGGATGGATGATGGATGAATGGATTATTGATGGATGGAAAGATGGATGAATGAAGTAATAGATGTATGGATGGATGCCATGAGGTTGATCTGTAGTTGGATGGATGGATGAATGAATTCATGGATGAATAGGTTATTGATGGACAGATGGAAAGGTGGATGAAAAGATGGATGAATGAAGTAATAAATGGAAGATGGATGGGTGGAATGCACATACACCAGACATCAATTACACAAAACAAAAACACAGACGCACATTACAGAAACACAACCTCACAGCATCGACCAACACATTCATATTCATTGTTTGTGTGTGTGTGTGTTGGGGGGGGGGGGGTGTTGAGGTATGCATTCATTCATTCATTCATTCATTCTTCCCTGTATCCTGGTCAGGGTCTTTTTTTTTCTTCTTCAAAATGTGCACAATGGAGGTGGATGAACAGCCCTAATATTTTCCGTTAGGTCTGCATTTTTGCAGCCGTCAGTTTGTTCAGTCTTTTACAAAGCTCTTTGTGGTGAGACACAACAGCTATCGACTACACAGGAGTACATCACTGCGCATAAAAGCCTCTGACTGAGGAAAGGTAAATCTGTGCTGCCTCTTTTCTCTTCCATTTATACAACACATAATGCAGAGAGAGAGAGATGGCAGGGGGAGTGAAAGAGAGAAGGAGGGACAGAGAGAGGGGAAAAGACAGAGAGGAGAGGGCGTGAAAGAGATACAGAATCTTTGATGAGGATGAATGTGTGTGCGAGAGGGAGGATAGAAGAGAAGAGAAAAAGAAGACAAAAAGAGAAAGAGAGACAGAGAGAGATGGGGAGGAGAGAAAGAGAGCGAGAGGAAGAGAAAGAGTGTGAGAGAGAATCTGAAAGAAAGAGGTTTAGAGAGAAAGAATGAGAGAGTGAATAAGACAGAAATAGAGAAAGAAAGGAGAGAGTGTGTGTGTGTGTGTGTGAGAGAGAGAGAACGTGAGAGAAAGGAGGGAAAACGTGTGTGTGCACGAGGGAGGATAGAAGAGAAGAGAAAAGGAAGAGAAAAAAGAGTGAAAGAGAGAGATTGAAGGGAAAATGAATGTTGGTGGTGACACTCAGCCGGAGTGCAGTGGGTGGATGAAAGGCAATCGGTGCGGAACACACACACACACACACACACACACACACACACACACACACACACACACACACACACACACAAATCAGTCCTATATGTTTTGAGCTATAAGTCATCTATATTCTAATTCAACAAATTTCTGTGCAAACATGCTATAATCCGTGAGTCCACACTGCGCTCAGCTACACACACACAAACACACTCCAGCACACACACAACACACTCCAGCACACACACACAACACACTCCAGCACACACACTGCCCCGTAAATCAGCGCTCGGTATTAACTCCCTATCAGAGTAAGCTCTCCAGTCAGCCATGAGAAATTAAATGGTGTTGTACAGAATGAATTTCTAATAAAGAAAGAAAAATAATCCTTCAAGTCATCCGCTGCAAACTCTAAAAAGGACGTCCACTCACTTCCAGTTCTTGCGTAACTTTCTGAATAGAAATTAAATCTGTAGCTTTGCCTGAGGTCTGAATATCGATGCTAACTGTGTTCGCTTAACTATGAATACGGTGATTTTTCCTGGTCATGGACATTATGGGTCCAGAGTCTATACCAGGAACTGTGTGTGTGTGTGTGTGTGTGCTGTCCTGGACGGAACTTTAGTTTATCGCAGATGTGATTTTCTATTCTACTGTTTATTTCTTGTTTTAATTTCATTTTCATGAGCAGATATTACAGCCTTTCTTTTATCCCTGATGGTGTAACTCACTCCTCCAGCTCAGAGCCTTATCTAAAGGGTTTAATCCGCTCAATGCGGCTTAATAAACTGTGATAAATGACCACCATGGGGCATTTTTTTTTTGGCTCGTGACATTTAGAGCAATTGGCACCTTCAGTTCTTTAGTGAGATGGATATCTCCGCTGGGTTAATGCCAAAACGACGACCTTACAATGCTCCATATTACAATTAAGCCTGATTGATGTTTCCTTCATTTTTTTTTTTTTTTCCTTTTTTTGCAGGCGCACTGGATTTTCTGCATTCAGAAAGGCGAGGGTCGTAAAACAATCGATGATATCATGACATGGGCAGGATTGTTTTCCAAAACTGTTTCCAATTTTTCCAGGACGTTTAGAAGTGAACTATAAATTAATTGTGAATCTGTCAGATAGTATGCAGTTTTCCATATGTAACTAGCATGCCAGTCAAAGGATAAAACGAGTATGGCTGCAGGATTTCATTCTCGATAGATAGATAGAACTTTATTAATCCATCGGGAAGGTTCCTCAGGAAATTCAGTAATGATTCTGATCAAACAGGTAGCGTACTGATTTAATCCATAGATGACGGTTCCTGGTTTCTGATTGGTTGGCCCTTTGTGGATAAAATTGGATAATTCTGTCTGGTTTCGATCACTACTATTCTGTTGTTAAAATTGTTTAAGACATTATATAATCACCAGCCGCTTAACACACCTGTACGCCTGCTCATTCATACAATTATCCAATCAGTCAACCATGAGGCAGCAACGTGATGCATACAATCATGCGGATACAGGTCAAGAACTTCAGTTAATTTCCACATCAAACATCAGAATGAAGAAAATGTGTGATCTCGATGACTTTGACTGTGGCATGGTTGTTGGTGCCAGATGGGCTGGTTCGAGTATTTCAGAAACTTCTGATATCCTGAGATTTTCCCACACAGCAGTCTCTAGAGTAGAGGAAAACAAAAAACATCCGGGCAGAAATGCCTTGTTGATGAGTGGAGATTGACCAGACTGCTTTGAGCTGACAGGAATGCTCAAATAAGCGCTCTTTAAAACCACGGTGATCAGAAAAGCATCTCAAAATGCACAACACATCAAAACTTGAGATGGATGGGCTAAAAAAGTGGAAGACCACTTTGGGTTCCAGTCATGTCAGTCAAGAACAGGAATTTGAGGAAACAGCGGGCACAGACTCACTCAAATTGGACAGTTGAAGACTGGAAAAAACATCGCCTGACATTTATCTGATCTTCAACCTTCCGGACAGAATTCAGACATTTTCTGACACTGCAATAAGTGCGACCTCATTATTTCTCATTTTACACTCGCTTCGTGTGTGTGTGTGTATTCCCAGGTGTGGCTGTGTGGAGGTAGTGTGGAGGTTCTCCCCTGTTCCAGAATAGCTCACATCGAGCGCGCCCACAAGCCGTACACAACGGACCTGGCAGCTCACGTGCGCAGGAACGCGTTCCGAGTGGCTGAAGTGTGGATGGACGAGTTCAAGAACCACGTGTACATGGCCTGGAACGTTCCGCTGCAGGTGAAACAACCACGCGAACAGAACTGACGGCAGCCGTAGATACTTTTGGTCAGGTTATTAAAGTCAACAGACATCGTAGTATCGTAGAGGTACAGAAAAAAACTTTTGGCAATTCACTGATTCAGGGATGAATCCTGAGCTCGGGTTTCCTCTGGGTTCTCCAGGTTTTTCCGGACCTGCCAAAAACCTGGAGCTGATTGGTTAGTCTAAATTGTGTGTGATGCCTCGCTTCCTGCCAAGATTGTGCTACGCCATTGTCGAAGCTCTTGTAGGTCTTCGTGAGCTGTGCTTCTCTAATGGGAGTTCTCACATTGTGTGTGTGTGTGTGTGTGTGTGTGTGTGTGTGTTCGTAGGACTCAGGGATCGATATCGGAGATATCAGCGAGAGGAAGCTCCTGAGGGACAAGATGCAATGTCGGCCCTTCCGCTGGTTCCTGAAGAACATTTACACTGAAATGCGTACATACACTGACACCGTCGCTTATGGCGAGGTAAACACACTTGCATGTCTTTCATTAAGGGATAGAGGTCCGGTTTAGTTATTAGCTCCTAAAAACAGAGCAAGAGCTTTTTGTCTCCATCACCATTTTCAAGCAATGTTTAACATCATATTTAAGAGAAATCCAGCATAGAAGTAGTGGGAATGGGAATTAAACAAACCCTGGGATCAAAATCTAACAACACAGCACAGCTGAGTTACGGCAGAGACGATGAGTTAGAGATCGATGAGAACATTGACGCTGTAGAAGCTGATCTGTTTGAGCAGACTGTACAGATGAGGAGGTGAGAAAGCGATTAAAGCGCCGCTGCATCGCTCTCTTTAGGTAGAGACGCAACAAAGGCTAATTCCAACGGCACCGTAATCAGCAGGTAGACGAACGGCATTGTGGGTAATGTAGGAACGTGAAAAGAGAGCTACGTGTTGATGTAAGAAGTGCAAAAAAAAAAAAAAGAAAAAAAGCTGTTTTAGCTAAGCATAAGTCCAGCATAAGTTGTTATAAGTCCAGTCTGCTGTGTATTTGTCAATGATATATTATATTCCCCTCTCCAGGCAGCCTATATCTACATTAACATTGCTGTTTTTTTATTTGTTACAACAACAGACTGGTGGAGAAGTGTGCTTAACTGCTCTTCCTTTATGGATTAGCCTGATTAAAAGCTCTGCTTTATGAACAAAGATGAGCTGAGCTCCAGGGTGTTCAGGAAAGCAGTGGCCATTAGCAAGCAGAGCGAATGAAATTCTGAATGCATAATATGATTCACTCGTCTTTTGTTGCTCTGATTGTGCAGCTGAAGAATAGCTTGAGGCCGGATCTGTGTGTGGATCAGGGGCCAGACTCGGACAACATCCCCATCCTGTACCTCTGTCACGGCATGACGCCTCAGGTTAGCGCTCGCTCTCCTCCTCCTCATGACCTTCCACCGATTGGTGTAGAGATGTCGTCCGTCCGTGCCTCTTTTTTTGGAGAAACCTCAGTTTATATCTGTATAGCTGTATTCTGTAATGACCTCAGCTGATGTACAAAATATATACAAATGAAGAAAAGTCTTCTTTTTTTTTTTTTACACACTGAGTCCAAGGTTGTCATTTTAATTTTAAGAACACACAGACTGATTTCAGGTGTGATTCAATTTCAGCCCATTTCGTTATTTAGGTGTCTTTTTTCCATGAAAATGTTTTAACTGCTGTTTTGTAAGGTGAGTAAAGTCATGAGCCATCCATCCTGAATTATATATATTTATATCATCCTGTAATATATATATATATCAGATATATTGAGAATTTATCAAACCAGGAGCAATCAGGCTGAGTGCGAATAAAAATGGTGAAAAAGCCAATTCAATGAGGACTGCTCTTCACATGACCGTACTGCCCAGTTAAACTCCAATCACGTCATCAAATTTGATCTCATCAGCAACAGCGATGAGTCAGCTTACACAGAAGAGGTCAAACACCCGACAGCCTGGTACGGGGACAACAACCTGTCTCTTAACATTGACAAAATGAAAGAGATAGTTGTTGACTTCCGGAAGTCCCGTCCAGCTCCTAGTCCTCTCCGCATAGATGGCTCTACCACTGAGAGGGTTGAAATCGTCAAGTTCCTTAGTGTTCACCGTGAGGACCGTACCTGGAGCCTTAACTCATATGTTACCAGGAAAGCACAACAACAGCTTTACCTTCTGTGACGTCCGAGTAAGGCACGTCTTCCCCCCTCTACGTTTTACAGGGACGTCATGGAGAGCGTGTTGACCAGCTCCATCACAGTGTGGTACGGAAACGGTAATGAAGCTGCCTGCAAGCTAATACGGAGAAAAAGACAGCTGAGAACATCATCTCATTCTCAAACATAACGTTGCTACCACCAAGCTGCTGCCATTCCAGTCTGCTGAACTGCTGAATTCTGTCCTACTGTTATCGTCAGTCAGTGCAACCTCACTGTGTGTTCTCTTGCGTACGTATTAATTTGCTGCATTTAATTTAGTTATGCAAAAATAATAAATAATACAGCATATATTCTTTTATACAACGGCAATTTTCCAATGACTGGGATCTCTATTTATCATTCGAATTATAAATACTGTTTATTTAAACGTATTATTGTGAATGGCCATGCAACAACCAAGATCCTGTTCACACTTATATTATAGAAGCTGTAAACAGTCATTCTCTCACCAGCCGTCTCTATTTTGAATTAAAAAAATGCAAGAAAAATCGCATCTTGTCATGTGTGACACTTTTACGGGTTGGACTGGAAACGAGGAGGCGGGACGCAGGCTTGGGATAACTCAAACAGGTTCTTTATCTTCCTTCACTATATCCTCGTTTTTCATCAAATTTATTTCACCACGCACCTCCACACACACACACACACACACTCGGCTTTGCTCTGCTCTGCTCAGCTCTCTCTCCCGTGGCTCTCGTCACTCCCCTGTTTATCCTTGCCACAGTTCACTGAAACACACATGGGCAGATCCGTACCACTCAGTTTTCCCAGCTCCCTCCGTTCCCTCCACACTCTCGCCTCCGCATAACGTTGCCTCTAAAAACAGACAGCGTAAACTCCTCAGTCCTGAAGATTTTGGAAAAGGTTACAGCTTTATCTCTGACTGTTGGACACTGGAGGCTCCTTCCATAATTCTACATAAACATCTCCTTACACGAAAACTCACCATGGCAACCATTTAGCGTGGTTATGTGAAGGCTGTCACTATAGATACGGTAACGTGTTAGAACAATTAATACAAACCTGTGATTTGCAGCTGCACTACTCTCACAGCTGCTGCTAGAAAATTAATCTTCCTAATTACTATAATCTGAGCTGCAATGCTCTATAAATTATTATTATTATTACTATTATTATTAGTAGCAGTAGTAGTAGTACCCTTGGTCTTTAAGCAAAGCCTTTTACACTGGATATTGCGCCCTGTGACTCTAATTCTGTCTCACATGTAAGACATTTTAAAGAAAAGCACCTTCCAAAATGGCTAAATGCGAATCTCTGTCTCGACCTTTAAGTAATCCCCAGTCTGTCATCGAGAACCTAGTCGGGCCAACAATAAAAGGAATGACTCAGCATAATCCTGTTGTTACTTTTATGGCAAAATCTTTAATTATATGTCATCTGGAACTTTTCCCTTCCATTGTGTTCGGTGTGAAGACTGAGCAGCTTTATCACTCTGCGTTCTGCTGCGCTTGCGGTTCTGCGCGTCGCCGGCGTATCGCGAATGATTGCTGTGTTTCACAGAGACGTGCAGGAAAAAGTGAAACCCTGCCTAATATTAAATCCATAAACCCCGACTCGTTATTTTCCCAAAGAACCGCTCTGGCTGAATGTGTGATGCTGTTTGGTTATGCATCAGCCGAAATACGCAGGGAAATATCGGCGTACCCGGAGCGCTCGGGCTTGTCGGCTGTTCACGATACGCTAAATATGACTTTGAAATGTGGATTTTATCATTGGCTGTAATTATTTCGGAGCTGATCCTGACATGACGCTTTATCCGCACCACATCACCATCGATCTGACAATGAAAAGGTCGACTTTCTTGCCCGCTTTCTCGCTCCCTTTGTCTCTCTGTACTGATCCTGATGCGATGATCCACCAGTAAATCTAAAAAATATCAGCAAGGCTTGAAGCATCTGAGGTCGGAAAGTTCATTAGCATTTTGTTCGCTTAGCAGAAACGCTCGCATCTGCGAGCACCATGCTTAAGTACCCTCGAAGGAGGAGACACACTGGTGCCAAGCGTCACTCTGCAGCGTTTCTGCTGATGCTTTTCAGCTGATCAGCAACGTTTGCACAATCTCAGAGTGCCATAAGAAAGAGGCTTTGCTTGCAAACTCCATTAACATACTAATTCATGTGTGGTTTTACTTAAACGTGAAAAACAAAACAAACCCAAGCAGAACGATGAGAGTTGAAGGCCTTGTTCATCTCTGGGAAGTTTCTGAGGATTTGAACCTTAATCATCATCATCATCATCATTAGTCAGCAAGATCCTGTGGATTTTATTTCCTTTGCCACATGTTTCTCTTATTTTTATATTCAGTGAGCTCTTGATTCCGACTGGTTAAAAGGGCTTGATTATTTCTTTCTATGAAACCAGCTCTGACAGTAGTGAGGCTGCAAATCACAGGGTTAATCCTTCTAACACGTTCTCGTTTCACAGGGACAGGTATGGCAACCTGTTAGAAATAATAAACAGGTAAAAAAAACCATGCTGCTATTTAGCAACGTTCATTCAAAGTTGTTCATATGATGAAGTTTTCCGTAAAGAGAAATGTTATTGTATAACATTTACGGAAGCAGTCTCCAGTGTCAGAGCTTTATAATAGTCAGAGGTAAAGCTGTAAGTTTGACATGTTCGGGACAGAGGAGTCCACACTTTGCGTTTTCTTTCTTCTTCTTCTTTTTTTTTGGCTTCAAGAGACAGAATGAAACTAACTTCTTTGTTGCAGATGGTCCACAGTATTTAAGGGGCGAGCTCACCCGTCCCAGAATCCTCTGCTCCAAGTAGCAAGCTGGGTTTTTTGGAAGGTAGCAATATGTCTCGCGGGTGGCTTCAAGGAGAAAGAAAAGAAAAGGTTTTGTTCAAAGCTTTTGCGTATGACGTGCAAAAGAAGAAAAAGTCGCGAAGGGATTACTAACGGTGAATTTAATGTGACGTGTTTTCACGTCACGTGTTCTCGAAACAAAAACAGTGCAGGGGATTCTGGGAAGGATGAGATGGCCCGTTTACATTCAACTATAAATAGTTAAAATGTCTGGCGTCAGTCTGTAATAGATCTTTTTATATTTTTTAAATAGAAAACTAGTTTTATTTATTTAGTAACTGCAATTTGCACTGTTGATTATTTTCCTATAGCAGCACACTCCCAGATATGTTATTCCTTATTTACATTGATGTAGCAGCATGATTTCTTTGATCATCTAATCTTTTATAGACTTTTCCATAAAGCAGGTTAGCTAACACCGATCATTCTGTTCTGTAGATAAAAGAGGAAATATGTTCAAGGTCAGAATTGTCTTTGTTCGCAGCTAAACTCCACCCCAGTCGCGCAAATCCCGCCCAGCCATCTGTTGTCTGCACGTCTGATGTCTGAATTTTGCTGTTAAATTTTCACTACACTTTTAATATATTAATTTTTACCAAAGGGCACCGATAATTGAGGACGGCACTGAGTAATGTGCTTAACCGTCATTTCTTCTGTCTTGTGGATAGGAAGCTAGCTTTCACGCAGTGCCACTTATTTTCCTCCAAAGCACTAAGCACCATCCTTTTCCTGAAGCAAAAGTAAAATCCATCACTGCACAGGCTTCTGTTTTAACTCATTTAATTCAGTTTTGCTTCTTTGCCCAATATTTTCCTCTGCACCTGCCAGAAGGATGGAAAGAGCTGTTTGTATGGTGAAAGCGCTGTTACTGTAAATGTTTTTCTCTTTTTGTGCCCACTGGATGTTTTTGTCTTCTGTCTCAAGAATAAGAAACAACACGCCAAAGCTAATCTGTATAAAAAGAACATTACAATCAATAATTTACATTTTCAACTCAAACTAATAGAAAAATGCTCCGCCTAACAAAATTCCTTCTCTTCTTTTCGTGGGAGGCTTTAACCGTGGGGTGCCAATAATTTCGAAACCAGTGATTTGCACTACATGTGTTTGGAGGGAAAAAAGTTCGTTCAAAATAAACCTATACGCAGTCTTATAATTCATCTCAAAAGCGCACTGATAGGAATAAAGCACTTGGTTTTTGTGTTTTGACCTTAGCGGAGTTTCTCTTGTCGCTCCGCGTCTGAATGAGCCTTTCAGCCTTTGCACAGTGAAGTTTAAAACTGGAACGTGAACTGAAGTTTGAGTGTCTGTTTACAGCCAGGTTATTGACTGCTTTTGAACATGTCATTGTCGGAAAGCTTCTTTAAAAGACCGCATATTACTGCGAGAATGACAGAAAGTGCCTTTACCAGACACTGAGATCGATATCGGCTCAGATCTGTCAAGCAAGGGAACCGTGCTGCGTCTGGATATAGAAAGCAAGTCCTTAACGTATCTGTTTGTATTTTTAGTAAGTACAGCTGACTTCGGAGCCTTTGATGCCTGGATCCCAAAACCATCCTCATAAATATTGCAGCAGGAGGCAGTATCTGTTTCAGCAGTTCTCTCTTTTACAGTCGGGTTGATGTTTAGAGTTTATTTCAGTACAGTCTGTAGACTGATGATGGTGAAGCATCATGGCCTGCTTTGGTTGCGCTACAGATTCCCTCACACAGGGTGCTGGAACAATTTGGTAAATGGTGACAAATTAAAGGACAAAAACAAGTAGATGTGTTACTAATTTGTCAATTCACCAAAGAGCATGTCTTTAAAAAAAGCAAGCAATTTATGCACACACTGGAAACCAGAGTAAAAATACACCAATCGGCCATAACATTAAACCCACTGACGGGTGAAGTGAATACCAATGTCCCGTTACAGTGGCAGCTGACGTGGGGTGAGATATATTAGGCAGCAAGTGAACAGTCATTTCTCGAAGTTAATGTGTTGGAAGCGGGTAAAATGGGTGAGCGTAAAGATCTGAGCGACTTTGACAAGGGCTAAATCGTGATGGCTAGAGGACTGGCTCAGAGCATCTCCAAAGCAGCAGGTCTTGTGTGGTGTTCCAGGTATGCAGCGGTTAGTATCTACCAAAAGTGGCCCGAGCAAGGACGACCGGTGAACCGGCGACGGGGGCAACCCACAGAACAGCTGCTGTAGCACAAATTGCTGTAAAAATGAAAGCTGGCCATAGAAAGGTGTCAGAACACACAGTGCATCACAGCTTGGAGCTGCCGAGCGGTCAGAGCGGCCCTGCTGACCCCTGTCCACTGCTGAAAGCATCTACAATGGGCACGTCAGCATCAGAACCGGACCACATCCATTTTCTTTTACATCATGTGGATGGTCAGGTGTGTGCACATTACTTACCTGAGGTAGAGATGGCACCAGGATGCACTATGGGAAGAAGGAGAGGCGGCAGAGGCAGTGTGATGCTCTGGAGAAGGTTCTGCTGGGAAACCTCAGGTCCTGGCATTCATGTGGATGTTCCTTTGACACGTACCACCGTCCTAAACATTGCTGCAGACCAAGTACACCCCTTCATGGTAACAGCATTCCCTAATGGCAGTGGCCTCTTTCAGCAGGATAATCCTTCCTGCCGCACTGCAAAAATTATTCAGGAATGGTTTGAGGAACAAGACAAACACGAGGAACATGAGTTAACTTGGCCTGCAAATTCCCCAGATCTCAATCAGATCGAGCATCTGTAGGATGAACTGGACAAACAAGTCTGATCCATGGAGGCCGCACCTCACAACTTACAGGACTTAAAGGATCTGCTGCTAACGTCTTGGTGCCAGATACCACAGCACTATTTTTAGTGTTAGCACAGCACGGAGCTGTTTTGGTGGCGCAAGAGAAATCCACACAATATCAGGCAGGTGGTTTTAATGTTACGGCTGATCGGTGTGAGGTACAGTGCATCTAGACAATGAAAAACTAGTTTTGTTCCTCGTAATAAATTTCAGTGAATGAATAAATAAACAGTTCAGTCAGCCAAGAATAGGAACAGGAAAAGTTCTGGCATGAATTGAATCCATCTCTCACGGACATGCTCAAAGATTGTACAAACCGACCAATGTTAAAGTGCTTAAAGGTTCCATGTAAACTAATCTAGGCAACCTGAGAACACAGGAGGAATTAAGGTTTTCTTTCTTTCACAGCCAGAACAGGTTTTTGTAAAAACGTTCCCGGAGATTGTTCCAAAATGGCCTCATTTTCCATCAGAGCCGTGGATTAAAGCCTTAGCATCGACTCTAGGCTTAACAGGAAGAAGACACATGCATTACTGATCCTGATCAAACACAAGTGCTGGAGGATTTGGGGTGTTTTTTTTTCTCACAGGATGCACTTCCAATCAGCACACAGCTCCGTGCGAACATATTTATTAAAACACAGCAGAAAGGAAATAATTCTCTACTAATTTCAGTAGCTGTTTTTTATTGTGTGAGACTTTCTCCTAGAACAGATCTACACTGTGTGTAACTAATGTATTAAAGTACCAGCTAAAAGTCTCTGAAGACGCTGTATGCATATGAAGTGCTGTAAGACAAGACGGAATAAAGAATTCCATAGAATGGCTATGTTTTATAAAACCTAAGCTGCCTTCCTTATAAGCTTCTTACGGTAATGCGGTCTTTATTAAAGCTTTTCTTAAATGTGGGCGGGTAATGTCTTGCTTTCAGCAACAAGTGAGAAAAAAAATTGAATATCTCCATGTAATCATTTTTCCTTTCTGCGTGTACCATATTTATTCCTCTTAGCTGGAGATTTAATGACTGCTTCACAATGTCATTTCAGAACGTGTACTACACCAGCTCGGGGCAGTTGCGTGTCGGTGTCATGAGTCCAACCATCGATGACAACGATAACAAGTGCCTGGTGGATGTGAACGGGCGTCCGCGCCTGCTGGAGTGCAGCTACGCTGGGAACAAGCACATGAAGCTCTCCTGGCTCTTCACTCAGGTCTGCTTACCACTGACGATCTTTTTTTAGTGCAATTTTGTGTGTATGAGCGCATAGAACATCTTACGGGAAATAACACTGAGGAGCCTATGGGTTAGCCATAGCATTGCTATGACGAGCCACGTGAAAACTACACTGTAGTGGTTTTCAGCTATAACAATTAAATTGCAAGTTAAAATTCTGACAGAGCAAAATTGGCTGTGTTCTCTGTATGGGAGGGGCATACTGTATCTCCGCTGTCAATCACAGCGGCACTAGCCAGTTGTAGGCGTCTGTGAGCTCATGTATGTAGAAGAGGGCAAACAGCGCATGAGCAACAGTTTGAAAAGTGTCTCAGAGGAAGCACGTGTTAGCCTACAGCTGTCGCATGATAGGAGAGTGTGAATGAGTGGGTGGGAATTGCCTGTTAACCAAATTGAGGAAAAAAATGGGGGAAAATTGGTCAGAAAAGACATTTGACTGAATGGTAACGGAGGCAGGACATGTAAGGCATACGTGATTATCTACGTGAAATCTGACAAGATTTCATAAGGCTTGGTTTTGCAGCAAACAAGTGAGCAGGACTGTAGTCTCTTTGAAACACAGAGAACTGCTTATTATTAAACAGCGCTCACACAGGAATTTGCCTCTCCGTTTTCTTACTGTTCCTTGTCTCACATCTGAAAAGATGAAAAGAGTCGTCTCATCCTCCGACATACCCTTGTGTTTTCTTGGTAAGATTCTGCTTTTTATTCTCTCTCTGTCTGCTAGAATGTACTTGTTAGTAATGATGACACATCTGTCTAACACCGTGAGTATGTATTAGAGGCGTACAAAGAACAAAGACTGAAGAAATAAGGGTGCTTTCGCACTTGTGTGGTTTTTTTCTCTCTCTAAACTTCCAGAACGCACGTGACCCTGTGAGAAGCAGCCGTAAGGCATGTGGATAAGGAAATGCATTTATTTGGTCACAGAAGAGCTTCCTGCGAAGAGCTGCTCATGATACGAAAAGAAAAAAATTAAGGATACGGTGGAAACTATTATTAATAACGTGGCTATGATTGACCTAAAAACGAAAGAATGAATCATTGAAATGTGGCCACAGTTTAACTGAAATGAAGGAAGAAATGAAGAAGAGAACTAATTTTTCTAAACATGGCCAAAATCTAACAACAACGAGGGAGAGAATAAACGAGGGAATGAATATTAGAACGTGGTCTCGATTTAACTGAACGAGGGAACCCCGTAGATATCATGGGAATGAATTGGTAAAACGTGGCCGAGATTTTTTTTCTCCTTTCACGTCATGAGCGAGGCTCCGGATCTTTCAGAGTTTCAAAGTGTTTTTCGCACTTCGCAAGTTCACGAGGTAGCGAGAACAAACAAAATGGAGGACGGCGTGCGGGTGAAAAATGAGTTGTTACTGAGTGCATATGAGGAGATTTATAACATGTGAAGGAAAAAATATTTCATTGTCAACTGCATTGTAGCTAAAATAACACTGTCTATATTTAGCATACGGCGTCACATCCCACTTAAGCTGCATACAGTCAAGTCACACAAGCAGCTCAAATTCTTGTGATTTTCTGCCTCCGGAGCTCCAGCTAAGGCAAACAAACTCCTCATCACCAGTTACACCAATCTATCTTTCACCTGCATTAATGATAATAGCAAATCAAATCTAGAAAGCAAGCTAAGCTAGTTAGTTAGCTGATACTAGCTAGGACTGGTGATTTGCTGTGGTACGCTTACAAGGGGCAGATCGTGTGAGACTTTTTCATATCAGCATGTATGATCCTCCAGCCAGCATTTTTTTCTATGTAATCAGCTTTACACACCTTGAGTGTGAGGAAATGTAAAAACAGTCTTGCTAGCTAGCTTGCTAATGTTATAAGAGCTAACAAGCAGAGGCTTCCTAGTCAGTCAGGTCAGTAAAGGAATAAACTAAAAAATATGTAGAGACCAAATAAATAATAGAAATAAGTAAATAAAGAATCATAAATTTGGCAGCAATTTTCATTTGCTTTTATTGCAATATTGCACAAATACACCTATTGTTCCTGTCTTATACTGTAAATATTTTTTGAAAGTGCTTTATGCATGAGAAATCTTAAATTAATTATTTAAACAGGTTTTTTTTTTTCTGTACTCACACAAGGCAACAATGTAAAAGAAAAAAAGTATATCACTCATACAGTATAATACATATTTTTTTTGTCTATTTTGTGCATCTGGTTTTGCTAGCCAATTAATTGGCACAGTGCATAATTAATTTAGCAGTATTATGCTAAATAGCTAATGCTAACCAAACAACTGAAACCTGTTGAGGCAGCAGAACTCAACAAGCTTCCTTTACAAAAATGCGAGGATGAACCAAGGAAATTTACTGAACACTTGATATAGCAAAATATTTCAGAACACAAGAACACCAGGCTGACAGAAAACAGGAGGTTTTGAAAAGAATCCTTCCTTAACAATCAAACTTAAATCATTTTAAATATGCAAATTCACTTCCAATGCCATGCCCCAATACAGTATATATATATATATATATATATATATATATATATATATATGACACCAAAAAGAGTATATTTTAAACATATTTTAGAATATATTTTACTTCCACTTCTACTTTTTTTTTTACTTCCAAAAAAAAGGGTTTTATTTCCACAAATGTATATATAGTGGTGCTTGAAAGTTTGTGAACCCTTTAGAATGTTCTATATTTCTGCATAAATATGACCTAAAACATCATCAGATTTTCACACAAGTCCTAAAAGTAGATAAAGAGAACC
>JAQQZR010000002.1:23381293-23394808 GCA_030068235.1 Notoglanidium macrostoma
ATTTCTTATCTTAGCAATATTTCTGAGAGGAAAGAAGGCTGTCCTAGTGATATTATCTACATGAGCTTCAAATGACAACCTTAAACTTTGTTTTTTAAACTCGGGGAGGTACTTACTTTTGGGTTAATTATATTAGCTTTTCTTTACTGATCTCGCTCTTGTGAGTGTGGAACAACTTTTAAATAACACTTGTGACATCAAGGTAGTGGCGTATTTTAAATGCATCACAGTGTCTGATTTTGTTTCTTTTTTTGTTTCTTTGTATTCTTTAAGTTTAACATCTCTCTCTCTCTCTCTCTCTCTCTCTGTCTCTCTCTCTGTCTCTCTCTCTATGTAATTCACAGGGAGGATCCATCCAGAACACTGAGTCACGGTACTGTCTCGAGCTCGTCCAGAGCAGCGGCGTGGAGGTCGGCTATCAGCTAGGCCTTCAGACGTGTACAGCCCAAAAGTGGACAATTTCGAACATTCACACTGCCAAAGCTCTCTGAGAACACCGACGCCTGCACGGCTGCACATGAAGCTGAAGTTTCCTCTAAGAAACTCTGCCTTTATATACAAAGGCTTGATTTAGACTGTCGAATCTTATATGCAGTGCATATCAGATGATTTAGATGTTAAACAGTAAATGTTTGCTGTGGGGATGCTGATCATTTGTACAGACACACAAATCCAGTCAGGAAAGAACTAACTGGTTGCTAACACTATTGCTTGCTGTCTGAAACCTGTCCATTTTTTTTTTCTGTTTTATATTAGTGTTCTGTAAGCACTTTGGCATCTGTGTCCCTCTCTTAAAAACATGGTCAAATTATTCAATTGAATTCGGAGTAACTGGTAGTAGTTTGTGCATTCCAGGTGTTCAGATTGCTTGAATATATTTTAAAGTCATCCATAACTATTATTCTGTTGGTCTCTATTCAACAATGTATTTCTTAATGTCATGGTTCTACTAAAAATATATAGTATTAGACAACAAAAAAGTGCACCCACTCTTTTACCCACATTAAGAAAATCAGTCTGAATTTGCATACTGGAACATGATTGGCTCTTATATCTTATGATGTAATAATACTATCCTGTCACCTGATCGAGACTAAAGCTAGGTTTGTGCTATATGATTTTTTTGCCCAAACAAAAATCGCACATCGTACGAGAATTCTCTGATTGTGACTTGAGAGCGGCGGCATAACGAGAGACGCTAACTGATGACTGATTTAGTGGCATTATGGCCAAAAACAAAGTTCTGACACGGTCCAATTTTGTCCGAGTGCTGCTAAGACGGTCAGCTAAAAGTCACCAATAGAAGGAACATCATACGATGATGCAAAACATGTGGTGCAGCTACAGCTACAAAAACATGCTAATTGCTAAAATTACCTCACACTCTCTTTGCAGAACGTTTGTGTTGGTGTAAGCCTGTTTTCTGCACAAGACCAGATCATGTAAAATGTAGTCATTTTATTTAATCACGGGTCTGTCTATAAGAGATCTTCGTCATATCATCTGACATGGAGAACTTTATCATACAAATGATTATAGAATCCAGGCAAGATTTTATTGTGATTTGTACAATGTGACAAGTAACAATCTTAAAAGAGCACTGAAATTGCACAGTCTAATTTTTTAGCTCAGCTTGTTTTTTAAAAGCCATAGTTACACAATTGTACCCCAAGTCGCAGTACAACTTTGGAAAGAGTTGGAGTGTATAAGATATCGTAATATATTAAGTCGTGCTGTAGCAGTGTATGCAGGTCAAAATCTCAAACCTGAGGGGATATCATTATACCTATCAATAGCTAAATTGGATATGAATAGGTAAAGTAAATACAGGAAGTAAATAAAGAAAGTTATGGGATGTGAATACAGTGTAACGAACCACCAGAGCTGAGCAAACAAGAACATTTTTTATTTTTCTTAAGTGTTTTGCAACAGCGACAAGTCCATTTCTGGGTAACGCTTTTGAGAGCTCGCTTTTGTTTTAGCAAAGTTGGTTAATGTGTGATCTCTAGTCATTTCCTGGCTTGAATTTTATTTGACATAAAAAAATGTGTGATCTGTTAGTATTTTAAAAAGGACATGGGGTATATCCAAGGCTTAAAAGAACAAGGAAATTGATCATATTCACACATTGAGTGCTAATTCTCACAAAAAAGTATTTACTCATAAAATACACTTTTTAAAAAGTTTAGCGTGACTGTACGACGTATCATGATTGTATTTATAGGTTGAGCTTTTTGCTACTGTGTAGCATGCATTTACTGTGTACATTTTCAGTTCATTTTCCTTGTTTTTCCCTCCTGTGTGTCTCAGGTCTGTGCTTGATGCATTTAAGTTGAACTGTTTTTATGAGCTTATGACATCAAATGATATTTTGTCAATGCAAAATGGTATTTATAAGACCTTGTAATAAAAATATTGAAAGGAATGGGAAATTATTCATTGCTGGAGCAGTGATTCCATGATTGCGGTGCCATTTATATATATATATATATATATATATATATATATATGTGTGTGTGTGTGTGTGTGTGTGTGTGTGTGTGTGTGTGTGTGTGTGTGTGTGTGTGTGTGTATTTAGTGGCCATTAAGGACATTCGTATAATTTACTTAAAATGGAAACCTTTAAATTTAATAATTTATTTTCAATCTACTTTCAAAAAGATCAGTCAATATTACAATATCACTGAAAATAATGAACAAAGAATGACAGAACTGACTTTTCTTATTACCATGATCTTTGGGAATTTTGTTTGATGGTTCCCGTGGAATTTGTTGAATAATCCAAATATTTTATTAGGGTTAATGTGTTCAGGTAGTTGAGTGAATGAAGTGAAATGTAAATTGTTTCATAACTGATAATGGAGAAGGCTTGGAAAAGAACATTTCAAGCATGAGAAGTTAAAGAGATTCACATGTTAATACATATAACAGTATTTTAATGATTATATTTGAAGATAAAGTAGGTATAGTGGTCTGGGACAGGCGGACAGGCTGGTAGTGCTTGCTTTAGAGTTATGCATTATTCTGAACTTCTCTCTGCAGCTCAGCCAATCTGGAACACGTTTCTATGTTGATGGCTGTAAAAAGGAAGTTTACTCTCTGCAAAGATTAAAGATCCTCCTTAACAGTGCCAGCAAAGTCATTTCGTGCTCAGTGAAAACGGCAGCCTCCTCCCACAGCCCTGTTCTCTCTCAGGGACATGAAAACCCCTCTGCATTAATCAAAAGCTACTCACGTCACGTATATTTAACGTGACCTGCTTTCCCCAAGCGCAGTCTAGCATAAAGATCATTTTAGAAGCAAGGAATGTGGAAATGACTTTTAGCGCTCCCTTTAAAAAGCTAAGATGAGCTTTGGGGAGCTCGGGCCCAGAACATTTAACCCTTCAACTCCATTCAATCATTTTATCCAAAATCGCAACCATTTCAGAAGGCAGATGGGGTGTGTTTTGGGGGTCATTTGGTGTCAGACAGGATAAAATTTTATAAGGCTGCCAGTTATAAAATGTGTTCCATTAAATCTATAAATCCTTTTATTTAAGTAATGTGACTGAGTGGTTTACTACAGCTGAGTGCATTAGTTTGATGAAGCAAATACTTGGAGACCATTAGTTACTCGTAATAGTAAGATCGTAATTTACTACAAGATTGTAAGTTGTGGCAGAATTGTAAGTTACTGCAAGATAGTAAGTTGCTACAAGAATGTAAATTACTGCAAGATTGTAAGTTATTTTAAGATCATAAGTTACTGCGAGATCATAAGTTTCTACATGCTTGCAAGTTACTGAAAGATCGTAAGTTACTACAAGAACATAAATTACTGCAAAATTGTAAGTTACTGCAAGATCATGAGTTACTACAAGATCGTAAGTTGCTGCAAAATTGTAAGTTATTACAAGATCGTAAGTTACTGCAAGGTTGTAAATTTCTGCGAGATTGTAAGTTACTTTAAGATCATAAGTTACTGCAAGATTGTAAGTTACTATGTGGCCATAAGTTACTACAAGATCATAGGTTACTGTGAGGATGTAAGGTTACTGCAAAATTGTAAGTTACTGTAACATCATAAGTGACTACAAAATCTTAATTTCTGCAAGATTGTAAGTTATCGTGAGGCTGTAAGTTATTGCAAGATCATAAGTTACTTTAAGATCATAATTTACTCTGAAATCATAAGTTTCTACAAGATCGCACGTTACTACAAAATTGTAAGTTACTGCAAGATCGTAATAACTATGTGACCGTAAGTTACTACAAGATCGTAGGTTACTGTGAGGATGTAAGTTACTGCAAAATTGTAAGTTACTACAAGATCGTAAGTTGCAAAACTGTAAATTATTACAAGATCGTAGGTTACTGCGAGGATGTAAGTTACTGCAAAACTGTAATTTATTGCTAGATCTGAAGTTACTGCAAGGTTGTAAATTTCT
Source organism: Notoglanidium macrostoma (assembly GCA_030068235.1). Taxonomy (NCBI): domain Eukaryota; kingdom Metazoa; phylum Chordata; class Actinopteri; order Siluriformes; family Auchenoglanididae; genus Notoglanidium; species Notoglanidium macrostoma. The sequence goes on from JAQQZR010000002.1 coordinate 23,385,723, forward strand.
GCAAGATAACTGTAAGTTATTTTAAGATCATAAGTTACTGCGAGATCATAAGTTTCTACATGCTTGCAAGTTACCGAAAGATCGTAAGTTACTACAAGAACATAAATTACTGCAAAATTGTAAGTTACTGCAAGATCATGAGTTACTACAAGATCGTAAGTTGCTGCAAAATTGTAAGTTGTTACAAGATCGTAATAACTATGTGACCGTAAGTTACTACAAGATCGTAGGTTACTGCGAGGATGTAAGTTACTGCAAAACTGTAAATTATTGCAAGATCGTAAGTTACTGCAAGGTTGTAAATTTCTGCGAGATTGTAAGTTACTGCAAGGTTGTAAATTTCTGCAAGATCGTAAGTTACTGCAAGGTTGTAAATTTCTGAAAGATTGTAAGTTACTTTAAGATCATAAGTTTCAACAAGCTTGCAAGTTACTGAAAGATTGTAAGTCACTACAAGATCACATGTTACTGCAAGATCTATGTGACCGTAAGTTACTACAAGATTGTAGGTTACTGTGAGCCTGTAAGTTACTGGGAGATCATAGGTCACTGTGAGACCGTATTTGCTATACATGAAGCATGATCCAAAATCCAGGTCGAACTTCACCAGTTACATCTCGATTTTTCCCAACAAAATAAATCAGCTCAGTTATCTTACTTAGATGTTCTAATTTTATCATATTTAACTTCGAACACTTTCTTAAAATGTAACCAAAAAACATTTGTTTTCTACCACAGTGGTCTTTCCAGTGAGATCTGGGGACCCCCAGGGGTCTGTGATTTTTACAAATATAATGTTAATGATTTTAAGTTAGCTGCTAAACCAACTTTCCGGAATCAGCTCCTGTAGACAAGGTTATTTTTTACTGCGCCTCATTAGTGATGAATGGGCTCTAAAGCACACATGGGCTTGATGGCGGCCATCATCATGATGGCGGTAAACTGTTTGCATGCCAGACTGCGTTTTACTGGTGACTAACCAGGAGATTTCATTTACGTGCCAGCCTCGTTAATCCTGAGCCTAGTCATAAATCACATTAACTGAGAATAAAAGCACCTTCGTTTTATTGTCTGTCTGTAATTAGGCTGGTTAAATGTTCAGGACAGCCATGAACACTTTGAGATGAAAATGTGGCTCGTTTTGACTTTGAGAAATAAAGTTAAACAGAGTTCCACAGTCCATTTTAATCCTGTTTGAATAATAGAAGTACGTACTTTATATCTTATATATTTATGTAAAAGATTGTAATTCATGTATTTCCTTTTAAAATTTTTATTGCAAGTGCACATAGAATCACGAAAGCGCTACGTATATTTGTTTAAGCTCCTGAAGGTGACGATTAATTTTCTATAACAACAGCCCTGCCAGTTGTGCAGCTGGTTTATATTATCACAGGTTTATAATGATGCACTCATTCTACTATGTTATCGTTTCCATAGCAACAGCTCATTCACAGTGCCTTGTATTGTGATGAGGGAACAGCTGTTTATAGCTGCTATAATGTAAGAAATAACAGGAGCTAACTTTGTGGCTGTTCCACAACATTAATGTAACTGTAAATGGATAAAAAAAAAAAGTTTAATTCATAAAAAAGTGCCATTCTTTAATAAATGAGTTGCAATTGCTGCAAATAGATGTAGTATATGAGGAATAAAACACTCCAGGAATTGCCATTATGGGAAAATATTCAAATTCCGAGCGGTCACAGTAACGGCTTCATGACGCCACAACAGACCAAAATGACATTTAGGTCCAGAGATGTGAATCAGTCTGAAACGTGCCAGAGAAACATTACTAACAATTTATGTTGAGCTGAGTGCAAAAGTTTGTATCCCTCCAAGCCAAAATGAAGACGAATATAAATTACACTAACAAGGCATTTACTATGTTAGCGTTCACAGATGTTCCTTTATTAGCATGAAAGAAAAATAGTCAAATAGCACAAGCTGAGATATTCACAGAAATGTTTTTCTTAATAATATCAGTTTATATATCTCTTTCTGAATGTGTCATATTTACACATATACAAATTTAGCCTTAGATGAATCTTCAATGTCTTCTGCATTATGCATCAATAGAAACATATTTTTAGATTTACAAATGGTATTTTTTTAAACATCAGTAAAGAAAGTATTACACAATAGACTGCTCTACAGACAGTAAAATGGATGAAGGATGTCAGGGATTATCTACAAAATCTGAAGCATGTGTGATATTCAACATCTTCAGGAGATCTATGGCAGATTCTACAAAAGAGTCAGAAACATTTACTAGCCACTGCTGTCATAAAACTGTATGAAGTGTACCTGAGACTACTGATGCACAAGGCAAAGGGATGCCAAATATTGACTTATAGTAGATATCTTTGTTTTATAGCATTCCTTTATATGAGTCTTTTGCACTGTTGCACAGTACCGTATATTTATATCAATAAATACCCCTTCATCATGCCTCTGTGGGTACAAAAACCAACAAACCAAGAGCCAGAAGACCAAGTTCAGAAAAAGAATGCTGAAAACTTCTATATAAACCCAGTTTCTCTAGTGTTCCTGTCACGTCCATGGTCCACCGAGTGCAATCTAATAATGGTCTAGACCCATTTACTTATACCTCCGAGCTGTATGTGAATGCTCGTGCCCTTGGGTTTGTCTGCAGCAGTCAGATGGACCCAGGTTGGGAAATATTTGTAAATTGTACCTCTCACTATGCCCTAAGGCATAAAAGTGAATTATTGAAGGGAACATCTTCATTATTAGTGGTGCTCTTTCTGGGCTCAAAGGAAAACAGTTTGAGGGACATGAAATAATGTTATCTCTCACAGAGCAAAGTTTCATAAAGAGAACAAAACATAATTTATATGAATATATTACAAAAATTCTGATTTTGTCACCATGTTTATAGTTTTTTGTTACAAACTATATACGTTGTAAATTCATACTTAGGTTATTTAAAAAAAAAAAAAAAAAAAAAAGTAAATAGTCTAAATTAATTATTGCGATTTATTTACATGAAACCACAATCATGTAAGACTTTGGGAAACAAATATTTTAATAAATCAAACTATGGATTAATATATTATATAATATGTTAAAACAACAGCTTTAATATCTCGAATCTGATCTTAAAACCATCTCTGATTAACCTACATTTTCATTAGCGGTCTACCGTAATAATTAAATAAATAAATGCAGCAACACTGCCACCTAGTGGCTACATAAAATCCGGGGTCTTTACTTTACACAGAATGAGCTCATATGAATAGTGTATTTACTTGTAAGTACTTAATAATTATGCTAGTTAGTTAGTACCTATTCAAAGTGTATAAAAAACATTTTCAGACTGTAATAATTACTCTTAATTAATCCCACAGCGATCGCTACAGGAACGCTTGTACGTGCGGAGTTTGCTTCTTCCGGAACAATTTTTCAGACGGACCGGAAGCACCAGCCGGACACAACTGAAAACAGGTTGAACTAGTTTTGGGATTAAAAAAAAAAAAAATTTACCCAACGCATTTTCCTCGGATATGTCTCAGAATGCACTGAGGAGATTAGCTACAAAATATTGTAGTTTTAACAGATTTGTGAATATTAGTACATTTTTGCGACCGCTTCAGATTTCTGAGAGAAACCTGTCCGGTTCCGGTGGAGAGAAGGACTCTGGGAATAAGCCCTTCGACGTTTCTTTACTCCCGTTTCTTGTATGTCCTCTGTCTAAGAAACCTCTCAGGTATGATCAGTAAACATTTTTTAATCCAAAAATAGCATTTAGGTAAAATTGTCCACTTTAAAGCGAGATGCCATAATATATAATATGGTGTGTGAGTGTGAGTGTGAGTGAGTGAGTGAGAGAGAGAGAGAGATTTCCTTTTTAACTGTGGTAACAGGAAATCTGAAAACTCAACAGTGAAATGGTTAATTGCTTTTGATTGCTTTAGCCCCGCCCACTTTACAATTACGTCAAATCATATGACGTATATCATGTCGTATATCCCATAAAAAATGGTTTCTTAATTAATAGACTACACAGCCAAAAGCTGTATATTGTAAACACCTGACTATCACACCTATATGTGGTTCTTCACCAAACTGTTACCACAAACCAGCTCCATATTCATTTGGAACAGGATGTTCAGTGGTCAGGTGTGCACATACTTTTGGCCATATAGTGTATGTCCATGTACTAGTTATTAAGATCGGATAAGCAAAGCAAATTCATTCATTAATCTTACAAACTAAATTTGCTAGTCAAACCACATTTATTTTTAAGTTCAGGTTTACTTCCTCTCCATCATTTCGGTGTAGTCGTATCGCTTTATGCTTCTCAAAGCAGCGTCTTGAGATCTCCAGAGGTCCGTGACACATAGCCTGGGGTTGTGTGTGAATTTTCAAATTTAAATCGTTAATTTTAATCATAATAACGACCCTCATTAATCCAGAACCTCAATAACTGAAGCACAAGTCGGTCAATAAGTCATCAGTCATTCTGATCATAATGTGTTGTTGGTGGAAACTAAGTTCAAGAATGAAAAGCTCTATGGCTCAGATTATTATTGTACCTAGGGCTGAGTGATGCAGTGATACAATCATCAATATTGTGATAAATAACGTGTCTGTCCAAGATGATCGTTAGTGTGACATCTCAAGAACGAGTGGCTGAATGTTTGTAGGATTTATAAGTAGTGAATATTATATAACCAGAAGATGAACTGGTCAGATTTTGGAATTGACCTAAACAGGGTCAAGGTCAGAGCAAGGTCAAGTGTCTGAAAGAGTTTTTCTTTGATGGCTTCCTTTCTGTTTGAAGTATATTCTAAGTGTATTTGTATATATATTTATATATATATATATATATGTATGTATGCATGCGCATGTCCCATAATTTATCATGATTTATCAATATTATCTAATCACATCACCCAGCTCTATAGGGTCTGTGACATTTATTTAAGAGTCCCTGGAAAACCCAGTCTCTATTTGAATGTGCTTTTCAACTGAATGTCTTTTTTTGTTCATTTGTTTTTTTAGATACGAGGAAACAACGAACGAACTAATCAACGAAGAGCTTGGCATTGCTTATCCCATAATAGATGGCATCCCAAATATGATTCCTCAGGATGCACGCCTGATCAAAGAGACCAAAGGAGCTGAAAAACCGACTGAGACTTAGTGTTTTCTGTCTGCCCTGTCTCACCACACACACACACACACACACACACACACACACACACACACACACACACACAAAGGAAATAAACCACAATGGCGTTTTCTCTCTCGACAGTCACCGTTTTAGTCCCGGTCCTGTCCTTATGTGGCCTCCTGTACTCGTCGAGTGTGGATGAAAACTTCCCGCAGGGCTGCACCGACACCGCCAGCGTGTGTTTTTACAGTCTGTTGTTGCCCATCACTATTCCCGTCTACGTCTTTTTCCATCTGTGGAAATGGATGGGAATCAAGCTGTTCCGGCACAACTAAAAGATGTCAATAAAGTTTTATTTACAACTAAGAGATGTCAATAAAGTTTTATTTAGACAACGTGAAAGGTGCTCAAACATGAATTCTTACTAACATTTAAAACCTGAGTATAAAATGTTCATGTGGTCTGTAGTGATGACGCTTCAATCCGCTCTCACGCGTTAGTTACCCCAGTTCTCAGTATCCAGCATTTTAGTGTGAGCATCAGGTAAGAATTTACACCCTTCCTTGTAGTGAGAAAAGGAGAATAAAAAGCAGGTCCAGCAACAAACATCTAATAAACGTGACTGTCCATCGCTACAGCAGTCAGGGGTGACCAAAAACATGACGGGAAGTTGCACCGAATCTGTTCTTATGGAGGTCTGTAGCCAGTTTCCCAACACTGGAGCAATTTGTACCAAATATTTCTGACTAGTTACACGTTCCTGAAGATTTTCAGGTTCACAACATTCCATCAGACCCACGCACCGACAAATTCTTTCCTCTGAAACGTATATTCCATCTCTAAATCAGACCAAATTCACAAAACACAGATCTAGCTTTAATTTATAAAGGCCTTTCGCTGAAGAATTGCTGAAAATGACGGGTTTCTCTTTCTTTTTGCAAAAACTTCACACTTTTTTTTTTACAGACTTAAAAGGTAGTGTTCTTTTATCAGTGCTGAGAAATGTCTACATTCTTGTGCTTATTGCGCAGAGGTTGTCAAAATGTGTATCCTAAATAAAATATAATCCACAGCAACACAAACACCTACATACTGCTTTTTTGATTTTTGTATTATCATTGAATTACAAATAATTAAACAGAACAGCAATAAAATAAGGAAAGTGAATTCTGGATGGAGCTAAGGAGATTATAAGCAAGTGTGCAGCTGTTAAAGCTATAGATAAAAGACTCTTGCAGTGCTAACGGTAGGTATTATGCCTAAATAAAGTGATAAAGCTTTTAAACAGCGCTCAATTCAATAAACATTTCCCTTTATGATACCTTTCTGATTTTCAAATTTTGTATTATTTAACCTGCAGCGCATACATTTAATTTAATCTAATACTCTCTGGAATATAATAAACACCAAAACGGAACAAGCTGAACTTAATTAATCACTTAAAACCTTCGAACTCAACAACAAATCCACAGACCTGAATATATATATATATATAATTGGTTTAGTTTGAACAGATTTGTCACGGCTTCTTCTTCTCGACGCTCCCTGCGAGCTTCATGAGCGGTGACCTGGGCTTCGGTGAATCCGCCTCTCCCTTCAGCTTGAAGAAGAAGGACTCGTTGAGCCGTGTCTGGACCACCTTCAGCTGGGACATGTCAGCTTTGCTCTTTAAGTGCGAGTCGCTGTCGTCGCTCTGCGTCAGGTCTGCTGCGTTCGGCTCGGGATGACGCTGATCTTCAGAGGATTTACTGATGACTTCACACTTTTTCGGCAGGCTGAGGTCCATCGGTTCTTCCGTGCATGCGCTCCGGTGACGGAACCCGAGAGAAGTAGCACGCAGAGGAGAGGTGAAGAAGTTTTCCGTCTGAGTAGAAACGTCGAGTTTGTGATGGTGTGACGGTTTCCTTGGTGATGGACATACTGGTTTCTTTGGTAATGGCTGATGTTCTGGACATGATCGTTTCCTTGGTGATGACGCTGTATAAGACCGAGGTTCTGGACATGTCTCTGTAGAACCCTGAGGTTCTAGAGTTTCCTCAGCACTCGTGCTACTGCAGAGGTCTATGAAGGGATCTGAGAAGGACTTCTGCGTGATGAACAGATCTTGGCTGTTGATGTCATCAGACGTACTTTGAGACTCCATGCCGTTTTCTTCCGTGGCTGGCTTGCTGTGACGTCCATCTGCAGGAAATCCTGTGTTAAATGGCGGCGTTTTGTCGGTGCTGGAACACTGTGTTTGAAAGATGTCTCTGACCACCATAGGATTTTGAAGCGGTTTAGGTTCTAACCACACCGGTGACAGGTTAAAGGCAACTCTCTTTTTATGTTTCTTCTCTTTTTGCATTGAGCTTAAAATCGACTGCAGCACTTCCTGCTCACTCGGACCTGATCTTACACCATGCTCGACCGTGTGCGTGTCCAGACCACAGTTACTCTTTCTGCTCTTCTTGTGTCGCTTTGACAGTTTGAGGTTTTTATTCTGCGTCAGAGGAAACTCCTCGTTCAAACTGACAACAGATTTCTTTTTCCTTTTCTTCTTTTTAATCTCTGGCCGCTGTGCGATGAGGTTCAAGTCACAAATGTCAGCGTCATCTTTCAAACTCTGTTGACCTTTTGGCTTCGATTTCTGTTTATCCAACTTCTCCCTTTTAGCTTTCTTAGGCTTTTTCTTCTTGCGTTTTTTGGGGTCGTCCAAAAAAGGGTTAGCTGACGGGACGCTCCCTAACACCTTCATGGAAGCCATCTCTTTCTGTAAGATAAAACCACACTGACTTAATTAAACATCTTACTTTGTATTTCCTATTCCTACAAACTGTACAATGCATGTGTGTCCTAAAAAATAATGTTTGGGCACTAACCTAATGCAGTGCATGTTGGGATATCAAACATGCACCTGAAGTTCTAAACTAAGCTTTCCAGATTCTAAATTATAATCCAGATTATTAATATCCAGATTATGGCAAATGGTGATCAGACTGGTGGTTGGTGAAACTATTAGACCATCACTCACTTGATGAAAGGACGTGATCACGTGATCATTAACCGCTCTCCATCTTTGAACTTTATGTGACGTCATCATGGCTATCTCCACAGCCTTTGCACGTGTTTCAGGGCGGAGTTTTCCTTTAAGATACATAAATAGGTTTTAGAACGAAGATTTCAATGTACATTTTAGGCACCTTTCTAGTAAAAGAAATGTTTTAAAGGTGACAGTGAGAAGGAAAGCTACAGTTTAGGCTACCTTTTTTTTAGTAGATAAGTAATAATCTCTTTAGGATTCTTTGTAGCGTTATTTTATCAAGCTCAGCAACATAACTGAAACATAATTTTGTTTCAGTTTCATATCTGAAAAAAACTGTCGCATTTTGCAACATATTCAGCCAGAAAATTTATTGAATAATTACCTAATTAATTGTCTGACAGGAAAATGTCGCGCTACCAAAGTTGTCGCGAGCTCACCGACCTCACCGACCTCACCTGTTCCGGCTATCATGAGATGCTAATAGCTGCTTATTTTAATAAGTTTTAACTAATTAGAAATAATCGCTTAAGTCATTAAGCACTTCATGAGGCCATTTCAATGAAAAAGCTGACACGTGTAGCAAGTTTTAAGAAGTTGGAAAACACAACAAGAAATTTACCTGCCGAGCAGCTGCGCGAGGACAAGTTTGGCGTGCGCGCGCGCCTCAGTCATTGCGCATGCGCAGTCGAGTCCACGAGCTGATTTTCAACTCTTACATGACGGCAATATAGGGATATTGTTGAGTGCAAAAGTTTTCGCCCCTCTGGTATCTTGCCTGGAAATGTTTAAACTTGCCTCCATTTTGCAGTTTGTCCATTAAACGGAAGTCTATGCCATTAAAAATAATTTTCTCTGTTGCAACTTGTTAAAATATAGAAATTGAGTCTCAATCATATCAGTTATCTTTATTTTTATTTTTTT
>JAQQZR010000002.1:23410124-23426203 GCA_030068235.1 Notoglanidium macrostoma
CCCAGGGATGTTATCTGGTCCAGCAGCCTTCCGTGGGTTAACTCTACAAAGAGTTTTCCTCACATCCTCAGTGGTTAATCGCAGCACCTGCTCGCTGTGAGAAGGGGTGGTCTTCCTCGCTGTTACGTTGTTAATGTCGAGACATTAGATTTATATTTTAATACATTTTGCCATGGGAGGGATTTGTGTGTGAGAAAAGTGTGATTTCTTTCTGTATTGTACTTTGTTAAAAAGAAAAAAAAAAAAAAAAAGGTACAGTAGTGTTTAAAGAAAAGAAATGTCATGCATGTAATTTACAGTTCCAAAAAAAAAAATCTTTTCCATTCCACAGGATCTAATTCATTCTTCTTGTTTTCCCCCTTTGAGATCCGATCCGCCGGATACAGATCCTGGGGATCCGATCGTTGCCATGTCTATTTAAAGTGCAGTTTAGTCGAACAGTAGTAGTAGTCGTGAATGTCACAAATCAGTAAGTAACCATACTGATAAATTAATATTTTCCTCAGCGTCAGTCTGAGATCTTATACAAGGTTGATTCCTGGACATTAAAAACTCTAAATACGTCATCTGAGGTCAAATTTATTTAATGGCTTAAAACATCACAATCAGGTTTCCTTTAAAGCGTTTCGTCGAATTCTCGAATCAAAAGGTGTCGACTAATTTTCAACTAGCAAGTTCTTTCGATTACGTTGTTGTTGCTATGGTAACAGCTCCTTTACAGGGACTCGTACAGCGGATACTCCACGTAAACCGATCGGAACATTATTGGTACGGTGAAGACATTTATTTACCATTTCTCAGCGTTAAAGCTTTCTGACATCTTCAAGACTGAGGAGTTTTTACGTTTATGATTTCAAACAGCGTAGTTCGTCATTAAATCCAAGGAAGGACTTTGTACAGCTGCAATAACTTCTTATTATAAACGAATAAAAATGTTCTTAGTCCGTAGAGAATGTGATTTTTGGGAAATTGCTGTGGGGTAAGAGGAATAAAACATCTGTCGGTGTTCTACGTATAGTTTCGGATGTTCCTGCTGAATGATGTACTGTATATTAGTAAATAAGAGAACTTAACGAGCGTTAACTTTTTCCCCCGCCCCGATCAGGCGCACTGATGCACGAGCTGTCGAACGACGGCGCGCGGAGGCAGTTCGAGTCGTACCTGGAGGAGATGGTGCTGCCGCTGATGGTGGCCAGCGCTCAGAGCGGAGAGAGGGAGTGCCACGTGGTGGTGCTCACCGACGACGACGTGGTGGACTGGGATGAGGAGTATCCACCGCAGATGGGCGAAGAGTACTCGCAGAGTCAGTGTCTTTATACTCCACCCACTCACTCAAGTGGAACTCCTGATCTCGTCTTTTTGTTTGTTATTTTAAACATTGCGCATTTCGCTGTAACTCTGAAGCCAAATCGTACGCGCTACTGTTTTAAAATGTTACCGAGCGCCTCAGAGTCGACCCACGTTTAACCGACATACAGCAATAAAAACACACAAATTTCTCCATCTATCTAGTTCCTTGATATCAAGATTTACACAAAGATACATCAATAACATTTATTGAACATGGATTCACAAGCACAAGTGTAATTAACACGAAGAAAAACTAAAATGTTAAGGCTCGAGGTCGCAGAAAATACCGGAAACATTTATTTATTTATTTTACTTCTAGCCAATCCTTTAGGTTTGCTAGCTGGAGTGTTAATGAGAGCGTTAATATTAGCTAGCTGAACTACATAGCTAACGGTTTCAATTTCCAATGAGGGAAACCAACAAATACCCATAAAACGTTTTGGTAACAAAGGCAACTAATAGCGAAACGTCTTGTTCAGTTCACAACTATAATTAAAACCATTTGAAGTGGTTTGGTTGTGTTACGTCGTGGCGCTCCTTTCCTGAGCTACGGTCTGCAGCTCTGCTCCGATGAACTGCCTTAAGCGTGATCATTTACAGAAACGCACGTGATTGGATGAACAGAGAATCCGCTATAGCATCCATGACGGTTCATTTAGAAAACTACAGTATAGTTTTTCCCCACGGGTTTATCGGCACTGCTATAGAACCTCATTTAAATATATTTATAATGTATTTAAGATGAAAAGATCCGCATTGTTTATGGTGACCGGTTTGTCTCCTTTTCTTCTCTGTAGTTATCTACAGCACAAAACTGTATCGATTCTTCAAATACATCGAGAATCGGGACGTCGCCAAGTCGGTTTTAAAGGAGAGAGGCCTGAAGAAGATCCGATTAGGAATCGAAGGTAAGATTGGGTTACGAGGTGGTGGAAAGTGATTTCTCTGCCATACAGTGTTCAGTTGCTTATCAGCATATTAATGAAACTGGATCCTCAACACCAACTTTTTTTTTTTTTTTTATTTATTTTTTTTTTTTACACACAATCATGGAAAGGAAGTCTGGAAAATGTTCATGCGCTCAGTTATTACCGGAGTTAAAATCGTTAGTGTATTACAGGATCTGAGATCCGCGTGTATGATGATCTCCTTCCGCTCCTCCTCTCCCCTCAGGTTATCCTACCTACAAGGAGAAAGTGAAGAAGCGTCCCGGCGGCCGGCCCGAGGTCATCTATAACTACGTGCAGAGACCGTTCATCCGCATGTCCTGGGAGAAGGAGGAGGGAAAGAGCCGCCATGTTGACTTCCAGTGCGTGAAAAGCAAATCCATCAGCAACCTGGCTGCGGCGGCGGCGGACACACCTCACGACCAGCTGGTGGCGCTGCATGCTGGCCCTCAGGTGGACGAACTGGACATCCTGCCAAACCATCAACATCACCCTGATCCGGACGCTCCAGCTCCGGCTGTATGAGTTTTATACACGCAAGCGTAGTCTGGACGCGCTGGCTGAAGCACACCACACACGTGCACACACACACACACACACACACACACACACACACACACACACACACACACACACACACGTCACAGCAGATGGGCAGCCAAACCCTCAATGCCTTTCTGAGCCCCTCCCTGCCTTAAGAGACCCGTGTCCTGTAGTGGATCAGTGAATGTATACCATCCAGGCTGTGTTCAAAGGGGAATACCACTCCATGGAAAAATGCTATGCTTATCTACTGATGATGATGATGAGTGGCCTGTGATTATCCAGTTCTTCATCGGCGTTTTAGAGCCCTGACACACCAAGCCTACAACACACAGCGCTCGACATATCATAAATTCATTGTCGAGCCCGATTGCGTTTCCAGGTCTCTCGTTTTGACCCGGAAACCTAATCAACCATGGTAAAGTGTTACCTAATGTAGTGTAACGTAATAACGGAGACAGGCGAGATAGATAGTCAGCTAGTTAAGTGCATTTATACAGACTAAGAGGAGGGAAAAAATAAATACACCATGCGGTCGAATAAAACTTGGAATTACTCAAACCTCTGAACAGGAAATAACGCCAACGCGGCTGCTCACGGTAAACAAAGCAGCACCACCGCTTCGCCTTTGAGATGTACTACATTTATACACAAGTGTTTAAATGCCTTAGAATTTAGTAACGTACAGAAACATTCACTTGTTGAATTTGACACCGAGTATATACAGTTCAAATAGAATGAGCGTTAGCTGGCTGGCTCGTTGCTAGCAGTAGAACGTGGACGCATCCACGTTCTCTCACCAAACAAAAATGAGGTTTCGTTTTCCAAGGCAATGAATAAAATTTTTTTTTAAAAAGAATGTAAAAATAACCAAATGGTGCAGCGACAAGCGTGCCAAATCACATACTAGTGCATTACGTCCATCTCTAGAGCCTGTACTCCTGTTTCGACGTACTATTTAATGCCCTTCAGGCTCAGACGGCATATTAAAGCCGAGCTACCACGTTGACGCCTGCGTAAACGGTCTGCTGTGAGATTTTAGATCGATTTAGATACAGCTGTGCTTTTCTCCTTCACTGGTTCACTGCACCGTCTTCCAGCAGCCTCAGCGGTCGCTATTGAAATGCCACAAAAACCCACAAGCGACAGTCGGCTTGGTGCGTCACAGCTCACAGACTCGAACAATGCAAGCACACGAACAGAAAGCCTCAAAATGTTAATCATTAGACATCGAGCGTACCACAATCCGTCTCATCCAAACATTTCAGCAGGTTTAATCTGACACGCACACACAGGCTTTTTGTGGTACGAGTGTGGTCACACACACGCGCACACACACACACACGCAGAGCATTCTCATGTTGTCTATCCAATGAAGGTAACTAAAGAGCGGTTCTTCAGCAGAGCTGGATTAGATTAGAGCTGCGTTTGCTCTTCGATTGTCTTCAGTTTTAAAGGCTCGAGGTTTTCCTGATTTCACTTCACTAATGAATTTGGAAGGTGTCCCCCCCCCCCCGGATAGATCGGGTTGGGCGAAAGGCGTGAAAACGGCGATCTGAGCCACACACAGCTTCTCAGTCCAACGTCAACCTGTACACGTGATGTCACATCCTCCAATTGTACTTTTCTTATTTGTTCCTTGTTATTTCTAGCGGCAGGGCGAAACCACTTTGTTTGAAACACCGCCTCGTTTTATAGCTTGATGATCGTGTATTTTAATAAAAGACATCCGATTGCTGTGGTTTATCAATCCGTCATGGTGGTGGGCTTCTTTCTTTCCTCGAAGCAGGTTCTTTCCAAGCTTCTGATACCATGAATTAATCATTTCTTCCAGGATTCTGCCACTGGATGGCAACACGGAACAAAAATATCTCGCCAATGACGGGCCGAGGGAAAGCAGGAAAGGGCACGAGCGAAAGGTTTTTGCGTCACAGTATGACTCAGGTCCGAGCTTCAAAGTCAACCTGCTCTCCAATATCAGAACGATTTCCTGTAACCGTAGCAGCGTAGCGTCGTATAACTTCTGGAGATACATGAACACTCGGATGAGGGAGGGGGAAAAAAAATACGATGTATTTTAAAAATATCCACTGCTGTTACGATACACTTTCACGATATATACTTTTGCATAAAGATAGAATTACAGTATCAGTTTGTTTATAGAATATTTAACATTTATACTGTTCTGTAGTGTAAAAACAATTAAACCACAAAGATATAGAGACGTCTCATTATGTACAGAGATGCAGGAAGGGGGTGTGTGTGTGTGTTGAGGTTCTACAGCAGCAGTGATGCAAGTTCTCCACTACACAAGTGCCTGTTTTGTTTGGTTTTTTTTTTTTTGTTTGTTTGTTTGCATGGTTCCTGCTGAGTGTCAGGGGTCAAATGGTCGCTCTTGGTGCAACTTGAACCCTGGAGATCAGAGTCACAGTTCGAACGGGTGTCTTTTCTCCTGCACAAAGTCTCACAAGGGCCAGGGCAGATCGCTGAAGTCCACAGGTCCTCCGAGGCCTGCGTCGGCCTCCAGCAGGCTCATGATGACCGCCATGGCCGCCTCGTCGTTACTGGGGCTGCTGGAGCCGGGCTCGTCCATGATGTCAATGCTCAGGTGAGAGTTATCACCTACAGAGGAAGAGAAAGAAAGAGTGAAAAACCTATTCCAATCTCAAATCTGCCAACCACGAGCAGGAACATGCAGTACGTTGCTTATAAAGCTACACGGCAAAGGAAACCTGCACATGCAAGGAAAAAAAATTTATTATCTATATAATTAGCAGAGATTCTTAACCCTACCGAGAATGCCAGCCTTCTGGATTAGTAAATATTTGAGCTTACAGTTAGGGTTTTTTATTTCGAGTTGCTAGATCATGACAACGATCACAACGACAGAAAGATGAGGAGAAATTAAGCTCGCCAGTCTGCTTAATGCCATTGTTCGTTAAATCGTTACAGACTGAATAGGAAACCTAACGCACAGGGAAGTTTGGACTCCGATATGCCGTCTAGCGGACGTCGCGGTTAATCCTCCAGACACGTATGCGAGTAATTCTGCTGCCGAAGCAGCGCTGAGTGAAAGTGAGGTATATTTGCGCCTTTATGCCACAACAAATAACCAATGATTGTGTTCAGTACTTAAAGAATGATATCACACTTCTAGCCATTTAGTTTTTAATGATGTGGGGGAAAGAATTGCTTTCTCTCAAAGTTAAGACCAAAAAAAAAAAAAAAGCTAGTCACGTTACCAAAAAACTGTTAGAGAGCGCCGGCACTGGAGACTCCGTCCATAAATTTTTATACGAAACATCTTACAGAAAATGTTCACCATATTTTATCGATTACACATTTTTTTTTATTCTGCTTATGTTGAGCATCCGTCATCCGAGTCCCTGTGAATGAGCTGTTGCTATAGAAACGATAAGGTATTAGAAGGAGTGACGTGTAGCTGCGCTGCCGTTACAGAAAATTTATCAACACTTTCTGGCCAATCAGATTTGAGAATTCACCAGCGCCGAGGTGAGGTGCGTTTACAGAGTGTTCGCTGTTGGAAGCTGATCTTTCGTTGCTATAAAGTTGCTAGCTTTAGAGAACCTTTTACCTTGAGTAACTGTAAGTGTGGCTCGAATCTGATCAAGGTCATTTTATGTATTTCATGGTTTTAACTTTTTGTTTTTTTTAAATTTGTATAAATTCAGAGGTGCTGGTTAAACAGAAGCTCACTCATTATGGAGTTGTTGGAGTACGGGTATCCTATCGAGTCCGGTCCAGGTACGATCCCGCTGGACGGCAGGTCGGGCGTTCCGCCATTTTGAATCTATATAAAAAGAAAAAGGAGTCAGGAATTTAGGTCAACTGCCATACAAGGAAATTATTTGTTGTTGAGAAAATTAGTTAAGTGTATATTACAGTAATATATATACATATATATATATATATACAGTAATATATATATATACAGTAATATATATATATACAGTAATATATATATATATATATATATATATATACAGTAATATATATATATATATACACACACAAATGGGGGGGGGGGAAGAAAAAAGGGGTGGAGGAAGGGACAAGAAGATTGCAAATTTGAATCTTTAGAAACCTTAGAACTATGATAGTCACACGAGAAGAAAGAAAATAACATGTGAAACTGACTGGATTAAACCGCATACTAAGCTTAAGGCCTGAGGAAAAAGGAAGGTCTTAAACGTATTTTTTTTAAAAACAAGGACACAGTCATGGCAATGCACGAGCGCCACAGGTAACATCCTCGAGAAAAGACCTGATCATTTCCTTACTGAGAAGCTCAGAGTGGTACAATGACAGAAAAGGAAAGAAATTGATTTCCTCTCACTTTCTTTCCCCCCGGCGAGCAGGTGTCCGGCGGCGGAGTGCTGGTGATATTGAGCGGGCTGGATCCACAGCTAGACGGAGACGAGCCTCGAATCCTGGGCGAGAGAGAGAGAGAGAGAGAGAGAGAGAGTCAGAGAGCGAGCGGGAGACGAGGTCAGGAAACACATTCTTAGATGAAGTCTGTGCTCACCTCTGGATCTCCATCACCTCTTCCGCGATCATGCGGCCGATTTTGCCCGCCCCGGCTCGTGTGCCTCCCGGGATGCCTGGGACCGTCTGGAGAGCCCGTTTACCTCCACCTGCCAAGAAAGATGTGTGCAGATTAATACTCTGTCAGGAGTACAGGCACTAAAAAAAAAACTCTATAAAACCACGTTTAATGGAAATAGATGCAGTGACTCGAGTTTATCTGTGAAACGCCCACTGCATATGCACACGAACACAACGCACGTTAGCAAATCACCCAAATCATGGCTCAAATCTTGTGTAGGAGACGCAACAGTCATCCACGTGGGGGCCGAAGTTAGCGCATATTCCTATCCTATGTGACCGTTTTGACCTTGTTGGGACATTTGGCTGGTCCCCATGAAGGAAAATTAAAAAATATATATATATATAAAAAAAAAAAACTAAATATGCCCAAGGTTTTCTTGGTTTGTTACTGAGGTTAAGGTTTGCATTAGATTTAGGTCCTCACTCTTTTTCTGAGCCTGTAGGTTCATGTCTTATTATTGTTTTGAGAAACACGCCAGAAAAGTTTATTAACTGTTGTGTTTGTAAGATTGCCTGAAAAAAATAAAAATAAACCCACAACACAACAGGGGCTCTAGACGGGCACCAGAAAAGCTTCAGGTGTATCGTGAGATCAGCAAAATTTGGTCTTTACACGATCAGTCATAGCGATACTAGTCCACGAGTTAGCGCTCTCCTTAAGTTCTTAGCAGGCTTGTGATGGAACCTGAGCAGCAGTTTGAGGTCATGTTTCCGGCTGGTAGCTGTTGCCTGAGTGGTGAAGGCTTGCTAATGGGTGGAAAATGGGAAAACTAACTATAGGGAAGTCTAACTAGCCACAGTACACCCCATAGCTTATTATTTGAACAGACTTCCTGACCTTAAAGATGAACTTTCAGGTTGGTCTTAGTTAGATAGTTAGTTATATTATTTAGTAAACAGTATTTTAGGTGTGTCCAGTTCCAGAAGAATTGCTGCTGCTAGTTCAGGATAGTCCTTGGGTAGGCTGATAAAGTAGTGGGATAGAGAGTGATAAATAAATAAGCCTGCACCACTCATGTGTCCATTTAATTATTCACTCCTAAAGTTTTTTAGCTTCAAATCATCCGCAGTAAGGAGATCGGTCAGCTTGGAGCTATTCGGACTAAGCTTAGGGTTCTATTCTATTCAGCTTTGTAGAAGAATGAGGTCAGATTTAACACGAGCGAGTTGGTGTTCGTGATCTGACCGTCTCCGGAGGTCAGCACGCTGTCCATGCTCTGAGGCGAGGAAGCGGATTGGGGATAGCTGGAGTCCGTTCCTTCCAGCACGCTCCCTCTGCAAAAGAGCAGAACATGCATTTACAAGATTTATAGATCACATCCCCCTAGTTGTACCTGTATACTCGGCCTGACCTGTCCATCAACGGAAAAGACCACTTTGGGTGGGGTTTCATTCATGGTCATCATTATAATATTCTGCAGCGTGACACATTTAGAGTTATAATTGGATTGTGATAATGAACGTTTATTATTGGTTAATATCTTCCCTTGGTCCTCATGTGTGGCGTTAAATCAAGATCACAATGTTTTGTTAAATTTCAACTTTTTTTTTTTTTACTTTTTTTTTTTTTTTATTGTGTACACCGTGTTAATTGTTCACGTCTTCCAGCAGTGATTTTATAATGTTTAAAAACACCGACATCGCTACCATAGTGGAGCTGAATTAGCTGATGAGAATGAACCACCACCCAGGTAACGTGCTCACTGATGCACAGGTTAGGGGTGCCAATACATTGTAGCCCATGTGTGTCTATGCCCATTTGGTAATTATACACCTCCAGTGTGACCTTTAGCATAGGTGCAGCTGATAAAAAGAGAAAAGCAGGATGAGGGAGGGATCTTACGAGACCACGGTGTTGGTGGAGACGATGTACTCCACCTCTTTGGTCCAGGGGTTCATGAAACTGAACCAGCGGCTTCGCAGCGTGATGAAGGACCCGTCTTTGATCTTAAACTTGTAACAGTTCGTCGTGATCTTTTCTCTCATCTGCAGAACTGAGAACAAGCCAGTGTTACCGTCTTCCTGCGCTTTAAATCCTCTAGAACCCAAAAGCAATTAAACGTTAACGTCGGAGAACCAAGCGACCGTATCAAACCTTGTCTGTGGCACTCGGCGAGATGCCCGATGTCGTCCTGATGGAAGTACTCGTAGAAGGACGTTCCCAGAAGCTCCTGAGGTAAATACGCCAGAATGGCTGTGGCTCTAAAAGAAAAAACACCACCGTTGTATTTAATGCCTAAAAATCAATACAATTTAAAGGAGCAGCATGTAAACAATCTGGCAGTCCATTAAAAATCCAATATAACCATCATGTTTTAGAAGCATCACACTGATCCACCCTAAACAACCTGCATATTAATCTTTAATATTAAGCCCTGATTTTCAAATCACATTCGAGATTTATTTTATAATGAGGTTTTTTTTCAGTTTAAACTTGGCCTATGTTTTCATACATGACCCACAATGCCGTTCGGCTTCACGGTGGGATTTAGCACTAGTTTCGTCTCTGCCTAAAGAGAGCGATGCAGCGGCGCTTTAATCCTTTAGTCTAATACCGGTGTTCGAGTAATTGCCTTCGTGTTCAAAATAAGAACCTCCACAGAATGTCCTACTGTGTGTGTGTGTGTGTGTGTGTGTGTGTGTGTGTGTGTGTGTGTGTGTGTGTGTGTGTCCTACACATGCACTCACAAAATAACAAAAACACAACATAGCACAAGAATCGCTAAACAGATCAGATATTTCATTACAAACATATTTAAGGCGTTTCAAGGTGGAGGTTTTCTTGAATAGGATCGGTGTAGCCGTCTGTGAGAAGAATCTTGTTTGGATAAAATAGAGTGAATCAAAAATGTAGCTGAAGCCCGTAAACAGAGTCTAGGACATGTTATAATCTTCAGCTTTTATAAAGCACTGGAGAAAGAGACGAGGTCCGGCGCTCACCTCTGGTCCACGAAGACGAACTTGCCATCGATGGTGTGGCGGGAGACGTACTCCGTGGGTTTGACGCGGATGTCCCCGTTCACCGGCTGAAGGACGATGTGGGGGTGCAGGCGGCCGATGGCCACCAGGCAGCTCAGGTTGCAGCCCTCGTTATCGGGCTCGTTGTCCTCGTCCAGGCCCATCTTGGTAGGAGGCCAGCTCTTCAGGTAACCCGTGCTGTGGATGGTGCAGAAGCTCTTCCGGTCTGCTGTTAGGAGAAATCACACGTCTGTTAACTTCAATCCGATCTACGTTACATTTGTAGAGAAGCTGGAACAATACTAAACATGATTTCTCTAACAGGAAACTACGACATGTGCTTAGCTTACAGATATAAAAACAACTTCAAAAGATTAACGTATTGGTAACTAATTGTACAATTGTGTTTTGTTCACTTTAGTTATTTCCAGTTCGCTCCATTAGCGAACAGCAACCAGAGATATTCTCAGATAGTCTAAGCTGCAGAACCAAAGGGGGGGGGTGGAGCTGGACCGGAGCCAATTCCTCTTAAGAAGCCTAACCCTGAACCTCAGAGTCCTGAGCTGCTGTTGGAAAGGATAAAAACCCCACACAGACCTTTCTTCTTGGAGCAGGTGGAGGGGAAGTCCTTGTCCTCCATTTTGACGGACGGCCTGTTGCACTTCATCCTGCAGAAGAAGGAGCGGCGAGCTCCGGAGCAGAGCCGGGAGGGACCGGGAGCGATATCCGTCTTTACAGGCAAACCAGCTAGGGACGGGAGGGAGGGAGGGAGGGAGAGAGAGAATGTGAGTGTGTGAGTGTGTGAGTGTGTGAGTGAATGAGTGAGTGAGTGAGTGAGTGAGTGAGTGTGTGAGTGTGTGTGCAAGAGGCAATGTGTGACAGGGAGAGACAGAGTGAGACATGGAGAGACAGAGAGAGAGATGGTGAGCATGAGAGAGAGAGCGAGGGTGAGAGAGACGCATCAATCAAAGCTTCAGAGTCTTTAAACGTTTCTGGAACAGTGCGCATGGACAGAGCTGATGAAGGTTTAAAGCCTACTTTTGGCATCGATGAGTCGTTCTCTTGGCGCCGTATCGGAGGACGACAGCTGCTCCTTCACTTTGGCGATGTCCTTCGGATGCAGGTAATCGAACAGGCTCTGACCAATCAGGTCGTTCTGCCGAGACCAAACAGTGAAACACTCGGTGCCGTGCAAGCGAGCAAAAATAAAAACCGCTTACTAAGAATTAAGAACTCGTACCTGGCTGTAGTTGAGAATTTTATACACAGACTCCGAGACGAACAGGATTTTGCCGCGATCGCATCCCACAACGAACAGGAAGCCGTCGGCGGCCTGCGCAGGAAGAAACCCGCAACGTGAAAACAAGAATAAATCGCTACGTGAACGTTTTGTAGGAAATTTCTGAAGACCTACTTTCAGTATCAAATGCTTGAGTTCGTCGTCGGATAAAAACGCCGGCTTGTAGTTTGCTTCTGTGTACGGGTTCGTAGCTCCTGAGGAGAAAAGCTTCAGGTTAAATCACGCACATCAAGACGTGCAGCTGGTTTAACGTGGACAGAACGTGGTGCTTTTTACCTCGTAATGTCTTCATGTGTTGCACGGCCATGCGCAGGACAGTCAGCTTGTCCAGCTTGCGAGACATGGCGTTGCACGTCGGCACCAACGACGCCAGTTCATCGATAAAACTGTTCATCTTATCTCTGCGCCTCTTCTCGATCTGACTGTGGGCTTCCCTGGAACGGAGCAGCATGATGATCAAAATGAAATAAAACTAAAATAATAATAAAAACTGAGAACATGCCTACAGCGCAGTCACAATTTAGACATTTTACAATTACGTTAATCTCAATAGAAATTGCAGTGTACATGTTTTTTATGTGGTTAATAAATATTCCAAAAGTCCATCATTTTCCCAGGTTTGTGTGGAGTAAGCGCTTGTGTCCGTTCTTACCTGGCGTTTTTTATCCGGCCCTGCTGGTCTTCTCTGAAAGCAGAGCAACGTTTCCACGTAAGCTTACTTTATTAAAAAAAGAACAGCTTTTACATTAAATGCAGCGTGGTTTAGGACTCACCTTCCCAGGTGTTTATCCTTATCTGTGTCCATGTTATCACTGGGGATTCAAAAGCAGAGACCGATTAGCTTTCTGAAGGCAACAACCAAGTCTTAAATGTACTTTATATGGTGGATAAAAAGAAAAAGAAAAGGAAAAAAAAAAAACAAGGGATGATCATACGCACTCGAATGAAAATCCATCGATTCTGGAAAAGAGACCAAAAAGAAGGAAAAGAATCGGGTTATTAAAATGTAATGGAAATGTGTTAGCTACACAATTCTAGCTAATTAAAGCGGCGCTACATACTCCGAGGAAAACGCTATCTACCCTCTTTCGCGTACATGAGCTCACAGACGCCCATGATGCGCCCCTCCCCCACACAGACGCCCATGATGCGCCCCTCCCCCACACAGACGCCCATGATGCGCCCCTCCCCCACACAGACAGCACCGCTAATTTTGGGATGCAACAATAGCTGTTAAACTAAAGATATTTGTTCGTCTTTCTTTTAAATGGAGCGACAGAACAGTCTGACAGAACTCACAAGCTTCTTCCACACGCCGCTCACGTGCAAACACGTTTGGTTTTTGATGCTGGAGTAAAGTGTGAACACACAGTGTGTACATGGTTAATTCCAAATCTGTGTGTTTTGTGTGCGCTCACTGGTACTCGGTGGCACTGCCCTTCCTCTTGCGTGTGTAGTCCATGCCCGGCGTGCCGACAGAACTGCTGATCAGCTCTGTGGAACTGGGAGACATGAAGTCGTTTATCGTGGAGGAGATGTCCATTCTTTGGTCCGCCATTAGATCATCTGAGAGAGAGACGCAGACAAGCCTCTTTGGTTACACATAATAATCTACCTGAAAACAGCGATTAAGGGGGCCAAGCACAATTTAGCCCTGCCCCTTAGGGAAGGAGAAAGTCATGATCAGCACATGTTCCCATGAAAATAAACTAAATTTTAAGGGAACGTTTTCTTTTACATATGATTCTCCATTTGAATAGTTGTTTGTTTTTGCAAGAAATGACTGCAAAGTAATTAACACTACAAGGTAAGAAAATTGCTGCGTTTAACTCAGGAATAAGATCGTGGCTGTAAGACGAGCTGAAGACACTCACCAAATGAACGACAACGCTGGTTTTCCAACAGGTCCGGCAGCAGCGTTCTGAAAACAGACAAAATCAGAATGAAAAATATTCAAGTTGAATCAATTTAGTTTTAACACTGCCAAATTGTCCATCTAATCCCCCGTCAAGCCACCGTTATTTATCTAAATGATGCACGGAGAAAAAAAAAATTCTTCCATCTTTCTATCTCCTCCCTTCGGTTTCGTCATCCATCTACAGCTCCACCCACCCATTTTCCCGACTATCTATGTATCCATCTATCCATCCACCTTCCACCATCCACCAGCTAGAAGTCTATATCTTCACCCATACTTTTACCCATTTATCTATCCATCCAGCCACCTATTTAATTATCCACCTATCCAGTTACTGGGCATGTAACGATTCACCCAATTCACTATTCAATTCGATTCACAATACTGGGATCACGATTTAATTATATTATTTTATTTTATTTTTAATTACTAAAAACTACAAAATATTTTCCTGTTATTTATCAACTTAATTACATTTGTTAATATAGAAACAAGTGTGTGTATATATATATTTTTTTTTTTTTTTTTTTTTTTTTTTTTTTTTTTTTTTCTTAACCTCAATTGTAAAGGTTAGAGTAAACTATAAAAGCTGATTAACTACTAATTCCTTTTATTAAAATTTAAAAAGGTAAACTTTCTTAAAAAATGTAAAAGCTTACACATGAAACAACTCCCTCCATTTGCTTCTCTTTTCTTTAGGGTTTGCGTCTTTTTAAAAAGAAAAAAAAATAAATAAATAAAAATTTCTTGCTGAATCTGCAAATGAGCACAAAAGCTCATTCCCATTTTCTCCATTTGTGTGATTTCGCAACATTTGAGCGGTGTTACGTTCGCCTACAGTGACATCATGTGTATTCCTTTTATTGCACCCTCTGCTGTCTAAATAATGCAATTACAACTGGGGGATGAACGATTAACAGGGATGAATGGCGGCTCATTTTTATTTCCATTGATTTGAATCATAAATTTGTATTGCGATATACCGATGCATGATACATCGTTACATCCCGAACTATTTACCCATTTATCTATCCATCTTCACATACATCTTCCACTGATTCACCCATCCATTTCACCATCTCTTTATCCACCCATGTGTCTCTTTACCAACCCATCGATCACTTACCTGTGTCCCAGTCATGTATCCAGCCACCCATCTATTTATGCATCCACATATCCATTTACCCTTCTACTTCACTACCCATATATCTACCCATCCCCCACCCAGCAATTATTGATCAATCCACCAATCTGCCAAACTATTTACACTACAATTAAAATTTTCTATAAGAAAAGGAAGAAGGGACGGCAATTCCACAGGAAGCACCAGGAAATCGATACGAGTTAGCTAGATAGCTAGCTAACAGGCCATCAGTGAATGTAACTCATTTAGTATCCATTTCTGCTAGCGGTGCAAAAATAAACAAACATTTGTGTCCGAGATGGCACTCATAATAATTACATTAATTTCCTGTTTATAGAACTGTGATCACTGTGTGTCATGTGAAGTGCTTCAGTTTTTAAACAAAAAAATAATCATGAAATAAAGTCTATACAGTAAGTTGAGAACAAATCTAATAAAATAGAGTGAACTGAACTACAGCCTCCCGTTCCATTACACAACCTGCTTAACCACAAACAGGTCGAACCTGCCTCCTCACTATTTTTACACACAATTTCACACGTCGATTACGCATTAGCGCCATCTGCTGTTGGAAAGTCTAGTACACAATTGTAACACGTGCTCGCATATTAATACACACTGGAATATATTTTTGGGATGCTATTTACGTGGTCAAGTTTACATGAAAATTCACAGATTTGTTTAAAACATGCTCCACCTTCAGATGTTTGAACCACAGACACAAATAAAAACACATTCTTTCCACTCTATAGGCCTGTTTCCATTTCCAAATCAACAGAATCACATCCAGACACCGCGGCGCCTCGGAGACGTGCTGCTTAACGTGCGGACCGGCCGGAAAAAAGCGAAGAAAGGCTGAAAACGCAAACGCGAGTGCTGATAAAACGTCAACATGTTCTAATACGGACAAACCGTGACCTCCCTCCTTTTCACTATTGATTTATTTTTGTAGGTGATAAATTAAAAGCATCATCGAATAATTTCTTTAAGGTTTATTTTAAAATGCAGCGTTACTCTTTAGCTGATGGGTTGAGAAAATTTGTTTAACGGAAGGAATCGACTCGAACGGTCAGAGGTGAAGATATTAAACTAAAAAACAAACAAAGTTGAGCAAGAGACTGGCTGGTGAGGGAACGACCATTTATAGCTGCTAGAACACAGCTTGTTTTGCTTCTTCTTTACTCCTACTGGAGCGATTCATTAACCCTGACACACCCTGACACACCCTGACACACCCTGACACACCCTGACACACCCTGACACACCCTGACACACCCTGACACACCCTGA
>JAQQZR010000002.1:23438992-23450701 GCA_030068235.1 Notoglanidium macrostoma
TCCTTACCAAATATTTTTCTTTGCCAAATCTTTCTTTTTTTTTTTTTTTTTACTAAATCACTTTTTTCCCCCTGACCTAAACATTTCATCTTACTGAATCACACGTTATCTTACTGAATTCCTCATGTACAGTATTTAACGGGTTGGCGCAGTAATGACTCCGGGGCAGCAGGGGGCAGCAGAGAGTCCGGTCTGTTCACTCAGCTCAGCGCAGATAAACACAAACTGCTCTCTCTGCAGACGCGTTAATGTTGTTTTAATCAGCTAAAATGGCGGAACGCTGTGTGGAGCGTGGTCACTAAGTGCAGAGAGGTGTTGGAGGCAGAGCCATGAGGCGTCTCGGATCTGTGCAGCAGAAAATCCCGTGTGTTTTTCTCACCGAGGTGAAAGAGGAAGCGTCCAGAAAGCGGGACGGTCAGGTGAGGAGGCAGGAGCGCGCGTCGCGTCCCGAACCGCGCGCTAGTCTGCTCAATAGCAGCTTAAAGTAGCACACTATCAGAGCTGTTTCACTCACTGTGCTGTTCATCATCTAGTGTAGTGTGTGCGGTTTGGGACGCAGCCACGCTGTGAGCTTTCTGTTTGGATTGTATTATTATTGGATTATTGGATTATTAGCGTTGTTATTTAACCATCTTCACTGTAATGCTTATAACATTTTAAAACTAAAAAGAAAAAACCCGAAAATCACCCTTATACACATTGTTTGATTTATTAAATTTATTTGTTAAATCCTTTGAGATTTCGGACTCCTAGAATTTTGAATTAAAGGTTCATCATCATTATTTAAATATATTTTATTGTATTATTTAAATAGATTGGTTCTATTATTTTATTGTATTATTATTATTATTATTTAAATAGATTGTTTCTGTATTTATTGTATTATTATCATTTAAATAGTTGTTTCTATTATTTTATTGTATTATTATTATTATTATTATTATTATTATTATTGCTCCCATCTCCTGAGACGGATTTTTCAGTCTTTTCATTTTTACCTAAAACCCTCCTTCTGTTTTTTTTTCTATCTATCTATCCACTCAGCCATCCAATCTTCTTGAAATCCATCTTCCTTTCCATTGTCTTTCATTTCTTTCTTTCTGTCCATCCTCTCACTCTCACAGGTTACATCAATGTTACATTCCTACCCGGGGATTCAGATCTGGAAAATAAGATCTTGGATTTCTTAACATAAATAAACAAGCAGCTGATGTAAAAAAAATTATGTAAAAAAACAACAAAACCCTACTTTTGAATAAAAAAACACGAACAATTTTATGAATATAATGGAAGGTTTAATGCTGAGGTGTATTTAATAGAATTGATGTGAATGTAGGGCTTCGTGCACAAACACTTCTGCGTTATCGGTCCTTTCACTTCACACAATCCTGAGCAATCCGAGAATAAATTATAATCATAAAGCCCTTTCTAGCAAGCTGGATGAAAGCTTCACCCGGTACGCGTCCTCATATACGATGAAGGACGAGCCGCGGCCTCGCTGTGCTGATGAACGTGAACAGTATCTGAAGTGATCTTTGCGGTTATGACTGAACACATTGCTTGTGAAGTTTTTGGACCTTTTTGTGACACTGCTTTTTGTGTTCAGCATTTTCAGGTGGTTGCCACGGATACGGTGAACCCCCTGGCTGTCGAATCGGACGTCCGGCATGCGCTCGCCACTGAGAAGCTGGACGGAACGTGCTGCTACGTCACTCCTTACAGAGGTGCCGCACATTGGGGATATATATATATATATGGAGTGATGTCATTTCCTGTGCTACAGTCTGTTCTTTGCTGAAGTCACAATGCATTGTAACACACTCGGAAGCATGCGTGAGTCACTTGCAGAATCTAGTGATTGACAGGAGAGAGCGAGAATGCCCCTCCCACCCAGAAGACACGCCCGATTTGAATTTTGTTGGCTGTGGCATCATAAAACGCGTCCAAATGTGCGATCTAATCTTTTTTTTATGTTGAATATGAGGTTACGTACGTGTTGTCATGGTAACAGCTCCTACCACACCTTTCGAAGTGCACACGCATTCAGACACGTACAAAGAACGAGGCTGAGGTTTGTTTTTTAGATAACGCCCAAAAGCTTACGTCGTTGTTTGCTTTGAAGGAGAACCGTATCTGTGGGCTCGCCTGGATCGCAAACCCACCAAGCAGGCGGACAGAAGGTTCAAGAAATATCAGTACTCTCAAAAGACCTGTAAAGGTAGAGTTTTTATTAAAACCTCCAGCACTCTGTTGATCGCAGTGCAGTGTTGGCTTCCAGGTTACGCTTTTATTTCTGTTCTCCATCTCTAGGTTTCACGTGGAATGTGGAAGAAGATTTCCGAACCGTGCCTGAATCCTGGATTCCTGCGCGTCGAGTTCAGTATGAGAGCGGTCACCCGGTACCCGATGAGCACGGACACATCCCCGGTAAACCACCCTGCTGTTCCATACACGACTACCCTCATCCTCATTTCCCATCCTCATCCTCAAGTTAACCTCATCTGAAAGCAACTTATAAATAAAATTAATAATTGGTGACTTTTTAGACCAGAGTTTGTCTTGACAATGAATGTAATAAGGGAACAAAATTGGCCGTGGAGCACGTAGAGCTGAAAACGTCCTCGTAAAACCCCTTTATTAATCAGAAATTTGGTGACTGAAAATATTAAACTCCTCTTTACCAAGCAACAAAAATCACCTGAGCACGAAGAACATGGAGCTAAATCAACCATTCCATAATTATATAAATACATAACTAGCTTTAAAAAAAACATTGTCACATCCAGCGTCTAAAACGCGGGGCTTTTCTGCAGCGCTACGGCTCTGTCCTTAGGCTCAGTGCAGCAACCCAAAACATGCGGCGTGTCTGATTCACTTCCTGCAGGTGAGTCGATTCAGAGTCGATTCACTTTCTGGCTCTGAAGCGGATGCTCTAGACTCAGAGTGTGATTTCATGCCGGATTGGTTAAAATTCACGTCTGAGTAACAATTTATAAAAGGAGAATTTGTAATAAAGACGCATGTAAAATAATGCACGTTTCCAGCGTGACGTACGAACTGTGGCAGCGCGCTGCGATTCGGGAGAACGGTGAACTCTACTGACTTTTATTCATGTAGGTCTAACGCTTCTGTTGCCATAGCAACAAATGACGGATTGTGCTAAAACTGGTGAGTCTGGAGAGGAGGAGGTGCTGTAATTACGCTTATACCTGTGCAGGTGCTCTCTTCAGTTCCTAGAAATGCTGATATGCAAATAAATTGAATTGTGGGTGGAGCTAAGAAACTGTGGTGCGGGTGTATGGGTTGGTGTGTCCAACTCCACGCCCATCATTTATTATTATTCATAAGCAAATGCTGAGAACCTTCCTTAAGGACAAAATTCAGATGAAATTCATGTGAAATCTCCTTTAACGTCTATATATATATATATATATATATATCTCCATATCTATTACTTAACCGCTTACTTAATAGGCTTAATCACAACTTTGACCCTAATTGGCTAATGAAATGATATTTTGACGTGAAACATATGTTAATGTGTGTGTTTATTTTGAAGGCTGGGTTCCGGTGGACAATTTGAACAAGCAGTACTGCTGGCACGCGTCTGCGCTTGACTACGACGCCCGAGCGGCTCTTGTTCTGAGGCCGAACGGCGAGGATGAAGATCTGCTGGAAATCGCCAGCGTTCCTCTGACCGAGCTGATGGAGCAGACGCTGGAGCTCGTCGGGACCAACGTGAACGGAAACCCGTACGGTGAGCGTCACTGCTGCGTCGCGAAGTCCTATCAACCGTTTTGTGCAAATTGTATACTGTATAAATAATTTACATTTTTATTCTAATATATTATATTAGAATATTAAAATTGTACTATAGTATAACGTTTACTTTTATTTGTCCTCATTTTTAGTGTTAAATAATTTGTATCGAAGACATTATAATATAAAATATTTAAAATGTATATAATTAAATAGAAAAGGAAAACAAATCTATATAACGTGATGCACGTCGTGTATCGTAGAAAAGTATCGTGATGTGACGTTTTCAACACGTTGCCCCGCCCGAACAAGTGTGTGTCTGTATCGAAGTCTAGACAAGTACTAAAAACTCACAAAGATAAATCTTCACGTTTGGGATTGTTATAATCGGTTATAGCGAAGTCGTTCTTGCATTTTCTTATTTCGGGAATGAAATCGTGTCTGATGTTAAAAGCTATTCCTAAAATAAGCGCTGGTTTTAATCTCAGGTTTGGGCAGTAAGAAGAATCCGCTCCACGTTTTGGTGCCGCACGGAATCCTGCGCATCCGGAACGCTCCCGCGGTGGAGTACCGTCAGCTCCGCTCGTGGTTCCAGGAACGTGACGAGGGCCGTGTGGAGGGAATAGTGTGGCACTGTAGCGACGGTGCGCTCGTCAAGGTAACGTCTTCATCCTCCAAGCCGCAGTCCGTCGTCGCCGTAGTTACTATTCCGACTGCATTATTTCAGTGCCTACACTTCATACACCTGCAGGATATAATATTTCCGCTCTTGTTTACTCCTGACATATTTACCTGTCGTTGCAGGTTCATCGGCACCACTTGGGTCTGAAGTGGCCCGACGGCGCCGCCGCCTTAAACTCCCGGCCTGTGGTGGTTCACGTCGATGGGCTCCTGTTAGATCCGGATGCTTCACTTGACTCGCGGAAGAACCTGTTCTCCGCTCTGTCCCGCCTCACCGGGCGCCGTTTCCGCTCCGTCAGAGACGTCCAGCTTGAAGCCTGACCATTTACGCTACATTCCTCCTGCTCAAGTGTTTCACCGCTGCTTTACAGACAACGATCATCTAGTAACAGGATTCTCTACAAAAGCTCTGCTTAAAGCCTGAAACGATAGCGGGCTGAGTCGCTCTCGATTTTAAGAGGGAGAACTGATGTAAATTTCATTATTTATTTAGCCAAAAGTGATGTACGTGACATGCATGAATGCTGTTAGAATAAACGTGCAACAGTTTGAAGTTTATTTTGGTTTGTTTTTTTTAAACAATGGAACGATTTTCGGGCAGTGATGAGTGACACAGAAATATCGCGTTCTCCTCACCGCTCGATTTACACTGTTCATAATAAATGTCCTTTTAACACACAAAACCATAACGGACCTATAAAAACACCTCATGGTTTGGTTTTACCAGAGCGCGCCGGATCGTTTACGACTCCCCCGTCCTTGCGTGTCAACTCGGCGAGCCGTCTGTCGGGATGTCCACCTCCACTCCGAAGCGCTCGGACAGTTTTCTCAGCTGCTCCTCCAGGATGATGTTCTTCTTCACCTCTACGTTGTAATTGAACTTGAGATCTTCGAGCTCCTCGAAGAACGTCGGGTCAAAGTTCGCCAGTTCTTTGGTCATCCTTCGGACGTCGTCCTTAAGATACGGACGAATCGTTAGAGTCGAAGTGACGAACATGTGGCCCAGGAAATGAATTATGATGGATAATCTCAGTTAGTTAGTGAAAAAAATAACTGATTTGAGACATAATGATAATGTATTAATGATACATAATTCTTCATTAACAAGCTGTAGACATGTCTGTTCCCAACAGAATGAAGAACTTCGTTTTGTAGGTGATTGAACAGCGTTACAATGACTTTTCTTTTTTTTTTGGACCGAGTGTAATGTGCAACCCAAAGCAATTTTGACACCTTTGGCCATAAAATACTCTCCTGGAGATATCTTAATGTGTAAATACCTGTAGCTGGCTCTTCTCAGCACTCAATGCCTTCATTTGGGCCTGAAGTTCTTTGTATCCTAGACAGAGATCACAGAGGAACATCAGGAATAATGGTATCTACCGAGATTGCTTTATTGGCATACGTTCCGACTGGCGACATTTGGAACGAGGTAACGTACACAGTTTATCAGGTTTAAATACAGTAAGAGAACAAAACTGGCCTGTGCTGTCTGGGTGGGAGGGGCTTACTATATTTTCCCTGTCAATCACAGCAACACTAGCCAATCATGAGGTCGTGTATGTGGAAGAGGGTAGATAGCACTTTCCTGAGAGCGTGCTGTGCTGCCCTGTGACGCTGCATGACCAGCAGTTCAAAAAGACGTGATTGGCTGGGTTCACGTGTCTCAGAACAAGCACGTGTTGCTAGCAATTTGATAGCTGTCACGTGATGGGAAGAGTTAGCTGGTGGGTAAAGAAAAGCCACTTTTATGGCTAGTAGGAATGGGACGTATGACAAAAAATATCATCACGATTGGG
Organism: Notoglanidium macrostoma; assembly: GCA_030068235.1. Classification (NCBI taxonomy): domain Eukaryota; kingdom Metazoa; phylum Chordata; class Actinopteri; order Siluriformes; family Auchenoglanididae; genus Notoglanidium; species Notoglanidium macrostoma. Next base: position 23,445,232 of record JAQQZR010000002.1, read on the forward strand.
GTTGGGAACCAATGCTTGGTTAAAATTAAAACCGAATCCAAAATGCCAAGTACCGGGTACCTGTACCCGGTTAAAACCGGGTATATATATATATTAGATTGTTAAACAGACAAAGGCTACATGTCTGAAAGCTATCCAAGAGCATATGGTGTGAGAACGGGAGAATCTGCTACGGTGGCTCTCTCACCATAGCGCCAGGCCTCGCTAGTCATCCCGCCAAACAGGATATCAAAATAAAGGTATTTTAGAAAGGTTTTGATCCAACAGACATGTTTCAATATTATACAATCACGTCACCCGGCCCAGTTAGCCAGTAATAATGCCTGACAATCCGGATTTATTCCCTTTGAAACACACTCTGAGGTCCAAAGACGATATCTAGTAATTTGAATGTTTTTTAAACACTAAAACGTTCCACCGGTCCTGTTGAAGTTTATTTTCTCCTCCGAGCGTGATGCAGACTGATCAGCGTTACCTGGAACGTCCATTTGGGTTCCAAACTGCTCTTCATATTTCTGGATCCGTTCAAGAAGACGAAGCTTCTCCTTCTCCAGCTGGTGGTTCTCCAGCCTGAATAATGAAAGAACATCATAATCGGCAACTTTAACGTCTACTGTAACTCTATAATTAGTTTGTACCGTTAGATGGTTGTTTGAATTTAACCCCGGCACTGCTTCATTTAAAAGCATCATGGAAATGAATACATGTAAACAGAGATACCTAACAGACTTAAACTCCTTAGCAAGCTCGTCACTGGGAACATTTTTCAGAAGCTCCACCTACAAGAAAAAAGAGACCGGTTTGACAGATCCATATGTGTACGTGTAACTCCAACACCAGCTCTCACGGACATGTATTTGAACGCACTTGTTCCTTCAGATGCGTGATGGTTTGCCGCGATGTCTGCTCTCTCTCACGGGATTCTGTGAGCTGCAGCTGGAGCTCTGAGAGACTCGCGTTCTTCTTGGAGAGTTCATTCTCGAGCGCTTTCATTTTATTTTCAAACAACCTGCGGGAAGATATTCCACACGGTTTTCTCCCTTTGAACGTCTGACGCATAACTGATCAGATCTAACTGAATATAATAGTCTTGAACCTTGTGCGTATTTTAATTGAAGTGCTCGTGGATTAAACGTAAAACCTGATGTCTATTTTTGTACCTCGTCACAACTTTAGATTTCCAGGTCTTGCTGTCCGCTCCGTCTATGGATGGACCCTTGGAGTGAGCGAGTAGGAGCTTCTGGTTGGTCTCTTCGAGCTCCAGCTTCAGCTTTTCATTTCTGACCTCCAGACTGCTCTTCTCTACTCGCAGCTTCTCTGCAGCCTCCGATTCCTGGATCAGAACATTTATTATTTAATCCGTAGGTAAAATCTCACTTAATATAACTGGGAAGATTTGATTAAACTGTAATACTTGTAAAAACCCAGTGAGTTCTGACAAACAGCCACAATCAAAAAGACAATCTAATCTGTATGTTCAAACAAAATGAAGAAGAAATATTTTTATTTACTTCATAATCTTGCCTTGGATGTTTTTTGAGATCTTTTGAGAACCTCAAGTCGGATCTGATCCAATTGCTACTATAAGCGTAACGCCTAATTCGTGCTACACCGTACGACACATTAAACACACTTGTCCGGTCTGAAACACACTCCACTTCCTGGACCTTTGGCTAGACTCTGCCCAGCTCTGTCCAGGTAGGATTAGACTCGTCTCCACTCCATGGACATTTTGTTCTGTTGTGATATCATATTAGGTATGACGCTGTAAAACTATGAATCCAAACAAGTGGCTTAATATCGTAGAAAAACTGGAAAAAAAAAAACGTATAACCGTTATAATAATAAAGGTCCACCATGTAGGATTCAGTTGATTTGCAACCCCCTGAACGCCCCCTCTCTTCCCCCTCCCTTTCCAAGCGTATATTAGAGTGTACGGAGGATGTCAGGTGCCTGTAGTGTACTTCCCTTGCCTTTTCCGTGCTAAATAATAAGTACGATCCTCCATTTTTCAAACTTCTTAGTCAGTACCAGTGAAACTGATTCCTCTTCTCTGTCTTCTTTCCAGATTCACACCGTCACTTGTAAAAACACGAAGCGTGTAAGGCGCTCCCTACAGGTTTGTCGTAGCGGCGCAACATGGCGGCTCCGTAGAGCTGGACCCGCTCCCTATGTAGATATAAAGCGCTCGTTCTAAGCTTACGAAAACACGATTCGTAGTTACAGGTAATTATACGCTAATGGAAAAATACTTATGAATAGTACATTCCATTTCTGCTAATAGATCAATCTAAATCCTACACAGTGCACCTTTAAATGTGTTAAAACATTAAGAAATTTAGAAGGAATCTTTGGGAATAGCTTGTGCAATTAACTTGTAGAAGCCGAGCACTTAACATGTACTGTGAAGGAAATCATTTTTGAGCATACAACGTTGTATAGTAGGCTATATATTTTACAATTTGTCATCAGAACGATGAAAAAAGTGAACAGGCCATGTCCACAATCAACAAGAGTTGCGGTCGCAAGAGACGAACTACAAGCGTCACTCGTTTGTAATCAGATACCGACTGTCATTATGTCAGCCGATGATCCGGTCAGATTAAAATCTTTCAATGCTAATTTCCTTTCCTTTTTTAGATACCTGGAAAAGAATAGCCCATTGTATTTCTCAGAACTACATGCAGAAATGTGACACTTTTCTTCAGTCCACCACACAAGCAAAACTGTCAGAAACCTTTCTGATGTCCCTGCGCAGCCGCTCGTTCTCCATCACGATTTTCTCCGTTCCTTTAGCCTGTGACTCGAGTTTGGATGTGAGCCGATTCCTCTCCTTCATCCTGTCGTATTCGGCCTGAGCGAAACAAGACGGGTGTTGTGACTCGTGAAAGACAAACGCACGCGTGAGGGCGGGAGCGGTGTTCTGGTGTGGCTGTATATAAACCTTGAGGTTCTCATGCTCGTGCTGCAGAGCGCTGAGCTGCTCTTGGATCGTCGTCGCCGAGCTCTTTTTCAGAGACTCGTTTTCCCGTTGCACCCGCTCCACCACCTTCTTCATCAGCGCGATGGTCTTCTCCAGCTCAGGGACGGTTTTTCCGCTTCGCCCAGACTGTGCTGACTGTCAAGGGAAAGACAACAGAGAGGAACAACGGTTTATCACCCCTGTAATGTGAGCGATATCATGTATGCTGCACAACATTAAACGTAATCAGTGCCAAATAACTGCAATATAAGAGGAATAAAACACTTCTGTTTGAGGAAAATAGTCAACTTCAGCATTGCAGCAATAACTCTGCTTCATCACACCACCCTGCTGTTGATTATTTTTCTTTAACAGCATGCCCTGCCATGTTTTATTCCATCTCGATGACAAGAAAAGAATCAAAAGGCAAGCAGGTTAATCAACACGGATCACTATTATTAATCCGAACGTATCAAATGTGATAACCTACCCCACGGATATTACCCAGCCTCTTTTCCGCTTCAGCTTTCTCCTTTTTCAGAGCATCACACATTTCTTTGAGGTCTGAAACTTGAGCCTGTTGATAAGTAACATGGTCTTCAACGGGACACGTTTTATTTTGACTCCTCACACTCAAAGACATTAACAGGACGCCTTTTTTCAAAAGGCAATCACGTGACTAATAAGCAGTAAACGAACGCCAAACGATTCATTAAAAACAATAGCAAGTTAAAATATAGCTGCAAGCAGCGATTGGTGGGCCCAAGCACCGTATGTGCAGCAATGCGTGTTTTATCATCCATGTAATGTACAGTGGAATTATGCCTGTTGATGTTGATTCACCCCCTCACCATGGCAACACCATTCAAACCCACTGCATCAGGAACATCTGGTCCAACTTTTGTATGAATCTGATAAATCTCCTAAGAGTATTTAAAAGTTTGATACCTGTCCTGAACGATTATTTACACAGCACATGCTTTGCCCCGAAGAAATCAAACCTTGCTGATGAATCGCTGCTCTTTCTGGGATTTCTGAGCCGTACCTTTAGACGCGGCAGGTCTGTGTTAGCCTGCTCTAGCTGAAAGCGCAGCTCCAGGTTCTCGCTGGAGAGCTTGAGGTTCTCTTTCTGTAGCTCCTGCTCCCTCTGTGTCGGTGTCCCTGCCGAGCCCCGGCCGGACGTCTGTGCAGAGAATGACATTTCTAAGCGCTGTGTAATCAAAATACAGGAAACAGGCAACACTACATGAGCGAGGTTTGGCAAAAATATACGTTTGCTAATGAACAGCAAGGGGGCCAAGCAGTGGAAAACGAACACGAGCGGGAAGCCTATGGAGATACGGTGCTGATCTTTCTCGGCGGGACACGCTAGGGTCAAGACACGCTCAGGGTCAGGACACGCTAGGGCCAAGTACCTCGTCTCGTTTCTCCTGTTCATTCTTAGGAGACCGTGATGCTAATTGTCCAAGCTCACAGACAGCACTGGGAAGGATGTTGGCACTTAAAGAGAGAAATTGCTCTTCAAGATCATGCGTGACTGCTTCTTTAGATGTTTCTCCATCCTCCAAAGCACTAACTATTATATCAGTGTTTGCTTCAGACTCATGTGGTTGTGAAGCTCCTGCATGGCTCTTGTGAGCCTCAGGAGATCTTTCAGTCAGTGCTGGTGTTCCTTCTCTCTTCGTCTCCGTCTCTTCTCGTTGCTCTCCTTCACCCTGATCTTCCTCCTCACATTTCAGGGCATGTTCTTGTTCTTTTGGTTCCTCATGTTCTTTAGAGGTGAACTGGGGTCCATCTAGCTTTTCTACGTTTGTCTGAGAATTTACAGACATCGTTTCTCCGATTTCTACCTCCCCTTCATGAAGCTTGTCCTTTCCTCCTGCTGATTCTACTGAATCTTGACTTTTGGGTGACGTTTCCTTTTCCGGCTTGTTTCCTGAATCTAATTCTTGACCAGGGATCACTGTATCTTCCTTTTCTTCATTCGTTTCAGTTTGATATCCAACCATCATCTCCTCGTGATGTCCATGTTGATGGTCTTTACTTAATAATGAAGGCTGAGTTTTTTCGTTTCCGCTGTCATTCGTCACGAAGGTCACAGAGTGATCGGCTTTAGGAGATAAACTCGACTGGGCATAAGTAACAACACTTTTGTCCTTGAAAGCAAATGGAAGGAAAATGAAAATGGTGATGCAGGAGAAAAACAGTTCAAGCAAGGAACGTTAACACGGATCAAAATGGCTCTCAAAATATAATCTGTGAATTTAAAAGTTGTGTTACGGTGCTGTATCCCACTGCTATTAAAGTTATTATACAGTGGGGCAAAAAAGTATTTAGTCAGCCACCGATTGTGCAAGTTCTCCCACTTAAAAAGATGAGAGAGGCCTGTAATTTTCATCAAAGGTACACCTCAACCATGAGAGACAAAATTAGAAAAAAATCCAGAAAATCACATTGTCTGATTTTTAAAGAATTTATTTGCAAATTATGGTGGAAAATAAGTATTTG
>JAQQZR010000002.1:23450801-23464077 GCA_030068235.1 Notoglanidium macrostoma
TTGAGATGAACTTTTGTTATTGACCAAATACTTATTTTCCACCATAATTTGCAAATAAATTCTTTAAAAATCAGACACTGTGATTTTCTGGATTTTTTTTCCTCATTTTGTCTCTCATAGTTGAGGTAAACCTTTGATGAAAATTACAGGCCTCTCTCATCTTTTTAGGTGGGAGAACTTGCACAATTCGTGGCTGACTAAATACTTTTTTGCCCCACTGTATTACATTATGTAGTATGGACTTTTGCCACGCGAATTATAAAGGTTTAATCCAAAACGCAATAATCAGTGGACTGCACTGTACACACATATATAATGAGGTTAATATTTGAATAGCTGGGTTATGTTCATAAAGAAAACTGTGTTCAAGGGGCTGCAAATATGAGAAGCCATGTCACAGATAATGGGAAGCATAATTAGAATTCATTATTAGCTATTTTAAATAACACGTTGTTTACTTATAAAGAAAGAGTCAAAAGTGATAGATGAAGCCTTGTGATTATTTTATGGGTGCTATTACTTACGTGTGAGCCATTGTGGGAAAGAAACAAGGTTCGGACACTTACCGACGGCCTAGAATGAGGCTCTTTTGCCAGCTGGCTTTCCAGAGAGTGAAGTCTCTCCTCCAGGTAGCGGTTCCTGATGTTCATGTCCTCCATGGCAGTGTCCCGAGGTAAAGCCTGCTGCTGCCTGGACCGCAGAGGATTAAAAAAAAACAAATCCACACAATTCATTTCTCATACAGAGGCATAGTGAAGAATGGAAATGTCCAAAATTCAGGCATACTTGACGATCTCTATCTGTTTCTCCAGCTCACAATTCCTCTTCTTCAGCTCCTCGATCTCCTTGTCGGCCTCGAGGGTCGCCCGTGTGCCCACCACCTGATCCGCCGTCACACCTCGACTCTTCAGCTTCCTCTGCAGGCTCAGTTTCTCTTGCTCCAGCCTGCACGGGATTTAGCGGTTTATGAAATCAGACCTCACGTGATTAAACCGTTCATATTATCAGTTAAAGCATGGCGTGTTGTTTATGACCGTCCGTAGAGCTCCTTCAGCGTGGCCAGTTGTTTGGACAGGGATTCCGTCTCTTTCTCCTTGTCTTTTAAAAGATTACGGACTTTTTCCATCCTCGTCTGCCACTTCTTTCCCTCTTCCCACCTCACCAGTTCTTCTTTATTAGGCTGCGAAAAAAAAAAAAAAAAAAAAAAAAAAAAATATATATATATATATATATATATATATATATATTTTTTTTTTTTATAATAAAAAAAATAAAATAAAATACCTGACATGTTAGAACATGAATGCTTTATTTTAAGTGAAACACAGACAAAAAAAAAAGAAGTGACAAACGTTTCTTAACATCTTCCCCTAATCACATATTCATAAGTCTTTATACATCAAGGATTATAACAAACTTTTTTTGTTCTATCATCTTATAACAAGAACATTATTACAACCATTACACATTTTTTATATTAGTTGAGTTTTTGTTTATGTTGTTATTTGTTTATGTGTGCATGCACGTTCCTGTGTATGAGCTGTTACTATGGAAACGTTACCGTATTAAATGAATGTTAACGCATTAATATAAACCTGTTGTTCGTGTAACAGCTGGAACCACTGTCCGAGACGCGCTGATACAAAATTCATTTGAATACTTGGTTCTGATTGGTCAATTATACCATTCCACGGTCTGTTATTTTTCTACATCCCGTTTCTATGGATGACATCATTAGCGGAAGCAATAAAATCGTTTGAATATCATTTTTGAATGAATATTTTGTGCTGAATTTTTGATTTCTTTAATATGTAGCCGTGTAATACGCGGGATAATGTGCAGAGGGCATAATTGCAATTATGCAGTTCAGGAGCCCTTCATGTTGGGATCCTGCATCATCCTGTAGGGGTTTATTACGCAATCATGTACATCATGCCTTACATACTGACCAATCAGATTTGAGGATTCAACAGCGCTATGGTGTAATACACATTATCCAGGATCTGTTCCCAGATGGTATTGAAACACGATCAGACAGTGACTCTCACTTCACCGCTGAGTCGAACTCATTTCCTCAAATTCTCACCTTGTCATCCTTCACTCCCGTCTTTTTCACCACCGCCTCCGACACGCTCTTCCTGTCCAGTTCCGACTCCAGCCTACGGATCTTCTTCTGTAAAGCTTCTACTGATGGACCCTTAACTTCACCTTCAGTCTGACCCTACAACACACACAACCTCCATCTTTAACCTTTATGAAGGGACACACAGACACTCTACTGCCTTCACTCATATATGAGAGGATCTAGTCGGACTCATCAAATTTCATTTTTATATACACTCCTGAGCAAAAAAACACGAGGCAAACCCAATATTGCAAAACATTAAGCTTTTAATGGTCCAATTTCTTTACCAGAAGCCATTAAGGAGCTAAAATATCCAAAGAAATGTCTCTATTAGGCTCATAGTTCTTGTGTCATGTAAGAAATGACACATTTTGATTAGCAGCTGATTATCCGAGTCTGAATTAGCGCTGGATATTTAACGTTTAATGTTGATTGTGATAAATGACATCATAGTATGCCTTTCTGAAAGATCATGATATCTTTTTATAAATCGTATTATATAAAAAAAAATTACAAACTGACTGCAGAGGTTTAACGGATTGTTTCCCCCCATGTTTATTTATTTATTTATTTATTTTTATTAAAATGATATTTTTAAAATATTTCAATCTAAAAAATAAGTTTTTGTAGACATGACATAATGCGTCATCGAGCAATTATTGTACAATGCTATTAGTACAGTATAGTAGTGAATATCCCCTCTCTTTATTCTGAAAATTATTACGCAGTATTTGTACTGTGTAATGAGAACAGTGCCCCCTAGTGTTGCTCCACAGACGTTTCACTGTGGCTTGGTATGACTGCAGGTATGATTTTTAAACGTCGTCAGTGTGACCGTGAGGGAGCAGGCTGAGCGTCTGTACCTGCAGACCGCTGCTGAGTCTCTTCACTTTCTGCTTCAGCTCGTCCAGCTGTTCTTCCAGATCGTCTCTCTCGCTCTGCAGTCTGTTCTGGATCTTCCGGCTCCTCTGCAGCTCGCGGCTCAGGCTCTCCACCTCCTCCTTCAGAGAGCTCTCTCGCGTCTTCCCCGCTTTCACGTTCTCCTTCCAGCTCTGCAGCTCGTCGTTCAGCTCCTTTACACGGGCCTAACGACGTGAACATTATTCAATATTATAAATAATGAATAAATGCTTTATAACTCATCACGTTGACATTATGCATACGCAGATATGTTTTTAAGTTACTGAGTTATGAGATTGGCTATACTACTCGAAATTAAATATAATAATGAATAATGGTGGTTTATGATTCCTAAATAAATGAATGCTCTTCTCTAACCAGTGTTTACTTTCTTATAAGCTACTAAACACACTTCCGAGCACCCCTGCGCCTCTGTGTGCGCACATCCTGTCAGAGCTCTGACCTTGAGCTCTTTGGTTTGCTTGTCCACGATCTGCTGAACATTGAGCGCCTCCTCTTTCTGGGCCGCGTTCGCGATGATCTGTTGCTCAGCCTGGGACGTCATCTGTGCCCGAAACTCGAGCATGGCTTTACTGAGAGCCTGCGCGGCGAATAACACAAAGATCAAATGTCAGCTCACAGCTCCTGCTTTCCAGCGAAGGAGCCGAGCGCTGTCAAACATAAAACTCTTTCGAACCTAAAAACATAGCCGTAGCATTAGCGTTTCTCAGGAGAGGAAATCAATGCAAGTGCTTTCCGGAACATTCGCTCTCTCTCACCTTCAGCTGCTTCTCTTTGAGGGCCAGCTGGGCCTTCAGACGCTCCACCAGGTTCTTCATGGTGTTGCTCGGCGAGCGAACGTTGGCCTCTTTTTGGGCCTCCAGCTCAGTGCGGACGTACCGCAGCTCTTCCTCCATCTGGGACAGCTGGGCTCTCAGCTCCTCCGATTCCTTAGTCAAGGCCTTTATCTGGGTTGCATGCCTTTCCTGTAGCCTGGAAAACAGCAAGGAGGAAATCAGCAGGGATTCTGACTCAACGCCAGATTCCTGCTTCACTTTAAAGTCACTTCTCTACAAATCCAAACTGTATAAACTGCTAAAGCTGGTGTCCTACCACATCACCACTGATTTATCGCACACAAGGCCCACAGATCAGGACTTTAATGTTCAAATCCGGGCCAAGAAAGGAATTCAGGATCTGTGGATCCTGTGTTCTAAATTAAAATCTGACAGGAAATGAATAGAAAGATGGGGAAAAAGAGCTAGTCTCTGCTAATCCACTAGAGGGCAACACTCAGCTGCTGACTAAATTAAGGATGCGGCCGAATTTGAATACGTTCTTCGGCTTGAAGATGAATACAGATGAAGACGGTAGGTGTGGAATTCCTTTTTTTCTTACAGAACGCTTACCTCAGAACATCTGGCTGAGACTCCAGACTGGGATCCCACAGGACACGACAAAACAATTGCCGATTAAAAGTTTTTATACTTCTTTTCGTGCTCCATCTTCACTAAGCGTGTGCGTATCAACAATCATTCACGAACATGAAGCGCACACAATTCCAGTTCACAGTTTTTTTTGTCTATTGTGTGGTTTGATCCAGTAACCTGACCTAAACGGCTCTAAATAAAATGAATGAGAGACACACAAAACAAACCCACGTTCCTGTCTAGACCCCATTTCTGTTTTAAATCTGAATACGGATACGAATATTATAGCAACAAACGGATACAGATTCCATGTGATCATGCAGTTCTTCATTAGCAAGCTATAAAGTTCCAGGAAGAAATTTCCAAATTTCTCCTTCCTCTAAGATAAGTTGGTCAAAGCCCACAGCGATTCTGAAAGATTCATCACGCTGAAAAATACGATGATGTGCAACTACAGTAATAACGGATAAAGAAAACATTTTGCTTGCAAATCTGAAGAAATATTCTGTTTGTATCATACAAAGTTGGACGACTATCATTGTTTTGGTAGTTAAAGTGCAGTCTGTTCATCCGTTCAGAGTAAACCTTTCAGGTAAATCATAACAGTTCAAGGTTTAAAGTAGCACAGTGTGTATACATGCACGCTAATAATCTGATTATCTCTTTTTCGGAATAACCAGATTATTCTGGTTTGTCTAGTATTCCGGTGTTACTGGGCGTGGCACAGTATCCGTCAGACTCACTTGGCCGTTTGTGCTGCGTGCTCTTTGGCCTGAGACGCTGTGAAGTGTCTCTGTCTCTCCAGCTCAGTGCTCAGCACCTTCAGCTTGTGTGTTAGCGAGGACAGAGACGTGTCCTGCTCCGCCACCATCTGCTCCATTTCAGCCAGACGCTCCACCTGCTTGGTGGTCTGGACGTTCAGGGTGGGTTTCCTCATCAGCTCCTACAGAACCCAGACGTATGAACAGGTGGTAAATACAGGTGTATAAATCAGACGGATGTATGTATGTTGACCGGACTAAAAATTCATTCCAACTCATTTTAATACAAACTGATTGTGAGCACTCAATTTTCGCTATGTCACATGACCATCACATGTATGTAAGCTTTAATTCTGGTGCTTCCTTTAATCTTGACTTGATTGACATGAACCAGCATCAGGTTGGTCATCATGTTGTTCGGTGTTTGGCTGTATCCTTTAGACGGACAGTGTGACCTCACCAGAGTCGTCTGTCTGAAGCGGTCCAGGGACAAGTCCGTGTGAAGGTCCAACTGTTGGTGCAGGTTCCTCACTTCCTGCTCGTGTTTTTTTACTGCTTCTTCCTGTTCCTGTTAGCCCACAGCAGGGCAGGAGACAGCAAAGCCGACCTCTTAGCATCGCACAACAGCTGCATTTTATCAATATCATCAGTAAGCGAAGTGCACCATCACATTCATGATCGCTTTTGGTTAAGGACTACAGAGTGGTGTTATGAAGCAGAGTCACTGTTAACACCCTGAAGTGGATTACTTTCCTAAAACAGCATGTCCTATAGTGTTTTATTCCTTTTATACCAGCTCTACATGTACCTGTCTAGCCCTAGCCAGAAGGTTCTGGTACTTCTTGAGGACCTCCTCTTTCTGGTCGAGGAGACTCTGTAGGTTGCTGACGGTCTGATGAGCGATCTTCAGGGCGTGCTGGCTGCTCGTGTCGTCCTGCTTGCTCAAGTCGGCGAGGAGCCTTTCCCTGTCAGCGGCGGCTGGGAGACGGAGGCGGAGCTCGTTGATGACTCGATCCCGCGACAGGACGTTCCGCTCGGCCTTCCACAGCGCCGTATCCTTCTCCTTCAGCTTCTGCTCAGGAACAGCAAACACATCTGCTCAAACTTTAGGTCATCAGATGGCACAAGAGTTTGTTTATTACTTACTTTCGTCTTTTTCTTTCACGGACACGCTGATCCATTTTCCCTTTGGTTCAGGGTTTCCTGCACAATCCCACAATGCTGTTTCTACCTGCTCGTAGCAGCGCAATGGGGTTTAACCCTAGAGATGCAGCGGCGCTTTAGTCCTATAGTCTCGTTATCTGTACGCTCTGCTCAAACAGATCGGTTTCCCAGAGCGTCGAGTTTCATGCTAACGCTCGTGCTGTCGACGCTTTCCCCGCTTGCCATTTCGTATATCGCTAACTATCCGGGTGTCTACTGTAACCCATGAGACGTTTAGCCGGTTTACATTCTGGGACTGTGTGTCCAACAATTTGCACCAACATCTCCATTTCATCTATACTGGACTTCTCATTAATATGAAGTTTATGGAAATGGGGAGAAAAACCTGAATGCTTGAGAAACCTTTTTTTGCTCCTATTTAACTCCATTACAACTGTGCAAGCAATAACAATAACAACCCATCAAAATTATTTCCAATAGAAACAATATATCAAGATGGAGTTTTCCTTTAACCACTGAACACTGTACCTCCTCCAGCGTTTTGCAGGTGGCCTGAATCTCCACAATGGTGCGAACGTGCTCCTTTATTTTACTCAGTGCATGGTCCAGCTGATGTGCTAAAGGTTGGTTTGGGTCTGGCAGAGAACCCGTGGCTTCTTCAAACTAAAACCACAAAAAGCAGACAGTGTACTGTTGGTAACATACGACTACTACAGCTGATGTAACTTAAAGAGAACTCTGATGTAAACTATAAAACAAAACAAAACTTAAAAAAACAAACAAACACAATTTTAATAAAGTAAATCTGCCTATGGGTTAGAACTGAGGTCTGATCTATATTTTCCCCATCAATGTTATTTCTGATTTTACATTTAACACTGTGTACAGTTTTCTTTTTCTTCATTCGCACTCGCGGCAGCCAATCAGAGCAAGCCTGGAAATTCTCCCAGACTAAACCGTTTAATCTAGAACATCCAACCAAGGCATGTCTTATTCATCTGTAAATGTAGCTTTCAGGAGTTCCAGGCTAGTCAGTGTGTGTTCTGTGCATAGTTTCAAAAGCTGTGCAAAGTTACTTTAATGTGTTAAAATATCAGTGAGTATAAAACATAGTCAGTTTTAAAGGTGCAGTCAGTGATTTTGGCAGAAGTTTAGTGGTCTCTCCAAAGCCACTAGGTTAGAAATCCTGAATGCTAGTACATAAAGCTGAGCTTGCTGAATAATTCAGTATGATTTCAGAATTATTGGCACACTCAATAAAATGATCATTTTTATAGTGACAGGACCTTCTGAGCAGATCCAATGATTTGGTTCTGTTGTTTCTCGTAGATGTCCAGCTGTCGCTCCAACTCCACCTCTCTCTGATCCCACGACAGCTGCTGCTCCTCCAACAGCTACGACACACAAAAACCATTTCAGAAGCCAGCGTTTATTAATATATTTTGTGTGATCATCAAACTGCATCTTTTACGTTGTTCTGCTGCACCAGTTCCTCCTCCAGGCTGCTGATGGAGCGCTCCTGCTCGGCCACCAGGTTCTTCAGATACCTGATCTCCTCCCGCTGTGCTACCAGCTCTCTGTTCTTCCTCAGCTCCTGCAGACGAGTCTCCTCCAGCTTCTTATACCACTCGCTCACCTGTACAGGGATCGGTGTGCAGAAGAGATGATGAACACTCGGAGTCTGAACGAACTAACCTTCTCACCGTAGACGACAGTAAAATATTTGACCATAAACCAGCCCAACATGTGTAATGATTCAAGCTTAACTGTAGTTGTTTCCAAAACAGTTGAAATCATGTATCTATTAAAACCATTGCATTAAAACAACACAAAAAAATCGAGAAGAAAAATCTGCTAAACATCGTTTTTAATTCGACTCCTGTGGTATTTATTATATAATAAATAATAGTCTATTATCTTGTCTTGAAAAATGTCTGCTCAAAGAAATAACCTTAAGCTTTATTTGAGTGAGATATACAAAAAAACAGCAAAATCCAACCCTTGAATAATATCAACTGTTGCTTCTCGAATGGCACAACAGAAAAGCGTAACATTTCTCCAGCAGAAGTTCAGATCCTGATGACAGTGGGAGGGGCATACCCTCTCTCCCCTGTCAATCATGGCGAAACTTCCCAAAGGTAACCACATAACTGACAACATCTCTTCTCGTCTCTCTCCCCATACCTTTCGAGCTCCTTTAACATCCTTCAGCGTTGCTGTGAGCTCCTCCAGACCCTTCAGTTGGATCTCCAGCTCCTGTGCTTTCCCCTCGGCCGCGCTGCGCTCCTCCTGCGCCCGGCGTGCCTCCTCCCGCGCCCTGGCCCGGTCCTCCTGCAGCTGCAGCATGGTGCTGGAGAACTTCTCCTGCTGGCTGAGGGGAAGTGCTCCGGAGAAACGTCTGCGCAGGGCGTGCAGGGCCTGACGGAGGTGTCGAGCGCGTTGCCGCCCCTCCTGCCTCGCCCGCCACAGCGCCTGCTGCTGAGCGTCCAGCTGCTGCTCCGCCCTCAGCCTCTGAGCCTCCAGCTGGCGAAGTCGGGTGGTGTAGGCCTCCAGCCTGCTGACGGCCGCCGTCTCGCTCAGCTGCAGAGCCACGATGTGCTGATGGAGCTTGGCGATGAGGGCCTTCTCATCAGTCTGAGCCTGTACATTCAATACATTTGTATAGCGTCATTTCATAAATATTCCTGTACAAACCGTACAAACGAGCACCTCACCTGATAGTCGAGCACCTGCCTCCTGAGACACTCCACCTCCTTTTCCCGGGACTGCTGCCTGGCTTCCAGAGCAAATACCTGCATTTTCGCTACGTCTGAAACCTCCCGCAACCTGAACACGTCATGCTCGATCAGCAACTGAGATAGAATTGCTATTTAATGAGATGAGAAATGTGCGTTTGATCTCATGACTGGAAACTTACTTGGACACCTCTATCCTGAGCTGGGCTTCACTTTTCTCCAGCTCAGAGATGCGGTGCCGGTCGGCGTCACTGACGTCTTTACTGACGCTGTCAGCCAGCTCGTCTCGTAGCTCTCGCTCAATCCGCTGTGCCTCCAGGTTCTGCTTTGCCATCTGAACACACACACACACACCAAAAGCTTACATTACATCTATAATAACAATTCAGCAATACGTCTATTGTTCCATGAAACAGACAAACCTCGGCAAACTTGGCCTCCAGCTCGAAGTTCCGCTCCTCCACCTGTTTGAGCGAGCTCCTCATGTGTTCGTACATCTTCTGAGCGTGCTCGGCTCGCTGCCTCTCGTTCAGCTCCTTCATCTCCAGGGTGGTGATGCGCTTGGACACGGACACAATCTCGCTGTTCGCCAGAGCCTTCGCAGCTTTATCCATACCGTTCTCCCCTCCTGAAAAAACACACACGACACACACTGTCGACTTCGTCCTGTCGGCCGTCCCGTATTAATCAAACCTCTCAAAAGAAGACTTTTAATTTAGGATCTGATTGTTTCTCAGACTCTCTTTGCACCCCGTCTGTGAGGGGGTGAATATTTATGCAAGCCGCCACTACGATCAGCATGATAAGTCATGTAGCGTGCACTTGGAGGTTTACCCGTTGTGTTGATGTGTTCCCAGGCCTGCTCTAGCGTGTGCAGTTTCTCTTTCGTGATCTCGAGCTCCTTGTTGATGGCACTGATGTGCTCACGGAGAGAGACGTTCTCACCCTGAAACCAGAAATCAGAGCGCTCTCGTTACCGCTAACCGGCGCTAGAAAAACTGAAAGGAGAATAAAACGTCTTGAAAACCTCCAAATGTTCCAGCGTGCTGGTTCTCTGTACGAGGTGGTTGTCTTTCTGGAGCAGGTCTCTGTATTTCATCGTGAGGTCGCTGTACTGCCTGTTCGCTCTTTCAAGCTCTGAAGACGGGACGCTGTCGTCGAGAGCTTTCTGGAGGGCTGCCATTTTAAACGTAGCCATCTCCTGCCAAAACAACATGGGTATTTATATACAAATGTACGTTGGACAAACTCAAGACACCTTTCTCGGGCCTGAAGGCACCTTGAACCTCTGCAGGTAGCCGATTCTCTCGGTAACGGCAGCTTCCATTTGCACGGAGTCGTCCTTCAGCTTGTTGTTCTCCTTCCTGAGATGCTGCTCCTGCTCCATCAGGGTGGTGTAGCGGCGGGTCAGAGACCTCTCGTTCACTCGCAGTAAGGTGATTTTCCGGGCCGCCTCGGCTACCTGCCTCCTGATTTCAGCCGGATCCTGCTGCAGAGCCTCCAGCCAGAGCTGAGATTCCAGACACACACAAAAATTTAAAACATTTGTCTAATTAAGCCTTAGGTTGCATTCACACCTGACATTATGAATGTGTCCTGGATGATTTGATGACAAGTGGACAGCCGAGACACATAGCTGGTCACACCTGGCATTGTGAACGCGTCTTCGGTGACCACTTCTGATCGGATTTCATACGTGGTTTCCAGTCAGGGCAATGACGCAGCTGATTAGCTGGTCCTTCGTTGTTGTTCAGGACAACGACACGCATTCAGGTTCACACTACCAATGTGATATGATTATATGCGTCCAAGACCACCTCCGAATATGGTTTGAGTGATCAGATCGGATGCGGTTGATTTGGTTTGGTTTCACACGCGTAATTAAACAAGCTAATTCCTGTTCTCGCTTACATAACAGCAGCTATCACCAGTCGTTCCGTCACGAGCCTCTCTTTTTCCTTTCTTTTGAAATCAAGCAGAAAAAAAAAAACAAGCAGCTTGTCGTGTTACCGAAAAGCCACAAAGTATGAACTCCTCTGCAGACTTGCAGCTTTACCTCTGCCACTGGAGACCCCTTCCATAAAGGTTAAATAAACATCTCCTTCCAGCGGTGATGACAGTTTCTGATATACACGTCCCTCTGGTATTATAGAAACGTATTCAAAAAGACGCATTGATATAAACCTGTGATTTGAAATTAAGCCGGAATTACTGTCAGAGCTGCTGTTTTAGAAAATTAACCAACACTTTCTGACCAATCAGATTAGAGAATTCAAAAAACCTTTATTTTTTTTGAAGAATTTATTGTCATTTATAAGGGGTCTAAACAGCCTTTTCCATGAGTGAGTGATTTTTTTTAATATACATTCATATTATTTAATATAAAATTTTTTTTTCACCCGTTTGTTTTAATTACAACCACAGTACTGCTGAATTCTCTAATCTGATTGGTCAGATGGTGTGTGTGTATATATGTATATTAATACTCACTTTGATTAACCATTTTAAAAAGTCTTAACTGTTGTCTGTCTTACATTAAACTCCTGGACCTTCACCGCGTCCAGCTCCTTCTGCTCCTCCATTTTGGATTTCAACTCAGCAAAGCAGTCTTTCTCCTTTTTCCAGGCCTCCTTCTCACTGAAACCAAATGCAGACGATGCTCTAGAACATGCTACACAACTTTTTATTTCATCAATTAGCACACGAGCAGGACGAACCTTTGGTACTCTTTGTACAGCAGTCCCTGTTGATGTCGCATGACGGCGAATTTCCTCTTGCACTCCTCCAAAGCCAAACCGTGCTGCTTGCTCGACTCTTCTTTATTTCTTAACTCCTGAAAATAGGGTGGAAATAAAGAATTGCGGCAGGTTGCGGTTTCGGTATAATAGTGTGCAGGATTAGGAGAGTTTTAGGCACAGTTTACCTGTAACACCTGGATCGTGTACTCGTTGAGAGAATTGATGACTTGCGTGCTGGTTGGTGTCATTTCTTCAGGCAGAGGAAGAGGTTTAGGAGCTACGGCCGTGCCTGCTGATCGCCTCATGGCCTCAACCTCACTCGCCAGATGTGCACCCTGACCAGAAAGTATTTGCAGTGTATCAGCTTTCGTACAACAGCTCAGTCTGTTGTTTGTTTTTCACTTAATATAATTAAATAATATCTGTGAATCCAAACACACTAAATGTCTTCAAAAAAAATAAAAATGTTTTCTTGTAAAGTTAAATATCCAGTCAGAAGTAAAGTTGTAACTTGAAAGTGAGACCAGGATGACGTGTGCACCTTTAATAAATATAAAAAATGTAATCATTGCTAAGTTGCTTGGTAAAAGAGGAATAAAACACATGCACAACCCCAAATTCCTCACATGATCCAAATTCCCACTTTAAGTAGTTCTGCTCGGTTAAGAGCTGGAATGTGTTTAAGATGGAAGTGTGTGCAAGACGAACCTTTTCTTTAGCCTTCGTTAGCTGAGTCAGTGTGCTGGCTGCCTCTTCTCGGGCTGCCTTCATCTCCTGCCTCAGCTCATCGTTCCTGCCCGTCAGCTGATCCAGCTGTGCTCTCAGATGTGCAATTACATCGACCTTCCCCTCGGAGTGCTTCATCTCCAGGGCCTGGACATGATTACACAGATGCTGCTTCAAAATGTCCCAAACAGACTGGGTGATGTGGTTTAGAACAAAGTGGAACAAAACTTCATGTTGCAGCTCAACACAGGAGCGTTCTGAGGGCCGCCATCTTGAACATTCAGTTACTTTTTACTTTACTGAATCACTTATTTTCCTTATTAAATCACTTTTGCCCACATAAATTGCTTATTTACTTAAATGAATCACTTTATTACCTTACTGAATCACATTAATACCTTACTGAATCACATTATTACCTCAATGAATCAGATTATTACCTCACTGAATCACATTATTACCACACTGAATCATTTTATTACTTTACTGAATCACTTTATTACATTAAAGTGTGTTAATATTGTTTTCAAAGTTTCAAAATCAATCTTTCCTCATCAAATCACTTTATTACTGTATTGAATCACTTTATTACCTCACTGAATCACTTTATTACCTTACTGAATCACTTTATTACCTCACTGAATCACTTTATTACCTCACTGAATCACTTTATTACCTTACTGAATCAGATTATTAC
>JAQQZR010000002.1:23464177-23474699 GCA_030068235.1 Notoglanidium macrostoma
CCTTACTGAATCAGATTATTACCTCACTGAATCACTTTATTACCTCACTGAATCACTTTATTACCTCACTGAATCACTTATTTTCCCTTACCAATCATTTTATTACCTTACTGAATCACTTTTTACTTTACTGAATCACTTTATTACATTAAATTGTGTTCACTTTGTTTTCAGAGTTTCAAAATCAATTTTTCCTCATTGAATGTATTTTTTACTTTATTGTATAAATTGTCTTTCCTTATCAAATCACTTTTCCTTATCAAATCACTTTATTACTGTATCGAATCACTTTATTACCTTACTGAATCATATTTTTCCTTAGTGAATCAGTTTTCCCCCTTACCGAATCACGTGACCTTACAGAATCTATTTTTCAGTCACTTAACAAATCCCTTCTTTTCCTTACCAAATCATTTTTCCCTTTCCAAATCACTTCACTTTTCTCAATCACTTTTTACTTTACTGAAACACTTTATTATCTTACTGATTCATTCATTTATCCTTATTGAATACTTATTTCCTGATTGAATCCATTTATTAAGGAAGCCTGAAAAGGCCATGGATTTACATATTTTATTCAGCGCGTATTCTCGCGATCTTGGGTTATTCATGTCATGATCACGACGAAACAAATGTCTTTTTCTTGTGATGATGAGGTATTTGTTTTGCTTTCTTGTGATCCAAAGTCATTTTTGTCATTATCACGACACAAAAAGCATCATTTTCCCGTGACAGAAACACAACTTTCTTGAGATATTGAGATAACGCAAAGTAAAGTTTTTTCCATGATAACGCTGATATTTACCTTTTTTCCCACTTATTTTCCTTAGCAACTCACTTTTTCCCATATCAGACCACTTCATTATCTTATTAAATCACTTTTTTCTTTACTGAATCAATGTATTACTTTACTGATTCACTTTTCCCCTTATCTCTTCCCTTTACCTTATTGAGTCACTTGTTTCCACTACTATATCACACTTTGTCCTTAGTGAATCATTTTCCGCCTTTGTGAATCACATTTGACCTCACAGAATCCAATATTTCTCACTTAAAGAATCATTTACTTACCTTTCCTATAATTTACCAATTAACTTTCTACCTTCTTCGCTTACTGGATGATTTTTGTTCTCCTACTGAATCACTTTTTTTCTCTTGCGCAACACTTTTATTTGTACTCTACCGCATAAACGCGACTGGAAGCTCGGTTCACTCACGCTGACGAGTCTGTCCAGGCTGGGGACGCTGATGGCCGTCTGAGTAGGCGCTTTGCTCTGCGCCTCCTGGATGGCCTGCAGGATCTCCTTCATGCCCTGCTCTAGCTGCTTGTTCTCCTTCAGCATCTCGTTCACTGCAGAGATCACAATGCAAAGCGAATGAGCATGACTAACCCCGATAAACCGGAGCTAAAATGTGGAAGATGGATGCACACACGCTCACGTTTGGCTTTAAACTGTGAGGACTCTGCTCTCTTCAGCTCCAGTTCTTTCTCTCTGCTCATCAGTTCCTTTCGCAGAAAGTCATTCTGGTGGAGAAAGACATGAGAGAGGAGTCAAAATGTGTGAACTGGGTTATTTGTTTTGGTGTTAACCAGTATTTTGTTTGTTAACAACTTGCTTTTCGTTTGACTTCATCTTCATCGGCTGGTCTGAGGGTCGATCTGTCCCTGATGGATCTGCTGGGTTCCTCTACAGTTTCATCATCAAGCAGTGAATTACTGATCACTGTGAAACCTACAGAGGATACACTACAGTCAGTACAAACAGCTGTAAACCACTTTAAGAAAATTCTAGACATCAAACTGTTATACACTGTGACAAGGTCTGCGGCTATTCAGCCCCGCCTTCTCCACTGAGCGAGCGCCCTGCCCCTCATGGCGAGTGCCAACCGGAGATCATGTCGTGCCGCCGGCATTTTCCCACACTACACAGAGGGGGCGGGGAGGAGATTCCAGGGAAGCCCTCGGAGGTGGGGCTGCGCAATCCGGCACACTGGATGCTTCTAATTGTTTACCCTCCAGCAGTCCCCGGCGAGCTACAAAGGGGAGGTGGTGGCAAAGGGTGGATGAGTTATCAAGAAGCTGCATGCAAGACTGGTTCTCTCTCTCTTTCTCTCTCTCTCTGCCTCTCCAGACTCCCCGTGAGAGTGACAGGCTCAGCGGCATGGTCAGAATCGCACCGAGGGCCGCCTCCAGACACTGCAGTTTCTCCAACGACATTAATTAATACTGATGGAAGGAGTCTCCTTACGTGATAAGCTCGTGAGGTAATAAATGTTTATAGCTGCTGTAACAAAAGTGACACCTGGGACATTAAAGGTAACTTTAAAAGGATAAATATCATGATTTGGCAAACTGCTGTGACAGAAGAGGAACAAACCAATTCAATAATCAACTTTGGTTCGGTAACTTCGCTTCATCCCATCAGCCCGTTGTTGATTATTTTCCCTATAAAAGCATGATAGCGAGTGTTTTATTTTCCTCATATACCACGCTTTGAACAATGTTTTGGAAAGCTGATCTGAAAAAAAAAAATCTTTTTTTATTCTTCCATGATAATCATTCCAATCCAATCCCAGGCATCAGAAAACGCGCCTTGTTTTCTCATCCGATCTTTACTTGGAGTAGCTCCATTTACAACAGATCACTCTGTATCACCGATATGGAATCATTTGTGGTTAGGGGAAAAAAAATAGATAAAAAGGCTTTTTTGACCTTTGTCCTTCACCAGGGCACGGATACGCTGCTTGAGCTCCAGCCTTTCCTCCTCCAGACGTTCAATCTGAGAGAAAGCACATTAGAGAGGTTGATACAAAATGTAAACGTTCATAAATGTATATACAGCCTGTACTTTCACTAACAGGGTAAAAATGGTTGTTTGAGCTTATAGTTTATCTTTAATCACGTAGTTTGGACACATTTACGGCCCCTTTCCACTGACTAACTTTTTTAACCTCTCGCAATCTGGTTATTTGACGATTCCTAACCACCAGCCAGATCTCTGTTAGGATGAAGACATGCTTGTGCTTCCTCTGAGAAACACCACGCAAGCCAACTACATCTTTTTTGAATGGATGCTCATGCTACATCACAACGTAATGCAACACACTGAAAGGAAAGTGCCATCTGCCCTCATCCGCGTACATGAGCTCACCGAGACGCCATCGATTGGCTAGTGTCACTCTGACTGACAGGGGATTTATTCAAAAATGATCTTTAACTTTAGTCACTCAAGTTATAATGGAGGTCTGGTTCTTGGTTCCAGACCAGCTGGATTTTGATTTTGGTGGCCATTTTGCAGTAAAAAAACCAAACAGACAGAGTAACTTGCTCGGATGCTCTGATTCACGTATTTACAACAAAGCCCGAATTCTTACACGAGACTAGAATAGAGAATGAAAGATTTCCTCAGGAATTTAAACAGTTTACAGAAAATGGCTGTAAAGAGCTTTAAAGTTTACCTCCTTCAGCAGAACCTGGTTCTCCGCTCTGTACTGCCTTTGTTTTAGCACCTTTAATCTCCTGAACTCGCTCAAATCCACTTCTTCTTTCTGACTTAAACCTAAAGGAAAATAAGCCGCGATATAAATCAGTACAACTTTATGCTGAGAAGCCAAACAGAAGAGCCGATGTAACTCATATCTCCTGTCAAGGAACGTGTATATGGAAACAGTGTGTGACCGACCCAGACGCCCTCTTAGCTCCTCGTTCTCATCCAGAAGGTCGTTGATCTTCAGCTCCAGTTGGTTTATGTCCCTGGTCATGGTTTCTATCTCTCGGTCACGGATTCTGATCTGGTTTTTGCTTTCTTTGATCTCGGCCACGGCGGCTACAAGCCCGTCAGTGCCCTGAAACGCAACCGTGCATGTTCTGTCCAGGATGAAATAGATTATATATATGCTGTGTAGGCATGACTGATGAATGCTGAGGGGCTTCTTGAGGTCTGCATATGTCTGCTTAAAGAACTGGTCATTACACATTACAGCGTTATCTCTTTACTGTATCGAAGGACCATGTAAAAGAAATTTGTCTTGTTTCTATATGGAGAAATGGAATTTATTCCATGTACTGAGGAAAGTAATAACTACTGAGATTTTCCTGAGGGGTTTGTGGTATCATATGCTAACAATAATAATAATAAAGATAATAACGAAGCCGGTCTGTGGAAGTACCTACCCGAACCATACAGTCGACGTATGGAATAGCCACACAACTACATATTATATATAGCTAGTAGATTTAGTCTACAGTTAATACATTCTGTCTCTAGCTAGTATGTTTTGTCTATAGCTAGTACATTTTGTCTATAGCCAGTATATTTTGTCTATAGCCAGTATATTTTGTCTATAGCCAGTATATTTTGTCTGTAGCTAGTACATTTTGTCTGTAGCTAGTATATTTTGTTTGTAGATAAATTTTGTCTATAGCTAGTATATTTTGTCTGTAGCTAGTATATTTTGTCTGTAGCCAGTATATTTTGTCTATAGCTAGTACATTTTGTCTATAGCTAGTACATTTTGTCTATAGCCAGTATATTTTGTCTATAGCCAGTATATTTTGTCTATAGCCAGTATATTTTGTCTATAGCCAGTATATTTTGTCTATAGCTAGTATATTTTGTCTATAGCCAGTATATTTTGTCTATAGCCAGTATATTTTGTCTGTAGCCAGTATATTTTGTCTGTAGCCAGTATATTTTGTCTATAGCCAGTACATTTTGTCTATAGCCAGTACATTTTGTCTATAGCTAGTATATTTTGTCTATAGCTAGTATATTTTGTCTGTAGCTAGTATATTTTGTCTATAGCCAGTATATTTTGTCTATAGCCAGTACATTTTGTCTATAGCCAGTATATTTTGTCTATAGCTAGTATATTTTGTCTATAGCTAGTATATTGTCTATAGCTAGTATATTTTGTCTATAGCTAGTATATTTTGTCTATAGCTAGTATATTTTGTCTGTAGCCAGTATATTTTGTCTATAGCTAATATATTTTGTCTATAGCTAGTATATTTTGTCTATAGCCAGTATATTGTCTATAGTTAGTACATTTCGTCTGTAGCTAGTACATTTTATCTGTAGCTAGTATATATTGTCTATAGCTAATGCATTTTGTCTGTAGCTAGCATACATTTGTCTAAAACTTGAACATTCTGTCTATAGCTAGTATAATGTGTGCTATAGCTACAAATCTAGAGCTGCATTTACAAATACATTTGATTGACAAATGCGTTTTACGAAAATCATGAACATGAACACACACAAAGATAACAGTCAAGAATCATGAACATTTATGAACGATACGATTCGTGCTTCTCTACAACAGAAAGAGGTTTTTCCTTTCGCCTCGCAGTATAGCACTCATCACGCTGTCTGTCTTGGCAATCTGCCATATACAGTACAGATACAGTAAGTAGAGATTAGACTGAAATATATCTATAGATCTTCTCTGCACTGGCTTTGAAGAGACAAGGCTTAATTAAGCTACGGTGTCGTAACAGAAAGCTGCTCCTATGTTCGAGGTATTACGAGCTCGCTTAACTCACGGACTCGTAAAGCCGGACGTGGCTCAGGGTTTCGCTCAGCTCCTGGTCTTTGTGGTGGGCGTCGGACTCGGCGAGGTGGGCGGAGCGTTCCGCCTGTTCTGCCCTCCGCTCTGCAGCCTGCAGTTTGGCATTCAGCTCATCCAGTTTCCTCTGCTGTGTGCTAGAGCCCAGGCCTATGAGGAACCAGTGACATTAGTGTGGGACTGTACTCCATCATCACTGATAGCTTTTTTCTTTCTCAATCATGAACAATGCGTGTTTACGTCAGTACAAAGCTAAATAAATAAAAATTGATGCAAACAGAGATTTAATAATGCAAACAAAAATGTACTACAGGTTTAACCTGTCTTAAAAATACCATTGGTATTTTGTTATTTTATTTTATTATAATGGTATGGACCATTGAGGAGGAGAAAAGAAGGAGAGAAGAAAGAGTCCCAGCCAGAACTTGATACGAAACCCCACGAAGCCTCACTTTTTCATGACTAGTTCCCTCAGCAATGCGTGTCTCTGCGTGCAAGTCTCAGGGCTGTTTAAAAAAAATACCACATTTCCCAAAACATTGCTATACTCTTCTAGGCCTAGAGATGAATACTTTTAAACGTGTCCCTGAACTCAGACTGTGCTTTTTTAACCTCATTATAAAAGAACCCCCAGCAGAATCACTCAAAGACGGCAAGTGAATAGTAACGATGAGGGAAAAAGCTGTGTGATTTTACACCTTTATCTTTTTTAAGTGGCTTCCTGAGCTGCTCGATGAGCGCGGCGTTCCTCTCCATTTCGCCCGTGTACTGCTCCACTCGCTCAGACAGCAGCTTGATCTGCTGGTCTCTCTCTTGCACTGCCTATGAACGGCAACACACACACACTCGTATCTTAAACAAACTCAATAACACCCAAAAACAAGATATTAATCTCTAAATTAATGACAGCCACAGTAAAAAGAAAGAATAGCACTTCACAGATCAGTGATCAAACTTTTTTTAACCATTTTATTGCTATTACTGAACCACAAACATCGGAACAATTAAACAGTAGCTATGTAACTTGGGGTTGTGCACTTGTAGGAAAATAATCAACGACAGAGTGGTGTAATGACGCGGAGTCACCGTTATCACCCGAACGTGGATTCATTTCTTATAAGTGTTTATTCCTCTTATACTGCAGGTTTCCAACATTTTTTTAAACCTAGTAAACAACACTTTTGGTTTGTTTATTATAACGTTAATTTAACGTTGTGGAATGTCTGCAAAATAATTACGTTACACCAGTTACAGTCGTTCCCTCAGCAGCCTTTCTTTTTTCTCTCTCTAAAGATTAACTGGAGAAAAAAACTAGTCATATTACTGAGAAACGGCAAACCGAAGTGACCGTCACAAAGCGTTGACACGTAAATGCTAAATAAACATCTCCTTAGAGAAAACGCCACCATATCGACCGTTACACGTTTCTTAATCTGTTCACGTCGATTCCTTTTTATGTACCAATCGCCTGCTTACAACTGATCTGCAAAGTGCACGTCGTTCTGAAAACGCAGTATAGGAGGGGCGTAATAAAATAAAATAAACAAAGTTAAGGGGATAGACTCGATAAAGTACAACTTGAAGACAGCTACAAGTGGTCCAGGTAAAACAAAGGTACTTACAGCACACAGTTCATAAACGATCTGCGTCACGTAAGTATCGAGCCAGAAAGGAAAAGAACAAAAAGTGTGAAGGCGTGAAACAGACAAAGGAGAAAAAATCAAATTAAAATAAAATCAAGAGAAGATGGACTGCACAAACGCGCACTGAGAAAGCGACAGGTTTTATTCAGAGCTGGAGGCACTTCGTTTGTACAACACTACAGCTCGGCGGTTTACACGCATGCCTTCTTTCTTCCTATTCTAAGTTACGCTTTCTCTCGATGTCACTCAGAGCTGGACAGGACAAAGCAGAACGACATCGATTTAAAAAAAAAAAAACCCAAACAAACTATTTAATCTCGGATCATCATTAACATTATTTATTAAAGTGCTAGATGTGCCACTTTTAATCAAAATCATCCCTCTTTCGCGCCAAAACCGAAAAAGCCGTTTTGATCCTTTCAGGGCAGAATTTTTCCGTGACGTTCCTGATGAACAGAAAGCTTTCTTAAAAAGAAAAACCGAGAGGTTTTATTTCACATGAATAAACTTTAAACGTGTTCTATGTCGCGAGACAGAAGGGGGCGGGGCTTCCAGGTGTCAGTTAATCTCGGAGAATTCGCAATACACGCGCAAATAGTAATACACGGCTCGTTTGTTTTATTGTAGAGAAAAGTCTGCTCTTTTCATATGAACAAGTACAATGTTTTTACAGAGCCTTTATGGAAAACGTGTAACCTTCATCAGGTCTGATAATATAATATAAGTGACTTAATATCACTTATGGCCAACTGTGCTTATATAATAAAAAAATTTCAACATTTGACCACGAAGAGATTCCCCAGGCTGCTGCACATATTTATTGTCCCTGTCATTTAACTTACAGACCACAATCCAGGTGTGACTTTTTTCCCTAAAGCAGGTTTTGTGACCCCAAAAGGCCATAATGTGATGAGCAGGACCTGCTGCAACGCGATGATGTTGCTTTTGTCTGAATCCATCTGAGCTGCTCTAAGCTTCTCTCTCAGGTCCCGAATCATCTGCTGGTACTCCAGGATTTCAGCATCTTTCCCTGATAACACACTCTACAGACACACACACACACACACACACACACACACACACACACACACACACGAACATGTAAGGAATAATTCCTACTCAGACGAAAACAGCTCTTTGTGTGTTTGACACAAATTGCAAAATTCACACAATTAATCTGTCAACAAGTACTTTCACCTGAATGTGTTACTTGAGATCTGCTGACACGGACCGACACGCACACACACACACACACACACACACAAGGGGAAAAACAACTGGAAACATGTGTAAGTGTCAGATTTGCTTACTTTGAACAACGTCAAACGGGAGATGAAATTTATCCTGATTACATGCTGCAGGGTCTCGCTTGGTCACGTGACGTGACTGATTAACGACGTGAGAACTGAAGCGACCGTTATACTCTGCACTCATACACACGCACGCACACACACACGTGCGTGCTCACACATGCATGCTCGTTTCTAAAGCAAACTTTTTGACTCGTTTGCTGTGATCGCGGTGGCTTGTAAGTGGTAATGTGCAAGTTGTAATAACGTCATTTCGCACCTCGACACATGCAAAATGGAACAAACACCTCCATTAACGTGTCTTTTGTTAGCTCAGAAAAAGCTTTAATCGTGCCTTTACAGTTCCAGGCCTGAGTGGTGCTGTTCAGCACAGCGACGACAGCGGACCAGCAGAGTCACTTAGTGTAAGATCAAGATCTTCTTCTTCTCCTTTAAGAAATTTTCCGTCCTTCTCTTTTTAAGAGACGTTTTCTTCCTTCTTTTTTTGCTCAGGTCTTTGTCCTGAATGACATGAATGTACTCTGACCTATTGCAGGATCTTCTCATATCTTGAGAACATGCCATCCTTGTTCTGTTTGTGAACTGCTTAGCTGTCATGATTCATCTTACGCAAAGGTTTTATTTCTTTATCTCTAACCTGGGAAATGGACCCTGCTGTGTGCATCTTGATATATAAATACCCCTAGATTTTCTGCAGTAAATTCAGACTGAGTTTAAACACCACCCTGTGTCTGTCTGCTCATTCTCCAAGTGCTTGTCACGTGGAAGAAGGGAGAGAGAGAGACGGGTGCGGAGTCCGGTAGAGATTGAAACGAATCTTTTACACTTTTAGCAAAAAGGTAGCTGGCTAA
The DNA here is from genome assembly GCA_030068235.1 of Notoglanidium macrostoma. Taxonomy (NCBI): domain Eukaryota; kingdom Metazoa; phylum Chordata; class Actinopteri; order Siluriformes; family Auchenoglanididae; genus Notoglanidium; species Notoglanidium macrostoma. Next base: position 23,473,550 of record JAQQZR010000002.1, read on the forward strand.
CGTTAGCGATCATGCTTATGATGATCATGTTAGTGAGCAGTCAGTGTTACAGATTAAACCCGGTCTGGTTCTTCACAGATCTGAAGCCAGTACTGCTTCAGTACACACACACACACACACACACACACACACACTTTACCCTCCACTCCTCCACTTTAGCATTGACTGCAGCCATCACTGGATCGTCCTCCTCGGCCCGAGCCTGAATCTGCTGTGTCAGCTCTCTCACCTACACACACACACACACACACACACACACACACAAAGATAACAGTCAAGAAAAACCATAAACAATGAGAACAGATGATTTACGGTCTTTTTCCCCCTTGAAGTCCCAACAGGTCATGAATTCCTCAAACGATTAAAATCTAATTCATAGTGCAATAAAACAAAAGAAAAAAGAAAAGAAAAGAAAAGAAAAATAACCTGCAGCATGGCCTGGTCTCTCTCTCTCCTCAGCTGGTCCATGAATCTGTCTGCCTGCTGCACCGCCACCTTCATCTTGTTGTACTCGTCCGTCATCTTCTCCATCTCTCTCACCGACTCCTCCAGGTTCTTCTGCAGGTTCTCCAGTTCGCTCTTCAGGTGCGAGTTCTCGTCCTCCGAGCGCTACAGAGGGAACCGTGAGAAACAAAACCATTACCCGGGTCAGGGTCCGGATTCTGATTCCCCGGGAAGGCGTCGATTCGTTTCCCTGGTACATCTAATGTTTCGGAAATTAATTTATAGCCGTCTCCTGATTGTTACCTTTCGAGAAGTGACATACCCTACAGGCTTTGCTCTTAGAGGACCACGGCTTCAGCAGTCAGATGAAACCGAGAAAATTCTACAGAAACAGCTGATCTTTATTTGGGCTTAATCAGAATAATGTCACTGATGACAGCTGTAAGATTATTACGTTCGAACATGACGGGTTCATGCTGAACACAGGTACATCCCCAATTATAAAACGGTGTGCACATTTATACAACCAGGTTATCGCAACTTTTTTTATTTTTCCTGTTTCCCTAAAATGCTTCTGATTGTTTTACACTTAATTTAAACAAACACAGATGGACGGTTGGATAGACAGATGGATGGACAGAGAGATGGATGGACGGATGGACACAGATGGACGGTTGGATAGACAGATGGATGGACAGAGAGATGG
>JAQQZR010000002.1:23555925-23566998 GCA_030068235.1 Notoglanidium macrostoma
CTGGGTGACCCGGGGATCGAACCCAGGACCTTCTTGCTGTGAGGCGACAGTGCTAACCACCGCACCACCGCGCCGCCACAGTCAGGATAACATCTTTTCAAAATAAGACACTGGCAGGCTGAGGCTAGGCGCTGCTAAGATCCGGATTATGGGCTTAGATCACATTTAAAAGTGTTGTTAAGCCAAACTTTATGATTATTTGCTCTTTGCAAGTGGGTGAACACGAGAGCCTTGTTTGTTTACCCTGTAACGATGGTGATTATGGTTTATAAGATTTTGAAAACACCAGAGTATGGTGTGTTCTTCTTAAACAAAACCATTCAGTAAGAGGTATAGACATGTTTTTCTGGTTGCTAAACCTCAAGACCTAATTAAAAAATTCAGATGCTGCGAAACTGATGAATTGAAGCTGTTTGTTCCAGTGTGAGAAATATTGTGCAGAGAAGATAAGAGGATCCTTCAGAAAATGTTGACTTAACATGTTGGAGATGTTTATTCATGTGTGATCAGTTACAAATTGGATCTCGAATGATGACCTATGCAGAGATGGTGCGTGAACAGTTTCCTCCGCCTGGATCACTTAATGGCTATTACATGTGCTTATCCATGTGGGATCGCAAGTCACCAGCTGGTGAGCCTCAGGTCCAATGGAGATAATGCAATACGATGTTCTTTGGGCTAAAGCTGGATAAAGACTCTTTTTATGCCTTAGACAGGAGTGCTTGTGGCAGTAATCCAGCTCAAAGCTTTCTGCAAGAGACTAAGACGGTTGAGACAACGTCCCATGGTGGTGCATACACGACTGTTTGGTTATCGTTCTGACTTCCTGCAGAGAGAAAGAGAGAGTAATGCGAGTAAATACCGCAAGCTAATGAGGCTGGAACAATTTCAAGACATCTTGGGAGGACAAAATTCAGCTCGTCTGTCCATCAACATACCGCAGGCCTTTGTTTGAAGTTTGCATGACTGAAACATCTGTTACTTTTGTTAAGCAGCTTGGTATAAAAATAACTCTGCATCATTTATTTACGTTTAAAAGAGTTTGGACACATCAACTCAAATAATTATTTCTGCACTGTGTTTAGGACATTGATAAAGGTTTATGCTTGAAATTGGTCTAGGTGTATGTATGTTGGATTCTTAATTTTTTTTTAATTAATAAGTACAGTAGTTTTTGGTTAAAATGTCAATGTAAATTAAAGTTCAATTGACAAAATTAGACAAGTAATTTTCATTTTCATTTACAAGGTCAACGTGTAGAAATGCCTGCCTGTTTCTCAACAGAAATCTTGACAAACATGACGCTTATCTTGCACACGAAGATGTCAGATGCAAATACCGGAAAGCAACGGAACGTAAATTCTCCAGGTCCTGATATGCCACCATGTGTGAATGCGTGTGTGCATCTGATGCCCTGTGTTACACCAGCATCTCATCAAGGGTGTATTCACATCTCATGACCAGAATTCCCAGAACAGACTGCAGCACCCTGACCAGGATAAAGTGCTTACCAAAAATGATTGAATGAATGATAAAGAAAACAGCAACACCAAGAAATAACACATATGGAATTATGAAGTGAGCAAGATCAAGTGTTAAATCAAAACTATTTTCTATGTAAACATCTCAGCGGTAGTCCTGATGAAGCTCTTCACACTCTTGGCATCTTCTCAACCAGCTTCATGAGGCTTTTCTTAAAATTACCAGAACTTCTCTCCTACATTCAGTTGTAAATAAAAACAGCTTGTTTGGGGCCTCAAAGCTTTTAAGTAGAAATCACATTTTGATTAGGAAATATTTTTATATGGCATTTAACATTTTAAAAATAATGTTTCAACATTGAATCTAAGAAAGCGTTCCGTAAAGCCGTGGCAAAAAGTCTTAATCTTAGTTTTTAGGTTTGCTCTTCAATGTATAAGAGCGTTGAGTTTTTCAGCGTAGTTTTCCAGTAAAAACACAAACTGTGGTTAACTAGCGGTCATGCTAACGGCAAAAATGTTCTTTCATAAATTAATAATGTATTTTCAGTCTATAACCTGGCTAACAGGGTTGGACTTTCCAAGCTTCTCAGTCAATATCACTCGAAATAAAGGACAAAAAAATAACGACAGAACTTGCTCTTCTTCTTCTTTCCATAATCTTCAGGAAATTTGGATGATGCAACTTCATGTTGAACTTGTGGAATATTTCCGGGGTGGAAGTGTAAAAGAAATCTAAGATGCTCATTTTTTTTTCATAATCAATAATTGACGATTCGTAGAAAAGAATGTTTCAGAAAGAATTCGCACATTAATGCACAAATAGTATCCTTTCTGGATTAATTTAATGAGTACAGTTTAAGGTAAGTTTTAGATAAAATTGCCTGCAGGTTTTGTAGGTTTTTATTAACGTTTGAAGTTATGTACTCTATATACTTTACTTTAGCTATATGTGTAAATGTAACATCAGTGTGATGCAAATAATTCTTCACATTTGTCTTGGAAACAAATTTTTCCCATGCCTGGGTTTCCTCTGGGTGCTCCGGTTTCCTCCCACTACCCAAAGACATGCAGATTAGGTGAACCGGCCACTCTAAATTGCCCATAGCTGTGACTGTGAGCGTGAGTTGTTGTTCGTCTCTGTGATAGATTGGCAACCTGCCCAGGGTGTACCCAGCCTCTCGCCCGAAGTCACCTAGCTTTGGCTCCAGCTCCACCGCAACCCTTAATGGATAAGCGGTATAGATAATGGAATGCATTCTTCCAGCACATAATGGCATTACCAATAAATCAGCCTGTATTCTTTTCCTCTCCTGTCTCTTAATAACCTCTTAGCAATGAAACGCTCCTCCACGCCCTTAACCGCTAAATTGTTTATACCATGTTTTGGTACCTGTCATGTTACAGCTACACTCATAAATATATTTTAGACCTGAAGGGTGAACAACAGAAAGATGGTGATAGAACAATGAATTAGTGAGTCAGGGGAAACCAGTAAATCCACTTTACGAAGAATAAATCAGTCCATTGAAGATGAAAACAAAGCCATCATACCAAATAAATAAAATAAGGATTATCTCTGTGATACAAGACTTTCGGACAACACAGCGAGAAGCTTGAGATCCAGAAATCCCAGTGTCTCTAATTTCTGCAAAATGGACTGTTTCTATTAAAAAAAAATAAATAAATAAATAAAAACGATGCCAGGCATCCAGGCCTGTGTTGTGGTGAATTGAAATGGCTTGCAAGTGGTTTAAAGTTCTAATTTTAGTCACAAAAGCTTTCTGACAAGACCAGCATGAGGAAAGACATTCATCCTAAAATATCCTCATGAGAAAGAAAGACTCATGCATCAGTTCTTTTTATGATGGATCGGAAGTGACAATGCAGTAATTTTATTTTGCCTTGCTGAAATGTCGTCTGATGCTTTGGCACAGATGCGCTGGGAAAACGGTGCAGACTTAAGTATGCTAGAGGAACATGTGGTGTCACTTTACCCTAATTTAACCCTCACAATACCTGAACATCTCTTCAGCCAGTAAAATAGATTAAGTTTTGTATTCATAGCTGTAGGAGATTTCTTAATCTAATTTGTAAAGTCTGGGCATGGATATATCGTACCTTACGAAACTGGATTTGCAGGTTTTCAGTTAAAAATGTTTATTCAGTTGGGTGCATTCAACCGACATGTTAAATTATTCAAAAGTCATTTATATATTGAAGATTGGGAAAAACATGGTGTTTGGGTGATGCTGGGCCGACTGTAGCCTCAGTTCTTACCTGACAGGAGAGGAACCTGACGTGGTCTTCTGCTGTTGGAGAACCATCTGGGTCAAGGTTCAGCATTTTTCCGATGAGTGCTTAATTAATTTCCCGTAGCCGTCCTGTGAGCTTGAACCAGTCTGACCATTCTGCAGATCTGCCAGGAGAACCGTTGCTCACTGGAGGTTTTTGGTTTTTTTCAATATTCCATTTTGTGTAAGATCCTAGAAGATCAGCAATTTCAGAAATACTCAACTCAACCATGCTCTGGTCAACGTCACTGAGATCGCACATTGTCACACAACGCACAGTAGGTCTGTGAATCACTCAATTTCGTACAATTTCATAACATACATAATATGTACAAACAGAAAACTTGACAATAGTAGCAGATTACAGGTAGCATCACTGTCTCACAGCTCCAGGGTCACCCCAGATCGATCCTCAGCTTGGGTTCCTGTATGTTTGGACTTTCTGTGCATCATTCTTAATATCTACATGGGTTTCCTCCAGTTCTTACCAAAACCATGCTTGTAGGTGGAGTGTTTATGCTAAATTGATAAACTGGTCTGGGGCCCTGAGCTGGACTGGGGCGCCCAAGAACGGCTGATTACATTAATCCTCAACAATGACCATTTAATGAGAACCCCATTAAACTGACTTTTCCAGTCACATGAAGAGATTTCATCCAAATAAATGTTCACAAACATGTAACTGGCAGTGTTTACTTCTAAAAGCCAGTAGTGTGTATGTCAGTGGTTAAGACGCTCCACTTCTGGTTGAAAAACAGAATACACGTTATAGTGCAGAAATGTTAACAGGAACACGATTTCATTTTTAGCAGCAATCGAAGCTCACTGACGTCATAATAGGAATTAAACTCAAGAACCACTAATTTAATCATGACCATACGACTGGAGCATAAAGTTGATCTTGGCAAAGAAATACGAATCTTATATTTGAAATTTGATAAATATAGCCGGAAGCAGGTAGGTGTTTCTGCTGATCCCTAACAGAAAACATTCCTCAAGTCCTTTTGAGGATATACAAACCATAGAAAAATATTCAATATCTCTCTTAAGAGAAGTGATAAAGTGCCGAATAACAAAATCAACACGCTTGGTCGGTTCGGTTAAAGATGAAAGAATATTGCCGGGCACTTAGAGCAGTGGTGCGGAATAAAAATAGTTGTAGTATATATATATTGTTGTTATTGTTATTATTGGTTTGTGAATGTTAACATGACCATAAATGAAATCGTTTTAAGACTAATTAGAAGATGAACTGACAAAAGCTAACATTATATTACATTAAAGCCAGATGGAAAATATAAAGAGTTAAAGAGATTTTAACAATTACCTACAATATTATATATTACGATCAAACCTAATCCATTTTTTAAGTCAGCTTCAAAATGCGCAATTAGAAGTATGTTATACCAGAGCACTGGTGAAGTCTCATTCCTGATTGGTCAGAAGGTGTTAATTAAATGTGCATTAGGTAAGATTAGTCTTTTTTTCTTCAGGATTAGGTCTCTAACAGTGGGTTCAACAATCAAATAATTTCTGTTTGTGAAGCTCCGCCCCCAGGACCAACTTATAAAATGACTGACAGGAGGTGCAACCAAGCACAAACAAGCAACCTTTGATAATGCCATAGCTTAATGCATTGGGGGTTTTTTTTGGATATCATGTTCTCCACATCTCCCTGATTATTTACAGAGCCGTGGAAGAGACATAGAGGGGAAAAAAAACCATCCACTTTTGCAAGATCTCAGAAAGTTTTTCATTTAGGTCAATGCACTTCCGGATCAGTTCAGCAAACTTGCGATGTCTGCGCTAAGTCTTCTCTTCAGAGTTCTCTCACTTATGTACAAACTGTGCCTACTGCCAAGCACTGATTTAATGCTTCATATTCAAGGCCAATATCAAAATCTATGAACCTCTTCCACGGGTGTGTGCACTCGATTTTTGTGGTTTCCATGTCGCCGAACTGACCTGGAAGTACATTGACCTGCATGAAAAACGTCCAGGAAAAAAAAAAATTCGCTGCTGCAAATCACAGGTTTATATTATTGTGCTCGTTCTGATAGCATTTTGTTTCCATGGTAACTGCTTACACGTGGAGGATGTTTTCTGTAAGGAGACGTTTATATAACATTTATGCAAGGATTCTCCAGTGTCAGCGCTTTGTATCAGTCTGTAATATGAAAAACCGCTTGTTGTTTACTTCTATCAACTAAAAGAGAGAGAAAAATAGCGAAGCTGGTGAGGGAATGGCTTCAGGTAGCTGCATTAACGTAAGCTATAACTCTGCGTGTAACTATAAATGGATAAAAACTATGACGTGTCATTTGTTAATGAATAAAAAAAATATATAATATGCTGTGGTAGAAGAGGAATAAAACTCTTCAGGGTTTTATAGGAAATGAATCCTATAACTTTGTGGAGAGAGTAGGTACGCTTCATAGCACCACAGCCACACCGTTGATTATTTTCCTAGATCAGCACAACGTGGAGTGTTTTATTCTTTCCTCTGACCTCTTGATAGTTTGATTATTTTTTTTTTTCCTCAGATCAAACTATAAATGAGATTTTGTCCAAAATGCTCCTGGCAGCCGAACACAGATCTCCATCCATGAGTTATCCTTTCCAAGGAAAAACTGCTGTATGTACAGTATATAATAACATGGCAAAGCTGATAACGCGCATAGAATTTACCATTTACTCCAGACAAATACACACAGGCATATGACTGACTGTCTCTTCAAAGCATTCAGTAATAAAATTAAAGAATATCCTGCCAGATTCAGAGCTGGAGAACTCAGAGTGACGAGAAGCATGACTTAAAAATAAAGTAGGTTTTATTAGATCAAATTTCGCTCAGGCTTATGGATCCATAAGACTTTATTTTTTGCCAAATATGCATGTTCCCGTTTTTTTCTTCCTATAAAAAATAGTACAACTGCTTTTGAACTCTAACAATGTGTTCATACCAGAGTTGCTTTATTTTTAATGCACAGCGCTTTGGTTACAACAAACGTCTGTACAGGAAGCCTAGTAATTGAAGGGCGAAATAAAAAAAATCACAGTAAATTCCAGTAAGCAATGATTACAATGATTTAAACATTTGTTTTAAATGCCGAAGGTCTCATAGGCGCGTTCCCAGCGAGTCGAAAGATTTAACCGATGGGAGGAACGGAAGGTTCCGGAGGAACCCAAATTTATGAAGGAAGTTCGTGCAGAAAGGCAGATCATAACACGACTGATTGCTGAAGATCTCTGAAGCGTTGCCTTCGACGGTTTTCCTCCAACGCTTTATCCCTCGTTCCTCATCCGTTCCTATAAATAGGAAGAGAAAGCAAGGACGAGTCAGTTGGAACCCAACGTCAACTTTTCCAACATCTTCAGGACAGAAGAGTTTAATGGAACCGGTGAGGGAATGAGTGTTTACAGCCACTATAATGTAAGTAAGAACAGCAAATAACTAACTTCCTGGACGTTGCAACATTTCCGCAATATTAAATGTAGCTATAAATGGATAAAAAGTATGATGGTGTTATTTCATCAATAAATAATTGTAATCGCTGACAAGTTGCTGTGGTGTAAGAGAAATAAAACACTTTACAATGTGCTGGTGTTCACACCATACCACTCATGATAAGTAACAGAACAATTTAGTTCCAGTCCACCAATTTGATTTGTCAAGCAGCTTTCAAACGGCGCCCATAGTTCTCCTAATGACACTTGGACTGTGTCCGCCATGTAAAATTCCACTTCCTGGTTTGAAACAGTTACTGCGGTAGTGTTAGCGACGTCATCAGCGGACATGGCAAATGATACTTTTGGAAGTCGGGACGCCAATTTTATTAGAAGCTCAATGTGAGGTGGCTAGGCAGCTAGCCGATGTGTTATAAAGTGAGTGTGGCTTCTTCGGGACCTATTTCCACTCACGGATCAAAACTAAACAGATCTTTTGGCCATCTTTTGTCTGAAACCTCACTCTATATTATTTGTTTGTTTATAGAACTGCTATCTATAAGCGATATTACACGTGCGATCGTTTGGTTATAGTGAATATTGGCAATTCAGTATAACCGCACTCTTGCTCATGCGATATTATTTAATTATACAATAATTAGTTCTGGTTCACTGATTGGATCGGTTGAGTGGTGTTCCATGAGAGCTGATATTTGGCAATAACAGCAATGGGATGCTTCACTGCGTGTATTTCTCCGCTCATCCGTGTCAGGTAAGCAGGCAGGCAGCGGACGTAAAAGCAGGGAAACTTTATTTGAGCAGGCAGGCAAATAAAGTAGAAAACACATGACTCGAATACAAAGTCATAAACAGGCATAGGTCAAAACACTTGGCAGGCAGGCAGGTGTATTAAAGGCTAAGGCATGGCAAGGTCCAAAAACAAAGCATTTGTCAAAACACTAGATGAACAGGTATATCAGAGGCTAGGCTATGGCTATGGCAAAAGTCCAAACAAAGATCAAAAACCAGGCAAGCAAGATCATGAAACAAAGGCTTGGCACTAACTGTGGACACACATTAACACTTCGCAAACAACTAAAAAAACAAAGGAGCTTAAATAGCGTGACTAAACTCAACACAGGTGCAAACCATTAATAATCAGGGGACTGTGAGCGGGGACGTGCAGAAGGCTGCTGAGAGTTGCTGTGGCTCGATATTCATTACAACGGCGCTCTTGCTTGTGTGGTTTTGCTTAATTGAAAGCGTACCAGTAATAAGACAAACCTGGAACAGTGTTATCCAAGATAAATCCCAAGAAGCCACCGATGAACATGTGGGTGGTGAAGAGCACAGTGAGGAGCTGATCCAGTTCGCTTATACCTGTAAAAACACACAGCGGGGACAACAGATTTTACAACACACGCAATTTAATGTGCATGCAGTATCTAATGCGTAAATCCTGCGAGATAAAAGAAAATGCGCGTGGATCTGTGGATGTTCCCTGATTATCCCTTACTCGCCAGACCTACACGAGCTCAGTTGGTCAGGAGTTCAATGTGTCGGCTTAACATGCTAAAACCAGACATTTGGCATAATATGCTTAAGTGATCTGTATTAAGGACAGGTTTGTTTACAGTGAAGCTTTTCCCCGTGAAGTACCGTGTACTAAGAACTCAACAGGCAATAGAGCAGACCTCTGAGCATGATGAGGGCACACCGATGTCGAACAGGGGTAAAGTTCAGGCAGGGGTCGCTGGTACACCCAGTGAAGTGAAGAGATTATGCTCATACAGAGAGGTCCAATGAGGATTTACAGATAAACAGCTCTGACCTTAAGAGCCCAGACAATGCTGCTCACTCCTGCAGATAATCCCTGCGTCCACCCACCGACCTATCATTAAGCATCACCATCATCATCACCACGCACTACCGCTGCAGGCTGGCTCGGGTTACAGCATCAAAAGCGTGATGGTGCTGCTGTTTATACCCTAGTGCTGTTATCTGTTACATCCGCCTTACACGTCCCTGTGAACGAACTGTTACTATAGAAACATGTTACATGTTACAGCTGGAACTGCTATCTGAGCTGTGCACAGCTTCTGACCAATCAGATTGCAGAATTCAACCGCTTGTCCAATCAAATTAGTGGACCGGAACTAACTGTTGAGTGAGTGTTTTCAGATAGTACGATGGTGTGTATGTGTGCGTGCGTGTGTGCGTATGTGTGCGTGCGTGATAGATGTCCAGGAAGCTTGTATTTCAGTAGGCTTGTATTTCCCTCATTCATTTATTTAAGAGCGGTCTGTGCCCCTGCATTAAGGAAGCTTAATGCCCTCTTATTAGATTTGTAAACATTTTCTTATTACTCTACACAGCTATAATGTAAAAGATACGCGCTGATGTATAAAACGGGTCAAGGCACCCCACAGAACATTGCTGAGTTTATTTCCTGAAATCTTTATCTCATTTATTTATCTTGAATTCATTTCCTACAAAGCACTGGACAGTAAATTCACTTTTATTTCACAGTGCATCATTCACTCACTGTGTGTGTGTGTGTGTGTGTGTGTGTGTGTGTGTGTGTGTGTGTGTGTGTGTGTGCGATATTCACTCACATTTACACTTAAGACTAAAACACACAGGGGGGTATGCAGCTATAGAAAAATAATCAATGATGTAAAGGAGCCTGAAGTGAATTATTTTCCAATAACAGCATATTCCAAATTTATTCCTCTGAACATTTTTCCAGTAATTACAATTTTCATTTATTAATTAAAGGTTCACTATGTATGTTCACTTGTCTTCCTTCTGATTCTTCCTTCCAGATTCATGCTGCCACCTGTATAAACTCTCTCTATAGAGGTTTGTCCGTTCTGGGCTACAGTAGCGGCGCAACATGGCGGCTCCGTAGAGGTGGACCCGCTCCCTATGTAGATATAAAGGACTCATTCTAAGCTTACGAAAACACAATGATTTGTAGTTACAGGTAATTATAGACTAATGACAACATACTTATGAATATTATATTCCATTTCTGCTAATAGATCCCCATAAATCCTACATAGTGGACCTTTAAATCATGACATATTACACTTTGTATTTTATAGTTACATTTACTGTAGTGGGACATCCACGAAACAAGCTCTCACTTACGATATAGTAGCTATACACAATCCTTCTCTCATCATCTTCTCTTTTTTGACAAAAAATACATTAAAAAGGTGTGTCCTTTTCTGTCCTGATGATGTAGAAATACTCCTTCTATAAATGTGACATAAAAACGTGTAACCAGTTACTATAAAAACAACAGCATATTAGAATGAGTGCATTCATATAAATCCTTGAGGTGCACTTGCACTACTGTCAGAGCTGCTGTTATGGAAAATTAATCACCTTCTGAGTCCAGGATTCGACAATGATGTGGTAGAAACATTTAACATAGGTTGTTTTTTAATTTTTATTTTAAGCATTTGAATTGTCTTTTGTATAAATGTGCCGCATAAATAAACATTGCGTATTATCAGTGTACTTAGTAACATTTGTACACTTTATAAAGCGAATGCTCAGTCTCACTCCGCCACTCTTACCTGTGTTCACGGTGCCTGGGTTTGAATGAAACCATGCTGGCAACACAAGTCCAGCGAAGATAGAAATTCCAAAGATCAGCAGATTCCTGGAGGAGTTTAAGTCCACGTACTACAAGATAGCAATGCAAGTTCATTTAGAATATTCTGAGAAACAGGACAAAAAGTCAATCTTCCATCCATCCATCCATTAATTATCTATAGCGCTTTATCTGTCTGGGTGGCGGGGAAGCTGGAGCCAATCCCAGCATCTTGGGGTGAGAGGCGGGG
>JAQQZR010000002.1:23575697-23608102 GCA_030068235.1 Notoglanidium macrostoma
AGAACATGCAAACTCCGCACAGAAAGGCACCCTGGGTGACCCGGGGATCGAACCCAGGACCTTCTTGCTGTGAGGTGCTAACCACCGCACCACCGTGCCACCCAGAAAATAGCAATAATCAGACCAATTTCATTAGGCTGCTCACACCACCTGGTGCTCGGGCCCTAATGAAAATGTCATGTCACATGTAAGACAACCAGACATACAGACAAACAGACAGACAGAGAGACAGACAGACAGATAGATTGATAGATAGATAGATCACTTTATTCATTCTAGAGGGAATTTCACCTATTATAGCAGCAAGTTCAGGATTATTATTGTACACACGTTCATGAAATAAATCCATATTGAGTGGATCATTGGAATTGATTGATTGATTGATTTGCCTGATTTTCTCCATGATTTGGTCTTGGCCAGCTCCCAACCACCAGAGAGCTCTCCTCTATGATACGACAGCTACCAACCAAGGGAAGGTGAAGGTTAACACGTGCTTCTTCTGAGACTCATGAATAGGTTTGGGTATCGTTTGGGCAAATTTCTAAGGCAAACTGAACAATATATTAACACACAGCATTCCTCTGCTTTCCAGAGTATCCTCTGGATACTTCATTAAATTTGATGTGTTTCCCCGTTACATGCAATTGTTTTTTAACTGTTGTAGCACATCCCAGAGTCTGAATCCTTTCTAGTGAATTGCAGGCACACTTTAGACTGTTTACCTTTAGGCATTTTAAGCGTGTTTAACCTCCTGAGTTTCAGGGAAAAAAGTCTCCCAATTAATTTTTTCTTAACTTTCCCCATTGTTTTGAAGATAACGAGCATGCCGAAAAGATCTGTGGTATCATTTAAAAGTTCTAAATGTTCTCTTAAAGACCCATGGAAGTTAGTCCAGTAGCTTGCATGGTGTGGGAGATAAAGAAGTTTCCAAATGTCCTCTAGAAAGAACAAAATTGAACTGCTGGAACTCAGGAGGTTAAGGTAGGTACTAGCAGATGGTAGGTGTCTGCTGCCATCAGAGCAAGTGCAAGGTTAACTAGCGATGGTACGTGAGGTGTAGTGATGCTTATGTGGCCTGTAACGTCCATTTCAGAGCACCAGAGGGCAAATATTTTAATCTACAGCTCAGGTATTTAAAGGGCACCGAAATCTGTGTTGCGATTCAGTCCAGTAGATACCAACTTGGTATCCAGCCCTATTCCTGAACTGCAACTTTCTGAAACCGCTGCGCTTGCTCATTCACATGAAGAAAGTGCTATCCTCCCTCTTCTACATACATGAGCTCACAAATGCCCATGATTGGCTAGTGTTGCTGTGACTGACACTGGAGAGAGAGTATGCTCCTCCCACACAGCAAGCACAGCCAATTGTACTCTCTTGGATTCTCGGCAACGGATGGCTGTGGAATCATCAGGATTAGAAATCTCCAGATGATATGGTGAACATTTTTTCATGTTCCTGGTTCCTGGTTCCTGGTTTTTCAGTTTATGTTTACAGGTTTAAGAACCCTTGCTTCAGATTATTCATATGATATTAAATTAAAGAGAAAAGCATGTACTTCATGTAAATCCAGTTACTAATTGTAAGACAAATTAAGCTTTAAAATAATGTAACAAATGCACTTTGGAGGAACTAAAAGCATTCAAGGAATTTATGGTATCATCTTAAAAACCAGTTTGAGACTTTGAGGATACAAAAAACTGTGAAAAATACAAAGGTAAACATGTACGAACAAGTCATGGAAAGAAGTACAAATAATACAGGTGTAACGCAATGACACTCTCTGTATCTGTTTAGTTTTGAAAATATGCATATTATCTGTACGTGTGTGGTCTGTGTTAAACAAGAACTGCGCTTGTTTTTTCTTCTTTTCTTTTCCTGGTATAACTATGCACCAGAAAGCACCGGAAAACACTCCTGGACTTCAGTTCCTCAGCTCCATCACTCGAGTCCAAAAATCTCTCTCAACCTGACTTCCTGTGGAACTCTCTGGAAATTTAGTAAGCTAGGGTACGACCTTTCGGAGCAGTGATTTCTTCTCCAAAACAAGGAACTGTCATTTACAGTTGTCTCCAATAGCCACCCAATTATATTTTATCAAGTTGATCTGTCTAGTTTTTGGGTTTGATGCGCTACAGAAAGATCAGAAAGGTTCCCTCTAGTCTAGAACCAAATAAATAAATAAGTAAATGAATAACTAAATGAGATGATGAGAATGATACCACTTTTTCTTTTCTGAAACCCGTCCAATATTGTTTTCTTTAAAAACTGCTAAGCTTTAAAATGTTGCTTTGTCACTTCACACTTTCACACCAAAATCTCTTACATTGTAAATCTAATAAATATAAAAAATACATATAATTATAATTATAATAAAATCATTCCTATCAAATTATATATATATATATAGGATACAGGATACAGGATCTGATATCCAATATGTTTTCTCTGATACCGGATATATATATATATATTTTTGCCTGATACTGAGTTGATCAGACGTGTGCCACCTCAAATAAATAAATAAATAAATAAATAAATAAATAAATCGCCCATTGTGCCTCCTAATTGTATCTTTATCATCATCCATTTAGAACACATTATCTGTTCACTCTGGATAATGTATTCATACTCAGTTACAAATAAGCAGGAAATGTTCTCATGGGATTACACAATGGGTCTTTTAAAACGAAAACATTTTCCACTGAACCAACTGATACTGAAGTCCTGAAATGCAGCAAAAACCTGTCAGATGTGCCGTGGTGTTGTTTTTAAGTTACATTTTAGGATCTTTCTGTGTTTCACATGGCAATGCGTCATTCCTCAGTTGCACTGACCTGATGGTAATATAAAGTAAAATAAATGTAATGTGACCACATAGACTGGTGCAAGTAATTTAATTTACTAGGTGCAAAAATAAATCGGTAATAAGGTTGGAGATAGATGATCCCTGGACAGAAGACCACTTGTATTTGAAGTAGACTGAACAAAATCTGTCATTTTAGATTGAGTTAACTGATTATTTTCTTAAGCAGTGTGACTACACCCACTAGGTTAATATTTGGTGAAGCCTCCAGGGGAGAGAAAAGCAACACTCAGTCTCTTTCTGAAGGAGAAAGATGGAGACACATGTAGCAAGGTCTTGGACCATTCACAAATTCTTCTATTCGACAATTCATGCGTGTCCAACGGATTTTGCATTTTTATTACTCTTGAATAAATTCAAATCTTTAATAAACCTACAGAACTTAGAAAACTGCTTATTGCCCCGTTGCAGCACACTATAAATTAAAGTTATTTAAAAATATAATCACTTGTACATTAATGTGTGAATATGTTTACCATTTCATTCTTGAAATGTCCTTTTCCACAGGTCAACCATTAACGATTCTAACGAAAGCTGTCCAGTTTTGTTCATTCACAGCTACCTGAACACATCCATGTCTAAGAAAAATGTACAATATTCCACCGGTTCAACAGGAAGTTGCTTCATCTTAATTTCCTGAAGATCATCATCACAAGAAAAGTAAATGATTAGAATGTCCTTAGTGTCCTCATGCCATTAGCATGGATGCTAGTTAACCACATTTTGTGCATTTGCTAATTTCTGTGCTTTAAAACTCAACCCTGTTACTCATTTAAGAGCTAAATGCAGCACAGAAACCTTGTAAAAATAACATTGTTGTCTGAGATGAGTTACCACTTTTTTTTTTTTTAAAACGGTCACATAATCAGGAACAGGGTTCAGGTTTTGGGTTAAAATCTCCTGGTATTACAAGATTCACGATCCATCAAACTTTAAAAGAGCTCCTGCCACCCCAGCGCCCACACAAACAGCCCCAAAGCATCATTAATCCACCAAAACACTGCACCGCATTTTACAGTGGGTTTGGAGGAATTCTCGAGCTCATTGTTAGTTTCAAAGACGCATGATTGAAGTTCTGGCTCTGCATTTTTTGTGGGTTCAATTGTGCAACTCTTTAAAACGGAATTGTAGTATAGTATACTGTAATATGTACAGAGAACAAGTACGTTTGTTGGTGCCTGACACTGACAGTGAAATGTGTAACCTACTCAGTGTTAATAAATCAGGGGCATGATGGGGCAGTTTATCTAGCTCTGTTTACATCAGTTGTTGCTATGTGCTGCTAGCAATGAATTCCTCATGCGGATTTTTATGTTCAAGGCACTTGAACATGAGAAGAGTATCTTTAATAGACAGAGCTTGAGCGTTGCCGACATGATTGCACAGAGCAGTATCAGACACGGAGGTCATTTAAAAAGAGCACTGTGAGTTGCAGTTTGACTCAAGAGCAAAGTGTTGATCTTGGCGAAAGTAAGTGCACATCTATAAGTGCTCAGTACTTGCAGAAGTGAAGTGCTCTCTTTCTCTGGTGATTGTTCTGGACCTCAGGACAATCATGTGGAAGTGAACATGTGGAGTGCTGTTTTTTAACTGCCACTGTCATGTCAGGAGTTCCACAGGGTTCCATCCTGGGACCTGTACTTTTTTCCACGCTCCTGATCCCATTGGGACCAATTATATGCAAACAATGTTTATGTGGATGACGTGTATCTTCATCTGCAAACTGGAGAGCAGGGTTTTTTAAACGTGCACTTTAAACTTGTACTCTAGGCGCTCTTGTGTTGTCTTTTGTTGCACACGTGCACTTGTTGTAATTCTGTGTTGTCTTGTATGTAGCACCAAGGTCCTGGAGAAAGTTGTCTCCTGTCACTATGTACTGTATCATCTGTATATGGTGATAATGGCAATAAAAGCCACTTGACTTGACTTGACTAAAGATGCTCAATGAGTAAACATATAGTGTATGTGTAGTTGAATGGCTTCAGTTAAAGGTCCAGTATGTAGGATTCACTTGATTGCAACTACCTAAATGCCCCTCCCTTATCCCTCCCTTTCCAAGCGTGTATTAGAGCGTACGGTAGTCATCAGGTACCCGTAGCGTACGTCCAAGTACTTCACATTCACACTCGCTCACTTTTTCCGTGCTAAATAATAAGCCTGATCTGCCATTTTTCAAAAATTGGGTTCTCAAACTAGCAACAGCAAACACTGATTCCTCTTCTTTCTTCTTCATTATCTTCCCTTCTTCTTCTTCGTCATCCTTACGGTGCTTCCTTCTGGATTGAAGGAACGCTGCCACTCTAGAGGTTTGTCTGTTCTCGACTACTGTAGCGGCACAACACAGTGGCTCCGTGGAAGAGGACCCGCTCCCTATGTAGATATAAAGGGTTCATTCTAAGCTCACGAAAACACAATGACTTGTAGTTACAGGTAATTATACACTAATGAACACATCCATTTCTGATAATAGATCCCCCCTAAATCCCACCAAGTGGACCTTTAAACAGACGTCATTTTATTCCGTCCCCCCCAATTTAACTCTTACATCTTATGTCAATAATGATGCAATTTGTTTTTCTTTTACAATTTTGACCATGAGCTAAAACTTGAAAAGAAAAATGATTGCAGTTGTCAAAAGCAGTTTTTTTTTTCTCCAGCTCAGAACAATGAAATCATTTTTGTCCTCACGTGACCTAGAAAAAGCTGTTCATGCTTTTATTTCACCTCAACTGGATTATTGTAATGCCTTGTATGTTGAGATCAGCCAGTCATCTGCGACACATCTGTAACTTGTTCCAAATGCTGCAGCTCGGCTGCTTACAAAAGAAGCGGGATCATATTACCCCAGATTCAGCTTACCTTCACTGGCTTCCACTTCAATTCACGATACAATTTTGTAAGGCCCAGTAACTGCTGGAAAAAACTTTATATTGATGTAAATAGACCCTTTGGAAATCAATCGTTCAGCAGGCTCTATTGCTCTATTATACTCTATTAATAAAATGTACTTACTTACTTACAAGTGTTACTGTTTCTCTGCATACTTGAGGATACCTGTAGATGCAAGCTCTTTAAGGATGCTGTACAGACCATGGTTTGCAGTCTGCTTAGCTTTAATCAAAAATCATGGAATATTTCCAGATCTGTGTTGTTTTGTCTCACTTGTTCATTAGCACTAGCATTAAGTCACATAGTATAAGATGTTGGTATCAGAGCAGTAAGAAAGGTACATATTCAAATAACTGAGCCTGGGCATGGACCAATATCATTATCATTGCATCCCTAGTGCCTCTGACACACCCACCTGGATAAGGCATGAAGAACCACTCAGCAGTGCTAACTGCATCCAGGTCGATGTCTGTCCGGGCCTGGTAGCCGTACTCATGCGGCGAAGTCGGCAGAACATCGAAGTATGTCAGGAGAAAGCATACCAGCCATGCTCCAGACATCCCAAACAAAACCTGCCAAATAGGCAACAACACATTCCTTGGCTTTTCCTCAGATCCTGAAGGCACTAAGAAGAATACTAAAGGTGCAAACAGGACAATTTGAAATTTTGTAACTTGCAAATCCACCCTGCCTTCGGTCATGAAACAGGAATGAGCTTGTACAGCACAAACAAAAAGGATTCAGCTTTTTTAATGTCAAACTGTGATGTAAAATATGGCACTCACAGGACCCAATGGCATGGGTTGTATAGTCGGTGAATATTCTTCTTAACAGATTTCACTGTGGGTTGTCAGAAATCCCCCCCCCACACACACACAAACCTATTTCACCTTTCTTCTGACAAATGAAACATTATACTCCCTCAATTCTTTTTCTGCACCGACCTGGAAATAATGAGATTTAATTGACACTAAGCTGACGTTCCAATCCAGTCCAAACGCTTCCTTTTAGCGGCTTTCTCCCTTCCAAATCTGCTGGAACTCACACCATGCTATAAACACCATAAACCTTAGCATCTTTTGGAAACCCATTTCCTAAAAACCCCATGGTTCACTATAACTCAAAGGCTATTTAGTGGATTTGACAAAAGAGGTAGACATAGAGACTGCAGAGTGTAATAAAAATAGATTTAAAAAAGCGAAACAAACCAAATGAAACTCACTGAGAACAGGCTGAAGAGAGGGTACTGAAACACTTTCCACTTCTTGTCCCTGTAAGCAATGAGAGGCACTTTGACCTTGCTGAGATACTGGGAGAAGAGAAGGATTAGAAATACTGTCCTGTAAAGAAAAAAAAGAAGGTGAAGAAAAACATTCTGGTGATAAGTTAGGTCGAATTTCTAATTCAGAAACTTTACACACTATAAACAGTTTTGTGGTCTTAATGTAGAATGTAATATGATCATTGGCTGTGTCTGAAACTCCATACTGGATACTACTCATGTACTAATCTTAAAGCAAAAGTAGTAAGAAGCATGAAATGCATGAAAAATAAAAAATTACACAACCGTTGCCCGAATGATATACTACTCTGGTGAAAATTTCCATGAATACCATGATGCAATGTGATGATTTCCAACCCAAAATTATCAAGAAACATGGCAGATAGCGGAAGTGACTTGGACTCCAATTCCGAATGTGAATGTTAAATAAATAATAAATAAATGTAAAGTATCATTTCTCATTTCATCATATGTTTTCTTGTTTTTTAATAGAACAAACGGCCCAACCGTTAGCATATTCTAGCTAATGTAAGTGAATGGCATTCTACATGACACCTTAGCGATTTCGCCTGCTAACATTCTGTAGCAATAGCCAGGCCAATAGCCAATAGCAATAGCTGTGTGACGTAGACTGTGAAACGCCTACTAGCAAAGTCCTTAGTCTAGTACGCTACATGGAAGTTGCCATGTGGTGCTTTCAAATGGGGTTGTTTTCTGTGTTTGTGAGAAAAGTCAGTTAAATATATTGTAATTTTAGTCATCTAGTTTTCTTCATAATTTTATAATATGACAGGAAAATGTTGATATTCCCAATGGCCTCATCTTGTCATTATGCCTTTGCCTTTCCTACATTACGTTACCTGCTCGTTGGCTTGCTAAATTGTTTGGCATCCATGTTGCCGTTAGCTAGCAGCGGTGTTCTTGTGACGACACTACTTGAACAGCAAGCATTCCGTGTACATGACTTCCCGTGTTGTAATCACGAGCTCACAGGTTCCATTTATGGCAGCAATACTTGCATACTATACTGTACACTAGGGTGGGGAGAAGTGTGCAGTAAATGGTGTATTCTGGACTAGTATGCAGTGTGTAGTACACCAGTACAGAGTTTCTGAAACAGCCATTTTATACTCTGGTGCTGTTGAATTCTGGATTCTGATTGGTCAGACAACCGCTCAGACAGTAGTGCAGCTGGAAGTCACAGGTTTATATTAATGTGCTCGTTCTAACACGTTATCCTTTCTATAGCAACAGCTCATTCGCTTGGACTTGTACAGTGGACGCTCCATATAATTTAAACCTATATATTTGTTTAAAGTATAATTGTTCATGTAAGGAGATTTATTTATGGTGTCTCCAGTGTCAGCAGTAGAAGCCAGCATGTGTTCAGCACAGGAGTTCACACTTTCTGTTTTTTTCCCCATAATAATAATAATAATAATAATAATAATAATAATCACAGTTACCAGCTTAGCCTTCTCCTACATTCAGAAAAGTATTTTTATTTTTTAAATATAAAGTCTATGGTGTAGTTCCATTTCATCCAGGCTCCCAGGTTTTCCCACCTCACTCTCAGTGTTCCTGCAATATACAGTACTCTGGGTCTACAGAGTAATGAAGATGAATTTGTTAATTATACTGTATATTAAAAAAGCTACACCATTCAGATGTTAGATTGGTGCAGCAGCTTTATGTCAACACATGTCATTAAGCCATCAGCACGTTCACAGTTTAAACTTCTCCTCAGATCCAGAAAATACTGTTTAATTTTTTTTTATACAACTGATATTAATAGTAAACTATCAATACTATTCAATGATTAAGATCAAATTGTGTATTATTAATGTTCAAATCTGCTCTAGGGCACGTGCTAAATGGAAGTCTTTTATGCTTGATGGCTCAGAGCAATTACATTTTGGTTGGAATGTGGTTTGATGACTCTATGCTGCAGCTTAAGTACAAAGTCCACAAAGTCCATAAAGAGGAAATATCTTTTTCTTTCCACTCTTATGGTAACTGCACTCAGCCAAGCAGCACACTGCAATCTGGATGTGAGCATTGAGCAGAATGAATGGACCTCAGTGATTGGCCTCAGGCTACAAGTCTACAACAGGGACAAACAAACTTGCATACACATCCCCTCAGACAAAGGCATGCACACAAAGGCGTACACTGCGATACACATACACACACGGAGGCACCTGGAGTGGCAAGCTAATGGGCTGGTAAACGGAGATGTGTAGACTGCCGTTCGATGAATGCAGGGCTCTGTGATACACCTGGCAGACCTTTAAATGTTCTTTTAGGTCATTAATGAAACAGGACAGACTGGAACCATGCACTAAAAGCCATCCTTTCTCTCTGTACCCAATCCGTTCCCGATCTGCAGTTAGGAACACTGAACTGAATATACTGCACAAGAACTGTTGTTGCTATAATATAATGTTCTGCTGATAGATTTATTGGCCTTCTATGGCTTCACAAACAAATTACAAACAGAACAGAGGTCAATCATTACAGTGGGTTTAAATCAAGAATGTTTGACAGATTTATGATTGCAGTAATAAGGAGTCATTACCAGCAATGTAGTTGGTGTAAACTGCTGCTGCTACTTTATCATTTAGGCTAATAGTTGCTGCCTCAAAGTTTCAGTAAGACAGAAAAAAGTTTCTTTTGAGTCTATTGACTGGTTCAAACATCAGCCTCTTTTGGAGTTAATACCTGCCTCAAAGTTGGTTAATGGCTTCTGAATCCTGCCTTAGTTTAAGTTAATTGTGTCTTAAACTTGTGCGTCGGTTTTAGTTAATGGGTCCAGTTTCCACTTCAACTTCAACTTCCACTTCAACAGCAAGTTATTTGCTGTCTCAGATTCCTGCCTTAAATATCTGCCTCAGTTTGATTTAACTGCTGTTTTAAAAATGTACCTGATCTTCAGTTAATGGGTCCTCAAATTTCTGGCTCAGCTTGAGGTAATACGTCCTCAAACTTCTACCTCCACCTGAGTTAACTGCTGCCTCAAATTTATGCTTCAGCTTGAGTTAACTGTTGTCTCATATGACTACATCTGCTAATTTGTCTGCTAATTTACTCAGTTTTAGATATTTGCTGGCTTAGATTTCTGGCTCAGCTTGAGTTAACTGGTGCCTTGAACTTAATTGTCCTGATCTTCAGTTAATGAGTCCTCAGATTTCTTGCTCATTTTAAGATAATGGGTCCTAAAAACATTTGCCTCAACCTGAGTTAACTCCTCAGTCCTGAGTTAACTACTGCCTTGAATTTCTGTCTCAGTTCGTTTTAACTGTTGTCTCAAATTAATTGCTGTCTCAAACCTCAACATGCCCATCTTTTGACTCATAATGAGTTAATATGGCCTCAAATTTCTGCCTCAGCTTGAGTTAACTGCTGCCTCAACCTGTGCCTTGACTTCAATTAATTTTGTCTTAAACTTTTACCACAGCTTAACAGCCTCCTCCTCTTTCTGCCTCAAGTGGAGTCAACTAATACCTCAGGTTTCTGCCTCAGTTTGAGATAATAATTTCTCAGACTACACAGCCTAAACCTTTGCATGGGCTTGAGTTAAGTGTTGTCCTAAACCTATGGTCTCCAACCCTGTTCCTGGTGATCTACCTCCCAAAGACTGTAGCTCCAGCTACAATCTTGCACACCTGACCATCTAATCATTACCTTAAGGCAACGATTAGATGGTCAGGTTGGCACAATTATTGTTGGAACTAAAGTCTTTGGGAGGTAGAGCTCCAGGAACAAGGTTAGTGACCACTGCCCTAATCTGCTACAGGTTAAATTAATGGCTCCTCAAGGTTCTGCCTCAGCTTGAATTACCTGCTGCCCCAGCCTTCTAGCTAGAGTCTCAGCAATATACCACAAACTGACTCACAGAGCTGAAATGCCCCAGTGTGCTCCTGACTTCTTTCCAGCTTGGATAAAGAGTGAGAGCCCAATCAGATTGATGGTTGGAGCAATAGCCAGAGGTCCGATGAACTTCAGCACAAACCCCACCAATCCTGAGAGTCCAAGCACGACCTGAAGCAATGACGCCACCAGGATCGCTCCCTGGATCTGGGAAAGGAGTGTACATTAAACATAAACACTTTGCCTAGGAGCAGTGATTGGAGGTTCTCAAATCCAGTTTAGTCCAGTTCGCATTACAGTCCAGAACCATCACATCTGATTGGCCTTGATTACCTAGATCAGGTATTTATCAAGGGTATTTTGTGGGAGTCATTAATATAGTCTGGAAGCTCTGCCAAAAATTTATCCTGGTAGTGAACTTGAAAGCTTGTGAAAAATGCTCTTATGACTCTCATAGTTTCATATCTCAGTATGGCTTCTAAACCAGCTATATGCAAGCATATTTCATTTAAGTTATATGGCTCTTACACTTCACTGATCTCACAGAGAATTCCTCAGCTCTCCCACTCTGAATGGGCGTGTGAATCGGTCTCATTGGGTGTGTCCTCTTTTGCCATGAGATTGCCTTTGGGGTAAACCTGTGGTGTGGTATTAATCCAATATTTCATCCTTTATTATGACTGCATTGTGACTTTTGTGCAGAATTCTATCACTTTACTCTGAACCTTATGTTATTTGTGGTTTGCTCTATTCTTCCTACAAATTGCTTACACTTGTTTCTTTTTCGTTGGTGGAAACTTACTGTCACTATCAGCTCCTTCAGCACTTCACATAAGTCTTTTTGAATTAAAGAATCTGTCAAGCAGGGGCCCGAAAGCAGAGGTGTCTGAGAAAGCCACATCGCCCCCTAATGGAACAGTGCAAGGCATATTTATGTGATTGTAGTTTAAATATTTTAATTTTAAATTCTTCAATCATCTTTAGTCTTAAGTTGGTTTAAAAATCAATAAAGTGGCCATGTATGTCTACGTAATGTCAAGTCAAACATAGTACAGAAAAGAGCACTGTTTCTCTATATTATGGTAATACTAGTAGCCATTAGTCTTTGATTGAAAGAAATAAAAAATAATATTTAAACACGTTCATGGAAGCAGACCTACTTCAGTACTAGTATTAAGCTATTTATCCATCCATCCATCCATTATCTATACCACTTTATCCGTCTGGGTCGCGGGGGAAGCTGGAGCCAATTTCATCAGACTTTTTGGGCGAGTAAGCTATTTATTTACTTTTTTATTTAACTTATGTAATTATTAACCTATTATTTACTTACAGTTGCATCATCGCTGACACCCGCTTCTCTGTCTCATCGCGCCACAGACTCTGTTTCCCAGCAGTCTCAGCGGCCACCAGACATGGCCGCTGATGACTGCAACACCCAGCAACCTTCTGCACTTCCCTGCACACAGTCCTTTGATTATTGATTGTTTGCACCTGTTTTGACTTTCGTTTGTTTCACAGTCACATTATTTAAGGCCCATTGGTTTTTTAGTGTGTTGCCAAACATTAATGTGTGTCCACAGTTATTGTTAAGCCTAGTTTCATGCCCATGACTTTCTGGTTTTTGATTTTTTGTTGTGACGTTGACATATCCTTGCCTTAGATATACCGGTTTGGCAAGTGTTTTTGTGTTTTTGGACCTTGCCTAGTGAGCTTTCTGCCACCGCCACCCATAGACAGCTCCTCGGAGAGCACCACCAGCACATCCAGGAGCTGAACAAATGCCTCAGTCAACTCACGAATGCCATTGCTCCTACACTAACATCTCAAGCAGCTGCTGTTAAAGTCTCCAGTTCTTGTGTCGGTTGTCTTGACAAGTATGAGGGCGAGCTGTCTAAGTGTAAGTGAAAGTGTCAGTACTCCGGTACTTTGCCAGACAAGCCGAGGTGACCGACTGCGATGACCATAAGTGTATTATTGTTTGTTCTGTGTGCCATTTGTGTGTCTGTTCTGGTGGTGGGATGGGTGTCTTTTGTCTCATTCTTGTTTAGGCCCAGCCCACTGCTACGTTTCCTGCCTCCATCTTCCCATTGGATTATCAGTACTCCTTACCTGACCTTGCTCTGCCTGCTGTGTTGGGATTGGTTGGCTGTACCTTCGGACAAGTATTTAAACCTCATCTGCCTACACCTCAGGAAATTTGTACCTTTACTTTGTTTGTTCAATCTGTCTCCTGTGTACTTGATTCCTTGTTAATGACTCTCTGCCTGATCAATACTAAGTTATAGTATTTATTAAGATAAATACTAAAATTAAAATACAAAAAAAAAGTAACATTGGTCTCACCATCTTTTTTCTGTTGTGTGTTGCAGCCCAACCTAGACCAGTACATAACACTGACCAGCAGAAGATCACTCAGACTACCATCATGATAGTGGGTAAGGTGCTGGGGTGGGCAACCGCAGGTCAGGAATTCTGTGATGAGGCACTGACCTCCTTCAATCAGTTTCTTGAACTTTTTTGCTGTGTGTATCAACATTGTCTGGAGGGAAGGGAGGTCAGAGAACGACTGTTGGCTGTGTCCCAGGCTAAAGGTTGTGCAGAAGAACATGCACTTGAGGTTCGCACTCTAGCCACCAGGAACGGCTGGAACGAGCCTGCATTGAAAGCCACCTTCAACTGTAACCTCAACAAAGAGATGGCATGCCATGATGACAACAATTCCCTAGATTCTCTGATTGACCTTGCCATACTCCTTGACAATCTCCTGAGGAAGAGACCATCCCCACACACCAACCTTTCTCTTCTTGAGCTTACACTTTGAGCTGAGCCCATGCGGTCCTCACATGCCAAGCTCAACACTGCTAAGGAGGACAGAGGAGGAGACAAGAGCAGCTCTGCTATTACTGACAGAAGCCGAACCACACAGTTCTGTCCTTCAGGGTGAAAGAAACCAAGAACCTGAGTTGAGACTTAGGGTATGCCAGAACCTTTCCCCTCAAAACTCATCTCATCATTGTCTGACAATGAAATTTCAGATAAAGCACTCAGAGAATGTCTACGTCCTCACAGATTTGATTGACTCTGAAGCCACTGGGAATTTCATCAACCAAGACACAGTGTCACGTCTCAAGCTACCGACACAACCTTTCCAACATCCTCTACGCATCTGGACCATTTATGGAACCCTCATTGGCAGGGGTGCTGTCACCCACTGTACCAAGCCACTTCATCTCCAATGAAGTGCAATCCACCAAGAATCTCCTTCCTAGTTACCATCACTATGGGCCAACATGTCATTCTGAGATTTCCCTGGATGCAACAACATAACTTGCTGATATACTGGAAGTACAATTAGTTCATCTAATGGTCTCACTACTAAGATTCATTGTCTACAGTTTCCAAGAGCATTGAATGTCCTGAGATCAGTAACAATGTCACTATCCCCAAGACTTATCACAAATTTGCTGAGGTTTTCAGTAAATCTAAGGCCACCTGTCTGCCTCCACACTGACCCTATGATTGCACCATAGATATTCTGCAAGGTACATCTCCTCCCCACAACAGGATCTACCCACTCTCCCTTACTGATCAGTGTGCAATGGAGGAGTATAAAGAGGTGCTCAAGTATTAAAGAGGTGCACAAGCAGGCATTCATTCACCTGTCAACACCTATCATCCACTGCTTCAGCTGGGTTCTTCTTTGTAGAAAAGAAGGGGGTGGACTCAGGTCTTAAATAAATTATTTTGGACTCAAATTCATCCATCCATTATCTATACCACTTTATCCGTCTGGGTCGCAGAGGAAGCTGGAGCCAATCTCAGCAGACTTTGGGTGAGAGGCAGGGTACACCCTGGGCAGGTCGCCAGTCCACCACAGGGCCAAAACAGACAAACATGCTCACATTCACACCTATAGGCAATTTAGAGTAGCCAGTTGACCTAATCTGCATGTCCTGGAAACCGGAGCACCTGAGGAAACCCACGCATGCATGGGGAGAACATGCAAACTCCACAGAGAAAGGCATCCTGGGTGATCCAGGGATCGAACCCAGGACCTTCTTACTGTGAGGCGACAGTGCTAACCACCACACCACCATGCCGCCCTCAACCAAATTGGGGTAAAATATTCTTATCCACTGCCCTTGGCACCTTCATCTTTGGAATAGTTACGAAATGCCAAGGTCTTTATGAAACTTGACCTTCGCAGTACTTACAACCTGGTGTGTATCTGTGAAGGGGATGAATGGAAAACAGCTTTTAGCACCTCTAGCAGCCACTATGAGTACTGAGTGATAAATTATGGTTTGTCCTGTGCTCTGAGTGTGTTCCACTTTCTGATCAACAATGTCCTGCGAGATAGGTTTAAAGGTTTGTCATAGCTTACATAGATGACATCTTAATTTACTCTCCCTGTCTTGAAGTCCAAGCAAGTTCTGGCAGGTCTGCTGGAGAATCAGCTCTATGATTTCTTCTTCTTTTGTCTGCTTCCATCCAAAATGGATCATCCATCATCTGCTCATTGATTTTGCTATGTTTTTGGCCAGATGCCCATCCTGACACAGCCCTCCCAATTTATACGGGCTTGGGACTGACATTATATCACCACCTGGCCCACACTGACCACAGTGAAAAAACTTCATAGGTTCCTGTGGTTCGCAAATTTCTACCAGTGCTTCATCAGAGGCTTCAGCTCAATCACTATGCCACTAACAGCCCTCCTAAATAAAGAACCCAAGAAACTGACATTGGAATTATGCTGCAGAAGAGCCATTCTCTCAACTCAAGAAAGCTTTCACTACTGCTCCCACCTTGAAGCATTGAGATCCCTCTAAGCCCTTTGTGGTAGAGGTAGATGCCTTTGAAACTGGGGTAGGAGTGATTCACTCACAACACTTCAACAACAAGCCAAAACTCCATTCTGTGGCTGTCTATTCTAAGAAACTAACCCCAGCAGAGAGCAAATATGACATCAGAGACCGAGAGCTGTAAGCTGGAAATTTGGCACTGGAGGAGTGGCATCTTTGGCTTGAGGGGGCAGCCTATCCATTTAATATTTTCACAGATCATAAGAACCTTGAGTATCAGAAGACAGCCAAGTGACTGAACCCATGTCAGGCCCACTGGGCCCTGTTCTTTGCTCATTTTAACTTCACGCACCTGTTACTGGCCATCCTGGCACACAGTGCACCTATGTCCTCCTCAAAACTAAGTACTGGTGGCCTGACATGCTCCCAGACATTAACAGATTTGTTTCCTCCTGCACCATCTGTGCGAAGTTCAAAGACAGCCAGCAAGCTCATGCCTTTGCCAATGCCTGTCCATCTATGGTCACACATTGCCATAGTCTTCATCACAGATCTGCCAGAGTCCCAGAGACAACACAGCTATCATGATCATCATTGACTGCTTCTCCAAATCACTCCATTTGATACCCCTACCTGAACTCCCTGCTGCATTCCACACAGCAAAACTCATTTTCAATCATGTATTCAGGTACTTTGGCATCCCATTGCCATAGCCATTGCCTTTGATATACCTATCTGTCTAGTGTTTTGACCATTGCCTGTTTTTGGGCATTGCCATAGCCTTGCCTTAGATATACCTGTTTGCCAAGTGTTTTTGGCTTTTGCTTGTTTTTGCCTTTGCCTCATGTGTTTTGGACTTTGTTTCCCTGCCTGCTCAGATAAAGATTCCCTGCTTTTACATCTGCTGCCTGCCTGCTTACCAGACACTTACTTTCTTATTTACTAATTTATTTATTTTCTTATTTATTGCTTAATTAATAAGTTACTTACTTACATACTTACTTATTTGTGACCCATCATATCAAGTTAGGTATTAAGTCACACAGGTTATAATATATATATATGAACTATGGCCAATAAGGTGCTGTAAGTGAAATTGTTCAAATCTTCAATTTTGGCAAAAATCGGTTGATAAATACCTTGTTTTCCTGATCCTTCAACAGAATAGAAAAATTTTAATTGCACACATTGTTTTAAAGCACTTTATTGAACACATTCCTAGCTGATTACTCCATTTTTGACAGAAAAATGTGCATTTTTTTCTTATAAAACCGCCTGCTGGTGAAGTTATTTTCAGGAGTAGCAGGGAAATCCTGGTGTTAAAATAAGGCCGAGGATCCCCCTTTTTTGTATTATGTCATGGAATCCTCATTTAAATATACTAAAAATAAGATTCTGATGGAGTTTTGTGAGGCCCTCATAAACAAACTCACACTGTTGCTATGTTAACGTATGGATATACTACAGTAATAAACTTGGTATCATAATGGAGCCTATTGAACCAGGAATCTGAAAATATGCATAACTCAAATCACCCAAAATGTGACTAAATACCTGATTTGACATGATGGGTCACATTTACTCTTTTGCTTATTTACATACTTTACTTACTAACATAATTATTTACTGACTTTACTCACTTACATGTTAAACATTTACGTACCTATTTACTTTACTTACTTATTTACATACTTTACTTAATTTACTCACTTATTTACTTATACAATTACATACTTCACTTATTCATCTATTCATTCTTTCATTTATTTATTTATTTACAGTCCCCTCCAAAAGTATTGGAACAGTGACACACTTTTCTTTGTACTTTTGCCACACAATGGATTTGAAAATAAACCCTTTGTGACTGGAGTGTCGACTTTCAGCATTAATTCAAGGGTTTAACAAAAATATTGCATTAACCCTTTAGGAATTACCTCCATTTATTTCACATTCCCGCCATTGTCACAGGCTCATTAGCATTTGAGGAGACTTACATATATGACAGAGCAGATTGTGCGTGTGTGCTGTATGTTGGTTCAATGCCTTTTACCTTGCTTTTATGTTTACATTTTATGTTGGTATGTTGGTTTCTATTGTGCTTCATGTGTGTTTTATGCCTTTTATCATATTGTGATTCTATGATCTATGTAAAGCACTTTGGTCAGAAAGGGTTGTTGTTAAAGTGCTGTATAAATAAAGTTGACTTAACGTGACCTGACTTAAATTCCTGCCCAGAATATCAATAGATGTTTAGTTTCCCCATTTTAGCATTATAATTTACAGAAATATTTTTCTCTTCTGGAGAAACACCGGGAAATTAATAAACATGTTAGATAGTAGCTTGGTATAAACAATTAGCTAGGATTTTATGCAAACAAAGTAGATGACATGGTAAGAAAAAAACAAGTAATAAAACAATAAAACAATGGTGCATGTGTACCTCTCGTATGCGCATTTTCCACACTTCCTCGGGGTCTGTGTGGGAGATAGCCGCTACTGTGGCATTGAGATCAGGAGTCATCACGCTCCCCTTTGGGCACTTCCACTTGGGCAGTGCCAGGATAGCCAGCGTTGGTGTGATGAAAGTGAACGTTCCTCCTTGCAAGATTGGCAACCTTAGGTGGACAAATGTGGAGACTTGTTGAATATTTGTTTGATATTAAATTAGTGTATATTACTTAAATAACAAGAAGAGCATGGGAATATAGAAGTAAATGAGGCATTCAGGCAAACCTGGTCCCAATGGTGGTCTGAAGCATGGTACAAATTCCTGACACAAAGAAGATGGTGGAGACGAGCTGGCTCTTGGCTGCATTGTTGTCCTTAATGCACAATGGCTCGGACAGGATTAAAGGGATGGCCAAGATCCCACCGAAAGCCAGTATGTAATGCTTAAACAGGAGACAAGGGAAACACTAATCCTCTCAAGCAGACATTTATTGAATCAAAAACAGTCTTGCATGTGGATGAGTTTTACAAGGGGTGATTTGCTTTAGCTCTAAAGTGGAACATGAATAAAAGCCACAGAGAGGTGGCTAATAAGAGGCCCTCTGGTATCTTCTCACTGACATAAAATACCCGCACCTCCATGTGCATTGCGATTTTAGTGAAGGGTTTGGGGGAGTATGACCCCTAACAGCACATCCTCAGCTCACATGTGGAAGCAGATTTTTTGGGCTGGCTTATGTCCTTTTCCTCTCCTACTCAAGAAATCAAAGAGAACATCATGCTGGACCCAATGGATTCACTACATTATTACATAACGGCTCCATCATTACAAGAACTAAGAAGAAGACATGCAAACAAGCATTTAACTGAGATATGATCTGGGTCTGTGGTAGCTCAGTGGTTAAGACGTTGGACTAGTGATCGGAAGGTCATGAGTTCAAATCCCAGCACCGCCAAGCTGCCACTGCTGGGCCCTTGAGCAAGGCCCTTAACCTTCATTGCTCACTTGTACAAAATAAGATGTATGTAAGTCGCTCTGGATAAGGGCGTCTGCCAAATGACATAAATGTAAATGTAAATATGACTTGCTCGTTTTGTTGTAAAAATACATTGAGTTTAAATCTTTTTTTTTAGTGTCCTGGGCTAACCTCCTTTGGCTTTAAACTCCAATCACACTTAAATCAATTACAATTTCCTCTTACAGTGAATATTCTGTATAGCAAGTATAGAGTGTTACATTACAGGCAATAATGAGTTTGAGTGCACTTCCACCTATCATATATCCTTCCCCACAACAACAACAACAACAATAACAATAACAATACTAATAAATATACAGTAGCTGCAAGCAGCAAGTGTCATTCCCAAGCACCAAGTCATCTGAAATGTCTGTTTCATGAGCCAGTATCGGGATATGGATAATATTACGTAGCATCACCTATGAACTATGAAGTGACATGTCAAATTATTACCTCACCATGGCAACACTGCTTAAGATATCAAAAAAGTCCTTGGCGATTTTTTTTTAGCATCTTGGATATCTTGACATCATTCTGATCAAATTTGGTTTGAATTTCGTGAACCCTGCATGAGGAGTATTTAAAAGTTTGATAGTTGTCGAAATGCACAGAATTCTAAACATGTCCTATTGGACAGAGTTAATGAAGATGATTCTAAGACCCATATGCCTAGCACTTTTGGTACATGTAGGTGAAAATGGATGCCAACAATTAATAAAAATGTGACAGGCTAATGAAGGGCCGATAAAGCCATGTTATCCAATAGCCAAAAGTTTTTCAGATCTGATCTTGTTCTTTGCTGTTTATTTTTTTTGTTCAGCTCACGTTTGATTTGTAGACAACCCGACTTAACGCACCCTTACAGGACAGTGCTATGACCATAAATCGGGAAGAGCTTTTGCATGGCACATGAAGTCCTCTGCTCATCTTTCACGCTACTTTCAACATGTTTTCATTACTTCTGCTATCCTTCCGCCTTCACACCCCATCCTAAAACTCCAGCATCTCTCCAAATGTTTACAATCAGCAATGTTCAAAAGGTGAACATAATGTCTTCCATAAAAGATCATAAAAACAATTGAGGGTTTGATCCACGGGGGGACAAGTGAAATCTGCTCCACACTAGCATACGTTCAACAGATGTTTTGTTTCAGTCATGAACTAATATTGTGTTTCCGTGGTAGCCTTCAGACAAACATCCATCTGGGCAAAGACATCTTCTCTACAATGAAAAGTTGGTAATGTTTCGCTGAAAGCCTGAGTAATTCACGTGTTTGAATTTGCACCGGCTTTGCACTCTCTCTAAAGCAAAACAAATGATTCTAGTTGAACATCTATGCATGGCTGTTAAGGAATTTTGTCAAAGAACTGATGTTAAGAATGTACTGGAAAGTAATTCAGCTGTATTTTATTAGGATAAGTTTAACCAGATATTCAATTAGCATACAAAAGCTTCAATAAATATATAACAAATGTAACATGTGTTAATGCACAAAGCTATTGGATGTTATTACAAATGCCTAACCTTAAGGTTCAGGTTTATAAAGAAATCAACCCATTAATCACCCTTTATTATGTTAATTACTGTATGAAATTATCTCAGTGAAATCTTGGCTGACTTGTCTGTGTGATACTGTATCTAGCCAAAAATGTAAAGTCCATCCATCCATCCATTCATCCATTATCTCTACCGCTTATCAATTAAAGGTGCATTCATCCATTTTAATCTAATACACTTTTAAATATCTCCTCATGGTCTGCTAGCTGCCCGTTCTGTGTGTGTGCTGTAAAAGCTGAAGGGGCAGGGAGGGAGGGGGTGCGATTATTTGTGTGGTTGCACGTCCATGAATTTGGGTGGGGGAGCTTCTGAAGATGCACTCAAAGGGAGTTGTGTACTTGTTTGGCTGTTGTGTTCACACATCAACAATGTTTCTCCAGAATTGATGACTCCCTCTTTGAGGGTCACTGGGAAACTGGAGCCAATCCCAGGGCGAGAGGTGGGGTACTTTCTGAGCAGGTCGCCAAACAATCACAGGGCTAACACAGAGAGATGAACAGCCATTCACACTCATGAGCTAATTAGAGTAGCCAGTTGACCTAATCCGCATGACTGTAGGCTGTGGGAGGAAACTGGAGGAAACCCACACAGACACAGGAAGAACATGCAAACTCCGCACAGTTGGTCAGCAGGTTTGAACCCGGGACGTTCTTGCTGTGAGGTGCCAGTGCTAACCAGTGCACCATCCAATGTGAATACTAGCTTATATAACACTGTTAGAATATCCTTTGTTTATTTAAAAGCAACTACACCATTTTGCCCGGTCTGTAAAGATTTTGTAGGTCTGTAAGGAGTCCTTGAAGGTCTAAATAAATATATAAATTTTGATAATATATAAATATATATAAATAAATAAAATTTTATAAGTGTATTCAATGTCAATAGACTCAAGAAAACTGCCAAAATAATGCTTAATTATAGCAGTGAAATACAATTACTCAAGTATTTTCCACTTCTGAAAACTATAAGATGGCTTTTGCCTCAGTTTAACACCAGTTACGTCACATACAATTCTTATAAAAGATGCCGGTGAATATAATTTTCGCAAAACATTTTTGGAGAACACTTTCAAGTGTAAATTATACGCTAGCACGGCAACATCAGCATATTTGAATCAAGCCATAACCTGCCTCATGGTTGCAAATCATTGTGTAATGCAATTAATTTTAATGGGGGTATTTACCTGGTTGATTTGAGTGGTGTAGCTCGGCCTTTTTTTTTTTTTTTTTTTGGCTTTGACAATCACATTGATTCACACTTACATGACAGTTCATGACAGACAAAACTGCATTATGTGTACATGTACAAATGAAAGAAATAAAAATTGCAAGATGAAATTGTAACATAATTCAAATGTAAATCATAATCAAAACGAAAGCAGAAGATGCTAAGAAAACAAACTTTTTATGATTGTAAAAGCATTATGATTTGGTTAAGTGTTTAAAGACCAAATTGCGGTTGGTCTTGGTTAAGCTGTATTCATGAGTGAAAATGGAAGCGATGGATTTAGAGAGAAAATCTGTAAAGATTCAAGATTTATAGTCTAATCTCAGGATCTCAAGCACAGAGTACTACTTTGTGTGTACAATCTGATTAACTGAGATGGAGTACACGGGTGGCTTCCAAAGAATATGCAGAGCAACTGATAAGTAAATTTTTTCACATGTACTACATTGTACAATAAAAGTGATGACATTTTAACAAAAGTTGATATGGTTTAGAAAAATCAAGTCTCTTTGGAAGCCTATTTAAGTAAATCCATTACGAATGAAGCCCTATTTAGACAGGATTAGTTTTACATTGAGAGCCATGTGGGATAATATGATTATTATTATGATAAAGTATCTCTTGCATTTTTTAATGGACTGTTCAGAACGTTCTTGTTTGGAAAGCTTACTTCATATTTTACTGATGAAAAAGTAGAAATAAATGGTAAAATCGTCCTGTCCAAATCGACATATTGGTAAATATTGCGTTACATCTTGTAGAAAAAGAGGTTCTGTCTTTTTGCTGTTTTTCACAGTATTTCTTGATTCATGTTTTGAATTAAATGGCGTTAGCAGCAAGTGATTAGCCTATTAAGGTAGCTGGCTTAGAAATTCTGTGTTCTGAATCTTATAAAATAATATAATAGGACATTTAATGGATTTATCTCGGTTTATAGTTTAAATACTATTAAAAACTACTATCTAGGCTTGGTGTGTAGATATTTCTAGGTTATTGAAAAGGCTAGGAAGCTCTCAGTTTGTAAGAGTTGCTACCCTAGACTTTATTACAGTCTCATTCCAAGCGAAGTTGTGTGCATCTAATCTGTGACCGCACACAGAGATGAAAGCTTAGAGTTCTCAGGAAAAAGTGATAAAAACAGATCCAGCACATATTTTGGCTTCCTTCCTAAAGTGTTTTTTTTTTTCTTTTTCATTTTGCCATTCAGTTTCTGTTGTAAAGGTGCAATGTGATGATGCTGTTTTTAAAACGATGGTAAGAATGAAAGGTAAGAAAAAACAAAGCAACGCATAGAACCCCGTCCGTGAGAGAGAACTCTAGAAAGTAACAAATGAAAAATTAATACTATTAGAGTAAAATAATATTAGAGTAAAACACCTATAAAGTGTCAATCGTATCATTTCAGATTCACAGATCAATTAGCTCACCTGTTGCTTTTATTATGGGCCGTCCTCCTATTGGTGACTTTTAGACGAGAGACACACTGAGATTTTAATCAAAAATTGATCACACTGCCAGAACTTTGGTCACAATGGTTACTAAATCAGGAGCTGCTGAGCATGTCATGTCCAATTCTAAGACCACTGATCTTAAATCACCACTAAAGAATGTTGTGATTTTTGTCAGGGCATCCAAAAAAATCCACTGGGGTATCCTCAATGAACATCTCAATTAAATCTGGAAGTATCCAGCCAAAAATGTATATAAGTAAGTCAAACAGTACTAGTTTTAAACATCCTCAGGCATTAAAAAGTAAAACGTACATGTTTCAACTGATGGAATTAAGTCAGTCACAGCAGATTATGAATTTGATTTGAGCTTACATGTAAATAAATGTGCATCACCCCATTCCACTGTTAGCATATAGTCACTGGCTGGATAAGAGAAGAAGAAGCCTTCGAGATTTGTAACGAAGGTCTAAATAAAAATGTTAGAAGTAAAAATAAATGGTGCATACAGCATGGTCGGTTCAAGTCAAGACTATTCCAGAGGTCCAAAGGGAATGTGGTGCAGAGCAGGGTTTTCTAAGTGCCTTCAGGTAGGTGGTGGTACATTTTTGCTTGCTTTTGGCAAACATCAGGGTTTTAAATCTGATGCAGGCAGCGGCAGAAAGCCAGTGGAGGAAATACAGCATTGGAGTGATGTTGGAGAATTTGGGTAGGTTGAAAACAAGTCATCCAGCTGCGTTTTGGATCAGTTCAGAAGGGTTCTGATGATGTTCAGGGAAAGACCTGCCGAGGCAAGGTGCATTAGTCTAATCTCGGGATAACGAGGAACTGAACAAGCACCTGAGGGGGGTGGCTGTGGAGAGAAAACACCAGATTCTCCTGATATTATAAAGGAGAAAACCGCATGACTGAGGTTGCAATGTGAGCTAGTTAAATAGAACTACACCAAGGTTGCATGCAGTGATTGCTGGAGGGATCCAGGGGTTCTCCAGGGACATCACAAGATCTACAGCATCTATAACATCTCAGGATATGTCCACATTAATACGTTTTTGTTTTAAAATAGTGTTTTAAAATGAAAACAATCTCAGTCCAGACAAGCATTTTTGTCATTTACGTCCATACTAGAACACCTAAAAATACATATCACGTAACCATTCATGTACACTGGGCATGCATGTGTCGATATAAACAGGAAGCAGATTGTCTACTCTGCATAGATGGTCGCTTGAATAATAGTTTGCCTCCTGCACATGTAGCCAGTTGTAGTATTACAAAATGCAGAATTTAGCTGCACCACAGATGGAAAAGGGTCACGTGATAGAAGTGTGACGAATCAGGGAAGGATATGTCATGACTGATAATACCCAGTCTGGAAGCGGATGTGGGTGTCTGCGTCATCGTTTCCAAAAGCCTCTGTTTCTGGTGGTCCACACTAAAACATTTCCAATCTCTGTTTTAGAGCCTTGAAAACGGAAGAGCAGTATGGATGCCAGGTGTAAACACAGCAAAAGTGACATGTTTTAAAATTAAAATGTATTAGTGTTGAATTAGTTTCAGGTGATGAGCTGCCATCCATGATAAGATGATAAGAACTGGGGAAAAACTGGAGCAAAAGAAGAGAGGATGAGTTGTGTGTTGTTAGCATAACAGTGGTATGAAAAATCACATGAGAATAAAGCTTCACTGAAAGAGGGCTTATTTAGGGCAAGAATTGAAGATGACCAAGCACTAAATCATGTGGGAAACCAGTGGAGACTCTGTATGGAGCAGATGTGGATCCGTTCACACAGGAAAATTGCAATAGATGTTCTTCAGTGCTTAAATCTTCTCTTGTATTCCTCAAAATGCAAAACTTTTGATGGTGCCAGTATGTGCAACTCAGTGGAGCACAATCCACCATTAAAGAACAGCAAAGACTTGCTAAATGTGTGCATAGTGTTGTTCATTTCGCACCTGATCGCCCTGAAAAAAAGCCTTCACTTTCTCTGCTTTCATGATGACTGGGTGCACCAGTTAGGGAAAGTCAAGTAAGTTAAAACCATTTTACTTAACGTTGCAAACTCTTGAGACATACTTATGAGAAAGCCGCTACATCCAACATGATGGACCACAGTCAATATGTGCTGACTCCTCTGAAAGAGACTTCAAGAAAGGTTCTACATCTCCTGCTTCAACAGCTGTTGGTTTGCAAGATCAGTTTCAGGAAGGCAAGACTGTGTTAGGACTTGTCACTGAGTCTGCTATCCTTGGAGATCTGTTGGAGAGATGGAGTGCCTGAAGACCTTCCTTCAGAACAGAACAAGAAACTGTATCTGGCATGGGATCTGATGCCAGTTGTGTAAAGAAATCCATATGATGAAAATGAAATAATAACTAGCTTTCATAAATTGTTTAACAAAGTATCTGGAATAATTGAATCCTTAGGTTTGACACCAGTTGAAGAATTACAGACAGCCATCAAAACTCCTGTCAAGGCAAGCCCCTATCTGAAGACGGAATCTATAGAACAGTGTTTGTATGCGGTTGACACACTATTAGAAGACAGGTTCCAACAAGATGATGCCTTGATTTTACACTTATAAAACTTATTGGGAAAGTTGATTCAGCAGACACTGACGGATCTCCAGAGCTGAAGACAACCCAATTATACATTGGAGTATATTTCAGCGTCTTAAAAGATTATTCAATGTCTATCAAAAGAGGTCCAGTCTTTGTTCAGCTGGCTTTTCACTCAAAAGTTTAAAACAGCCATAATTCTTACCATTAAAGTTATTTTGGTTTTCACTTAAGCCCTTTTTGTTATTAAACGGGTCCCTCCTAACATCCAAATCCCTCCCATGCCCTTGGCCATACA
Source organism: Notoglanidium macrostoma (assembly GCA_030068235.1). Classification (NCBI taxonomy): domain Eukaryota; kingdom Metazoa; phylum Chordata; class Actinopteri; order Siluriformes; family Auchenoglanididae; genus Notoglanidium; species Notoglanidium macrostoma. Next base: position 23,601,970 of record JAQQZR010000002.1, read on the forward strand.
TACATACTTATATACAGTCACATGCATAATTATATCTCTGACACAGAGTAAAGATTCCAGGATGCATCACAACATAATATTATATAAAATTACAGAGTGAAGACATGAGAGTAAATGACAACCTTTTTACCAGCTCTCTTTGATTGTTTTTGGTAATGGAGGTACAAATGTGCAGTCATAATTTTGATAACTGGAAATTGTTCATTACATTTAAAGATACTTCTGAGGAACATCCTTGTTATGATCACATTCTAGTATGTCTTCAGCGTGAATGCAACTGACCGAGGCAACGGCAAACCAGTAACTGTGTGAGAAATTGGGACAGCAGGTGCATATTAGGTAGTAGGTTTTTTTTCTTTCAGAAAGGATGCAGGCATACATCTTGCATACAAGCGATCACATACTTTTGCCCCAATCACCTGGAAACCCTGTGTGAGATAACTGGAATCCTTGTACAACTCGTGTCCAGTTCCAGCTGATGGAGCCATGAAGTTGTTCCTCAACAAGTTGTTCCATGGTGTTACGGTAACACAATGAATAGCACTGCCATCTCACAGCTCCAGGGTCCTGGGTTCAATCCTGAGCCTGTGTGAAGTTTCTTTTCATGTTCTCCAGGTGGGTTTCCACCAGGTTCTCCGGTTTCCTCCATTCTCCCAAAAACATTTAAGTAAGTTAACTTATCCTTTGGGGTGACTGTGTGTGAGCATTGTGCCTGGTGATGGACTGGGATTCCATCCGGGGTTAATAAATGCCTCAAGCCCCAGTGTTCCTGGAACAAGCTCCGGAACTAACGCAACTCTGACCAGGAGAAAACACTTGATCATTTATTGATTTGTTTTTGTTAGTTTCTAATGTGCTGTTGAAAGTACTTTGATATTTTGATTCAAAATAAAGATGATGATGATGATGATTATGAAAGCTGCATTCTTCCAAATTAAAGCCATGTCACCTGCATGCATTCTCTGATCTTCTGGCACTGAACTCTACCATTGCTTGCACCAGGCAACTAACAGTTTGAGATTGAGCTTTTTCCAGGCCAGCATCCATAGCATAAGATTCCCTACCCCAAACCATAAACCATCACTCATACCACCTTTATACTTTTTTGACTGTCTTTTTTCCTTTACACCTAGATATATTTTCAAATGTTGCATCTGGTTATTCATCCATCCACCCATCCATCCATTATCTATGCTGTTTATACGTCAGGGGGAAGCTGGAGCCAATTCCAGCTTCCTTCAGGCAAGAGGTGAGGAAAACTTGGGCAGGAGGTTTACAATCTGTCGAAGGCTAACACAGAAATGAACAGCCATACATGCTTACATTCACACCTATGGGCAATTTAGTGTAGCCAGTTGACCTAATTGGTCTGTCTTTGGGCTGTGGGAGGAAACTGGAACACCAGAAGGAAACCCACCAAAGCACAGGAAGAACATGCAAACGTTGCACAGAAAAGCCCCATTCGGACCAGAACCTTCTTGCTCTGAGACAGTTTTACCCACTGCACCACTGTGCCACCCTTGCCTTAATTGTTTGTGATTATAAATGTAGCCTATATGCAATAAAAATTTCATGACATTCTTGTTGTTCTGAGGTTGTATGAACACCCGTGGCAGCCTGGATATGATTTCTAAAAATTCTGTAAGTACTTGACCTTTTCAGTTAAATTTTAATAATCATATCATTACTATTCCACTGGCGTCCCATCCAGGGCCTTTTTCCATCCGTGACCCCGACCAGGATACAGCGCTGACTGTAAATGAATGAATGAATAAATATCGCCATCCTTCTGAGAACTCAAGAAAAAAAAAAAAATACAATTAGAGCTGAAAAAACATTCATGTTTGGGCAAACCGCATTAAAATTAAAGCATTTACAAAAGTTTACACAAGCTTTTGGGAAACATCATTTAAAATCTCTTCAGTCCTGTTAATTTACTAGGTTGTTGCATTTGGAGCCATGCCTTCCAAATTCTGTCTGTCATTGGGTGCTGCCAAGACACATTTCTAAAAATCGTAAATGCCCCGGCGATCACAACAGCATATAATTGTTTGCACTTGAACTTTTGAAGCACTTCATTTGCTTCAAATGCTAAATGATCTTGGCTCTGAAAGTAGAATAGCATGTTTCCAAGAAATAGAAGGGCTAACAGAGGCGGTTCAACTGTATACTGTTAAGCCTAGTATGGACAAAAGCTTATGATCTGTTTTAGCTCAAATCCACTGGAGTGTCGCCTGAAGACATTCTTCAAGAGAAGAGTTAATGCATGAGAAAAATCTGACCTTTTGTATAAAGGAGTTAACGTGGTCAATATCACAAATTCCCTTACATTTAAATATGGACCTAAAAATAGCGCATTTGAATATTAAATATTAAATGTGGTCTCAGACTTTTGGACCCCACATGTCCTTAGTCGCATCTTTCTTGTCTTTGGGCTTTATCAACTTTTCTTTTTTCAGACAAATACTCTTGCTCTTATCTAACTTTTATTCCAATAAAATATTCAACCAGGACTGGGATTGTCTTGCGATTTCTTTCACTGGGAACTCGTCAAAGGTCAAGTGCCAAAGGACACCACGGGTCATGGCAGCATTTGGATGAACACCTGGATGTTTTGGGTACTGACAAATCATTTGCCTTCGTGTGCTATCGGAAATATCAGAGTTACGAGTTACGAGTACATGCATGGTCAAACAATGTCAAAATTACAAGCGGAAAACTTACATTTTTCTATGATACCCAAGTTGCCGAGATCTGACATAGAGAAAGCAGAAGGAAAGGCATCAATAGATGGTAAGAATTCATTTATGCTATTTCATACTGTTGAGTATGTTAAATTTGTGTATATGACAATGCTGCAACAAAGTCAGTTTCATAAACTGAAAGTTAAATTAAAGTGAACGTGATTACTGAACCTCCGTTTGCGGTTATTTTCTTAAATTATATTTGGCACGGTTCACCGGCTGTCTATCTAATGACTGCAATTTGCCTTATTAATTTGTGGAGATGATTAGGTTATCAAATCCACTTTTCCATAAACATAGCTGCAAATTTCACATCCATGTGTGTAAAAGTGTTTGAAAGGTCATCCTTTTTAAAAAAAAAAAATTATAATTCTCCTTATTCTCCTTCTTCCTCCTTATTTGTGCTAGATTTCCGGCCACAGAATTGAATGCGTGACGAGTCATTATTATGATTTCCGAACTCGGAAGTCGGATCTTACAACAAGCACTTGAAGGCAGCATTGTTTTAGGGGGAAAAAAAAGGGTTTATGTGTGTTATTAAATTTTCATTTAGTATTGTCAAAAAAAATTTTTGTAATAATATTTATTTAGCAGTAGTAAAAAGAATTTTTCGGACAGTCTGCATTTTTTTTAGGTGATATATTACAGGATTTGAAGTCAGTTAACGAATCATACTAAAGGTCAGTAACCTTGGACTTGGTGTGTTTACATCAAACAGATACACATAAGTGTTGATTTTACTCAGCGCTTGAACGCTCTCCGTGAGTCATGAGAACGAAACGCAGGAGGTCTTGGTGTTACGATCTTCCATGAATCTTAGATGTGAAAATATTCAGTACTATATCCTGTTTAAATATTATTTTTTAATAAGTTTGCATGTGCTGAATGAAATGTGGCAGCGAGCCATGTTTTGGCCCGCAGGCCTTGGGTTTGACACCTGTGGTGCAGAGTCTGAGGATCTTAAGAGTGCAGACAGGGCATGTCTTATAAAACAGACAAAAAAACCTTCATGTTAAAGCTTCCCTATACACCATGTGTCAATTAGCATCATTACTTTTTATTTACAACTAAGGCGAGTCTGGAAATGTGCCTCCTAAGAAAATAGCAAACCAGCACAAGATTTATAAAAACTCACGTACAATCTCAGAAACCTGATTTCTTAAGAATTCCAAATTTTTTAAAATACTTTGAGATTTTGCTATTATGAAATGTAGCTGTCCCAAATAGGTTCCACTTAAAGGGAATTTGCATTAACCCATATTCACTTCCACCTTGAATCAAATCAAACCTTGATAACTCACTTTTGACTTTTGCTATTTCCTCTTTCCTTGGTTGTGTGCTTGTCAGGACATGACCGGTTCCGTCAGACATCCTCACAGCCCATCTATCATGATGACCGATTAACAATAGATAGAAAATGATTTAAACACCAGAAATTAAATGAATCTGCAGCTTTAAAGATTGTTCACGGGGCTGCGGCAGATCTTTCTCTGAATTCCTGCTGAACACAGCTTTTTAGACGACAGGTGGAAAATTACATCTCTCCCATGGTTACCATACTGACAACAATGCTAAGCACACTGGACTGGTTTCAGTGCAATTCCTGGGTCCCAAAATATTAACTTTTCTTTCTCATTTCTAACTGCTAGACAACAGCAAGTCATCATCTTGGACGGAATCTCTCCAGGGGCTTCATGTAACATTTCTGGCTCTGGATTCTCCACGTGGCTGGTGCAGGATCTCCCCCTTGTGCTGGATTCCTTAAATGTCTCTAAAAACGGGCTTTTTCCAAGCTAGCAATAACTTCAAGGAAAAAAAGAGTGGAAGAACTGTATCTTAACTCACTTATATTGGTGGAGTGACCTTCAAGCTAAACCTGGGATTTCATGTTGTAGCATTCCATGAGGAGAAACTACAGAGTGCTCCTTGTGTGGAAAGTATAACACCTACGGTATTATTTAGAAAGAATGTTAGCCATCTGATCATCTGTTCAAATGTTCCTGTTCACGCAGGAAAGATCTAAGGATTAAAAATGGACTGAGACTGAGCAGGTTCTTCATTGCTCCTTCAAGTCATCGTAACATCTTTCCGGCTTCTCAACATATGCTATCCAGGTGATTCTCAGGAACCGAATGTTAGTTACAGATGTAAGCATGATTGTGCGATCCCCCCGTGTTCCCACCAGGGCTCCTCGTTATTCGGATCCGGCGGAAACTTGGCGAGAACCCGGTGAGAAATTTCCAGGGATAGATGCCAATATGACAGCAAAATTTATTGCAAAAACTGTCATACATTACTTTGTCACTTTCTTTCTTTTGTTACTTTGCTTCTGCATGTGTACACACGCACTCGAACAGGCATCAGGGAGATTCTCGATGCCCTTGGCAGGTATCAGTGTTTTATGGAATTACAATTACTATTTATCAGAAGATTTAAAACTGGTACTTATATTTGTCCTTTTTTTCAGGTTGTAACATGCAAGTTATCAAAATTTGCTGTAAAGAACCAATACAATGTCTCATGGAAGGCCAAGTCCTGCATCTCCTAACAGAGATCATGGCTTGCATACATAATTCATGTTTATATGATGTCATTTGTAAACCTTAGTTGCTGAAACTATTTAAAGGGTTCCAGCTCTTGTGTTTGTCCATCTTTTTTGCTCAGTTGTTTGAAAGTCATAAATGTCTTACATTAAAAAATGTATTCCAGTCCAATTACTAATTACCTTTTAAAAAATGTTGTAAGTAACGTAATCTAAGTATCACAGATTTAAAGTTATGTAACTGATTACTTTCTGTTACTTTTGGATTACTTCAGTACCAAATATGTGAATGATGACAACATCTTCTCAGCTAGAAGGCAGAACTCACACGGTACTGTGATGTTGTTCCCCTTTTCTGATTTAAAGACAAAATAATGGTGCAATTTCCGCCCAATGAACGCAATTTTTACACCAGAGGCCATGATAATGACTTGACATGGAGACCAGAGTGGAGTTGTGAGACTCGGGAAGTGTTGTGTGCACATTTTTATGGTAGTATATTGATCTTTATTTTAAAATTTATTTTAGGGCTGCAACGACTGATTATTTTGATAATCGATTAAGAAAATTATTTTTTTTTATGATTATTCAATTAGTTTTAATTTAAAAGATGTATTATATACAAAAGATATTTCTTTAAAATATTTATTTGCAGCATTTTAATCAGCACTACTACAGAACTTTTTCTTAACTAGGCTTAATTAAATAGCGGTTCACTAATTACAGCATTAGTGACATTTATCAGGTAACACTGCACAACAATTTTTTGGAAAAGTCTTGCTTCCTGAAAAGTTGTTGCTGATTGTGACAGGTACCTACTGGGTTGCACAAATATAGTTTTGGTTTT
>JAQQZR010000002.1:23616575-23631730 GCA_030068235.1 Notoglanidium macrostoma
CTTTCTCTCTCTCTTTCTCGCAGAGCCTTGTTTACAGTTAGCTCCACTAGGTGGCGCGCACACTCCTCTGATACACACACACACACACACACACACACACACACTAATCCACAATGACCATAAGATCTGAAAATGTCCATATATAACATTTAAAATATTACCTTAAATATGAAAATGTTACCTTCATTATTTTTTCACGATTTTAATAGATTTTTAATAGATTTAATGCATCTAAGAGTTTTACATTTTAATTCTGTTGAAAATATATTAATAATAATAATAATAATAATAATAATAATAATAATCATTGTTTAATTTTTCCTGTAGAATAATCTGTGCTCGTCTCTGATTGGCTGGAGTGATTTTCCTCCCTTGTGCACCTGTTCCTCCTGCTGAAGTGTTATTGGCTATGTTAGCTGTCAATCATTCCAGACTGGCCCCGCCCACCTTCTGGAGTCCGGAGGCTCCCGGTTTAGGGAGAAACACACACGGGCAACTTCATCCGCGCGCACACCACAGCGCAAGGAGAGGACTTCCGGTTACTGCACGCGTTTAACAGAAGAAAGAGAAATAATTTAGAGAATTCAGTTAAAATACGAAAAGAGGGAGTATTTATGAATTCTTTTATTTATTTGTATTGTTATTTTGTACGCACGAGGCTTCACGCGCAGTGTGGACTGTTCATCCGGAGCGTCCTGACCGCATTTTAAACTTTTATTCATCTAACAAGCAGAACTGCAAAACTGCAACAACAGCAAAAACCTCACACTGGGGGAAAAACACTAACAGCTGGATATTTATTTAGATTAATTGATTTTTTAAAACATGTTTTTCTTCATTTTATTTCTGGTGAAAATGTTGGTGAGCTGGTCTCGTGCGGGATGAAGATGAAGAAGATGATGAAGATGATGGTATTAAAGCAGCACAGATACAGTACGGATTAAGTACGGAGTTGGACACACACACACACACACACACACACACACACACACACACACACACACACACACACACACTCTCTCTCTCTCTCTCTCTCTCTCTCACACACACACACACACGGGCTCACAGAGGATGATGAAGATGGAGATGAAGACCCGGCGATGTGTGTGGAGAAGTCCGTTTCCGGTTCTGGTCCTCCTGTTCGGCTGTCTTTGCCGGGGTAAGACACACACACACACACACACACACACACACACTCGGAGGCTTACTGCTCACGGAGCGCGCGCTGCTGCATGCACATCGACCGGAATCTGGAGGCGCGCGCGGTGCGATGATAAGTTGCACTCTGGGCACCAAAGAAAAGAAAATCTGTCACTGATCTGAATGAGAAAAAAAGGGTTTAAATAAAGTAACTTTAAATACAATACTTAAATGTTTAACCACAAACGCCTAGAGGAGGATTTATAAACACCAGCATGACACAGGATTTATATTTATTTATATTTACCTCTGCTAACTGCTGTAAATAAAATCCTGCACATGAGGGTGATTAAATCCTCCAGGTGTTTGCATTCAGTGTTTTATGAACACCTCAGTGCTGAAAAGTCTCTCTGAAGTGCAGGAATGTGTTTCACAGCTAATTGGATTTTTAACAGTTCACTTTAAAATTTATTTTGTTTAAAACTCTTAATATATACACTTTATTTGTGGTATTTGTGTACCTGGAGTGTTTATATCATTCAGGTGTTTGATGGCTGAACGCATGCAGGTGATTTTAGATTAAAATGCTTTAGATATGTTACAGTCTGGTCATGTTGGGGAAAGTCTCAGTGCTGAAATTATTTTAGTGTTGAAGTGCCTTCAGTGTTAATGTGGGAAACACTTCAGGTGTTTGTTTTCTGGATTTAAATCAGTAGTTAGTATTTTAGATTTAGTGGCTCTGGTGTTTTAGAGATTATTTGGGTGTGTTAATGTGTTATAATGGATTGCTCTAGATGGTGTTCTTTCTCTTACAAAAAAATGTTTGGTCCGTTACACTGTAATATTTTTGGTGTTTAAATGCAGTGTATGCTGTTTAGGTATTTGAATGTAATTGGAGTCTTTATCTGTTTTCATTTAACATAGTTTAGATGAAGATATTTTCCTCATGCTAACCGTAATCTGGTTGGTGTTTGGATGTAGGAGATGTTGGATGACACTCTGTGTTTATTTAAATTTTTAGAAGTTTTATTATTTGGCTGTTTGAACGTGTTCCATAAACCCAGATGAGGTTTTAGATGGTGTTTTGTTTAAAATACTGTTGGCCTTTAATTACTTAGCTTTAAATGTTTTTGGTGTTTAACTGCTTTTTGTATTTAATGGATATTTTGCACAGTTTATTGGTTTGGATTTTGCTGCTTAAATGTGATTTATTTTCAGGTTTTTTAAATCATTAGCTGTCGGAGAGTGTTTCAGTTCGGAAATATTTTTACTGTTTAAAGACTTCAGTGTTTATTTAGTGGTGAGACTTTGTGTTTATTAGCTGTGTGGCTTATAAATACTTCTTGGTCTTCAAATAATTCAGCTGTAATTTTTAATGTTTTGAGTGTTTGGTGTTTGGAGTGCTCTCAGGGTGTCAGTACAATCACAATTTTAGATCATGCGATTTTCTGAGGTGTTTTCCTTTTTTAATGAAGGTGTTTTTTCCCAGTAACATTATTAAAGCTAAAACTGAAAGCGTCTCAGATTTATCCGAGCGACTCGTTCCCATCTGCGGCATTTAAAGCAATTTCAGATTTATATAGCAAGTGTGTGTGTGAGTGTGTGTGTGTGAGTGTGTGTGTGAGTGTGTGTGTGTGAGTGTGTGTGTGTGTGAAAGAGAGAGAGAATCAGAAAGAACTTTCAAAATGGCGGCATAATATATTTTTCTTTCATATCTTATACCTGCTTCTCTATTCACTATAAAAAACATAAGTAAAATAATTAGCATTAATAAACACTAGCATTAAAAATATCCATCACACTTGTATGCTGTTTTTACCTCTTTTAATGCTAAATAGCCTGTATGTATGTCCTAAATTAACTAAAGAGACTGAAATGCTACAGATCGGTTTCATCAGTAGTGTCATTTCAGTAGCTTTTTCAAGCATCTAGCTAGCTAAGTTTGCAAGCTAAGTAGTAAAATGTAGCATCAGCTAGTTGTTAGCGCGCTTATTAACTGTTGTCTTTAATTACGGATAAGGAGCAAGTTTTCTGATTACAAATTGATCCTAATTTGAATATAAGTTATATATCAGTAGAGACCTCCAGCTGTATGGATTATCTGTTTAAACTAGCAGGTTATTGATAGCTAGCGAGGTTAGCATTTCTTCTTCAGGTCTCCTTTTAAGCTTTTTTTTTTTTTTTAAATGTAATGAACTTACCTTGGTTTGTTCATATTATTGAAGGTATAAAAATTTCAAACAAATTTCAAAAATGCTACATTGGATGTGCAGTTACAGAGAAATAATCAGCAACAGAGTGGAGCAAAGTGCCAAAGCTGATTATTTCACTATGACATCACGTCCAAAAGTGTTTTACTCCTCTTAGACCTCAGCAATAAGCTGGCAATAAATTTTTTTATTTATTAAAGGTGCATTATGTAGGATCTACTGGCGACTAGTGTTATGTTGCAGATTTGCAGCCAACTGAATGCCCCGTCCCTCACCCCTCCCCTTCCAGGTGCGTATCAGAAGGTACAGTGGCCATCAGGTGATCGTAGCGTACAATACAAAATGATGTCATTATCTATCGCCGCATCGAGTAGCCATTAAGCTGATATGGTTACTTTAAATAGATATTTAGAAATTGGATTTAGTTATTTAGTCTTTAAAACTATAGGTCATAACAGCGCAGTGTGTTCTGCATTGTGGTAGTGCTTTTATTGCTAATGTTAGCAGGATGCATTTGCTTTTCATTTGAAGAGTCAAATATCTGATTTACCACCTGGTAACATTACTGAGGTTAGAGGGAGGGGGAGATGTGGTCAGGGCCAGGTGCGGAAGAGGAGCTAGCCGAGCTGCAGCTGCCCAAAAAGAAAAGGAAAGAGTGGAAGCACTCCAAAGGTTTGTATTTATAAAATTATTTTATTACATCGGTCTGCATATGAAACAACACCGACAGAACAGAAAGTGGTATTTACACCCCAGCAGCTCTGTGCTTTACCTGTAGCAGTGTTACTATTCTGTTCTGGATTAATGTAGCAGCATGGCAGTGCAACATGGCAGCGTCCAGTGGAAGTGGTGCCATCGTTGTGTTTTCATAAGATCAGAACGAGCCCTTTATGTCTACATATAGGGCCGGCCCTATGAGGACATTAAGGGCTCATTCTAAGCTTATGAAACATGACGATTCATAGGTACAGGTAATTATACACTAATGAACACATACTTATGAATACATTTGTATTATATTCCATTTTTGCTAATAGATCCTCCTACATATCCTACATAGTGGACCTCTAAAGAACATGTCATACTTTTTATCCGTTAACGCGGAATATGCATGAATATCCATGTTCACACTTACGTTATAGCAGCGATAAACAGTCGTTCCGTTTCTTTTTTCTCTCGCAAGTTAATAAGACAAAAAAAAAAAAAAAAAACGCGGTTTGTCATGTTAGCGAGAAACCTAGTGAGGGACACTATTTCGCAGGAAATCATTATATCGATGATTGAAGAGGTTTAAATGTGGAACGTTCCTTATACGCCATGAGTTCCTGTGAATGAGCTGTTACTATGGAAACGGAACTAGCGCATTAATAAAAACCTGTACTTTTGTCAGAGCTGCTGTTCTGACCAATCATCTCTGATAATTCAGCAGGTGAATTGGTGTTGCGAAATCTGCTGTTAAAGAGATTAAAATGTCGGAGTTGTTCAAGCACCATATTTTATTGTAGAAATTACAGGAATTCGTTAAAACAAATTTAAATGAGGAAAGAGAAAACGAGACAACGTTAGCCTGTTAATCCATGACGAGCTGGTGTATTTATCTAGACTAGAAGACAAAGTTCACTAAATTGAGGTGTGACACAGGGTTTGTTCATCGGATGTGATCGTTTAGGCAAAAAAGAGGAAGAGACAGAGTTTAGACCTACCTGACATGTTAGAGATCGCTTTTGCACATTTTTGGCTGAACTACTAAAACACACTTTCTCTCTCCCTGTATACATTTCAGCACTTACTGGACTCTCGGAAGAGGCCTGGACACGTGTAAATGTGAGCCTGGCATTGGAGCTGAGAGCGCTTGGAAGCCATTAATCGATTCTCTCCTCTTTCAGGATGTTGCTCCATCGAGCTTCAGCCTGCCAGCAGTTCCTGTTACTCACGCGCTTACTGATGATGTTTCCATCCACGTTGTGTAACAGCAGAATCACACAGCTGTCCTGTAGATCAGCGGGGCTCTACCTGACACATCACACACACATTTAAACAGGCCTACACACACGGTGATGCAATGTTGTGTAACACCTGAGTTAAAACCCTGTTGTTGAATACAGGACGTTCAGCTTCTTTTAATAACTGCAAAATTATTTCTCGATTTCGTTGTACATTCTTACAGCCTTTTATTTCTAAATTTGAAAAACTCAGACGTACCAGTTGTGATACGGTACCACAGAAGATTGAAACGAGGAGCAGATGGAGCATTAAACCTCTCACACTCAGACAGGGCGCCATTGTTTGGTTCAGTAAGACGCGATCAAGAGCCAATCAGGTTCTGACATGAGTAACTAGAATTCCAATACAAAGTTTATGTCTGGGCACTAAAAACAGACCTGATATGACTTCCTCAAAACCAAAAGTTTCAGCCTTTGTGGCTACATAATGTGTTACTACAAGCTATAAAATATTGAAACCCAGTCAGTTACTTTTGCTGTAGGTATTTCTAATATTTTCTTGTAATAAAAGTTTGACAAAGCAGTGTATCGTTTATTTTTATAAATCCGAGGCTGGGCCCAAACTGCTGGCCGGTAGTGTATATTGAGCTACTGTATTCCTGATCACTCAGGAATCAATCGACCTGTATTTTAAAGTGACCTCTGCAACCCTGAGTGTGTTTGAGTTGATGGTAAGTGATGGGTTTGTTCCTGTGAGGAAGGACGAGATGTGGAGAGAAGCAGTTTACTGGCTGTGGCACGGCTGTTTTCACCTCATCAATATTTCAACAACACTGCCCTTCCTTCCTTCCTTCCTTCCTCTCTCTCTCTCTCTCTCTCTCTCGCTCTCTCAGCACTTGAGAGGAGCTGATCCTGGCATCATTCAGCTTTAATGCAGTCTTAACTCTTTGCCTTTAATGTGCTCTTTGCTCAGTAACTGGAGAGCCGGGTGAGTAAGTGCATGGCAAGCTGAAGCCTGAGCAAACATCACACACACACACACACACACACACACACAGACAGTGTCTACAGTTTTCCACAGTTTCACACACTCCGGATCTGCTCCGGAAGTGTGATGCATCCACATTTTTCACAGTATTTTGCACATTTTGGAAAGCAGCCTGACAATTTTCCTTTTTTTTCCAGATTTTTTTTTTTTTTTTCTTTTTCTTTTTTTACGTACTCTTTCTTACAGTGCTGTAATTTTTTTTTCTTCAGAAATCCATTTTGTTGTACATGTACACGGTTAAGAGCATCTTAAATTCCTCACATTATGAGTCAGAAAATGCAAAAGATTATCATCTTATTTAACCTTCTACAGCGAGTTCATCCTTGAAGCGTGGTTTAAAAATTTTTTTAGGCACGAAAGAAACAAAGCAAAAAGGAACAAAAATACATAAAATCATGTCCAATTTCTTAGTGTCTTTTCTTACTCATGCTTTATGAGGATTGTGGCAGAAAACAAATGTGAACATGATGAGGCTTTTGTTCTTAATAAGCCCTGGTTATGATTAAAAAATGACAGATTTATCATTAGTGTGGGTTTAGGATATCAAAAATACTCCCACGGAGCCGACTGGATCCTGTTTTTTGGAGTAAGATATAAAGTTTCATTGCACTGCCAGAACATGAAGGCTGAAATTCATTCATGTATGAAATAAAACTCCGTTTCATGCTGCTATAGGAGAATAATCAGTGGCAGGGTGGTGTGGTGAAGTGAAGCGACTGTTACCACAACAAACACATCCTGAAGTGTTTTATTCCTTTCGTATCACAGCAATTATTTTACATTTATGTTCAGGGATTGTTTTATGTCTCATTCAAATTTATTTACTAAACAATGACACGTTGTACTTTTTATCCATTTGTCATTATATATGTCTCCTTTTTTTGGTTAACTAATTTTACATGGACTGCTCACCGTACAAGCTGTTACCATAGAAACGATGTGATTTGCAGCTGAACAATTAATCACCACCTTCCAACCAATCAGAATTGAGCATTTGACAGGATATCCGTGCCAGATAGACGTCTCTTCAGGATATGCTTGGTTGGTGAAAAACTAATCATTTCATGTTTAGTAGGCGATGATGTTGCTCAAAGTACCACTATGTAGGATTAGCAGAAATGAAATATAGTATTCATAAGTATGTTGTCATTAGTGTATAAATACCTGTAACTACAAACCGTTGTGTTTTCGTACGTTTAGAACGAGCCCTTTATATCTACACAGGGGGCGGGTCCACCTCTACGGAGCCGCCATGTTGCGCCGCTACAGTAGCCTAGAACGGACAAACCTCTAAAGAGCGCCTTCCACGTTTCACGTTTCTACAAGTGGCAGCGTGAATCCAGACGGAAGCACCGGCGGGACGACGAAGAAGAAGAAAGCAAGATGAGGAAGAAGAAAGAAGAGGAATCAATGTTTGCTGGTGCCGGATAACACGTTTGAGAAGCGAAATTTTGAAAAGTGGAGGATCGTACTTATTATTTAGCACGGAAAAAGCACCCCGCACTGCACCGCTCTCGCCGATCCTCCAGCACTGCTCGACTGGTTCCACCATCTCTCAAGGTACCAGGAAGACATGCATCTAAACTCTTCTCTGTTCTGGCACCCAGGTGGCGGAATGAACGTCCCCTAGATGTCCGAACTGCTGAGTCACTGGATGTCTTCAAATGACGACTAAAGACCTGCCTCTTTCGGAAGTACTTGGGCTAGCACTTTATTTATTCTTCACTTAAAACAAACGAACCAAAAAAAACCTTTTCTGTTTTACTTACCGACAAGAGTTTTTAGCATGATGGTATTCTTAGCCCAGGTCCTAGTGAATATCAGAATATATTCACTCACAGAGACTTCAAAGCACTTATGTACAGTAAGTTGCTCTGGATAAGGGCGTCTGCCAAATGCCGTAAATGTAAAAGTAAATGTAAATGTAAGGGAGTGTGAATGTAAGTACTTGGAAATACGCCACAGGCACTTGATGGCACTAATACACGCTTGGAAAGGAAGGGGGTTGAATCCTACACAGTATTATCATGTCAAGTAAGATCAGGTGGAAATACATCAAATGAAATTTTGTCATCTATCCCATGTTGTTTTTACATGATACATTAACAGGTTTTGTATGTGAAAGGGGCTATTAAGGGCAGAGGCATTGTTCCAGGGCTTCGTCCAGTGGCACACGGTGTAGTCATCAAGCGCACATGCCCTCTCACTCTCCTCCTGTTGAAAAGGTTGAATAGAGTCCTTGCTCCCTGTGGGGCGTAATGTAATCTCCTGCTTATCAGGTGTGGCCTTCTTCCTGCTCCTTCACGCTGACCTTTTGAACCTCCTCCCCAAAGACAGAACATTCAGCACTCCAGCACTAAGCAGAGCACTGAGGAATTTTTATTACTGGTGATAAAGTGCTGGTAAAATGGACGGGAATGAGAAGGGGAGGTGTGTTTGAGCGGGGCAGAGTGTCACATCCAGAGAGGTGGAACGCTGCATTCGGCTTACCTCAGGAGTGAGAGGTCGGAGCTCGGAACGATGCCGAGCTACAACGTGGGGGAAAACACGTGAACGCATCCATGTTTTTCTTTTCTTAGCAAGAAGCTAGCCAGATGACCAGTGTTACAGAGTAAACAAGTGAATATATCTGTACTGATCTAAAGGTAATACTTGTGCGTATACAGTAGAACTCATTTAAAAGTAAGAACTGCCGCTGCGTTTAATGTTCACGTTGTGAACGGCCTTGATGATTCCAATGGTGATTCGGGCTTGAGGAGACCAAGTTCCTGGGTGGGAATTCCGAGTCGAGAGGGCATTTCTAGGTAAACTGATTTCTTACACCACAGCGCAGTCGAATTCTGGATTCTGATTGGTCTGAAGGGGTTGATTAATTTTCTATAACAGCAGCTCTGACAATAGTGCAGATTTATATTAACGCGCTCGTTCTATACGTATTATCGTTTCTATAGTAACAGCTGGTTCCTGGTGTGCATCATCATCATCGATGAAGTTTTTTTGTGAGGAAATATTTATGGAGCATTTTGTATATGGAAGGAGTCTGGATCACCCTGTCTATGGCCTTTATTGTAATTTTATATGCTTTTGGCACAGCTGCAGCGATCACAATTCCGTCAGTCGCACGGCAATAAAAAGTGTAAAACTCTATTAATCGATACATAAAATTTGATAGTAAGGGCCGTGGGATCCCGAAAGGGTCAGGATCAGGATCAAACGTCACTGGATGACAGGATTGATAATCATTATTAGTTTCCATTTTGTTTACTGATGATCTGATCATGGATGGTGTTACATGGAAACGGCCCTGACAGCTCTGGTCCACAGGACGATCGAGTTTGATTCGATCTCCGGTTGCTTTCGTTAGTTTAAGCTTGGTGCTTTGGGTCAAACTGTAACTGGGTCACCTTCAAAATGTTCAGGCCTTGATAAAGCTGGACTGAGATGAATTTAAGCAACAGCCAGCTGCACAAAGCGCTTCCCCTCATGGAGCTCATGAATAGATGTGTTTGTCTGGTGGTCATGTGGACCCAAATACAAAAGAGTTATCTTCATAACTGGCCTTCATTTTCCCTCCCTATCCCATGACAACTGTTCGGCAGAAAGAAAGAAAGAAAGAAAGTTCTAGTTTCCATAAAAGACGCAAAGATAGCGTGTCCTAGTAACCAAACTAGTCCATTGCTTTGTCACCACTGCTTTGTTTGTGCTAGAGCCTGGTATCATGCGAACGATGTCACTGAGGTCACTTCCTGCTCAGGAAAACCCCAAAGCACCAGCATATCGTGAGAGCACCTGTGTGCTTGCTCATGACGCACGACCATTTGAAAATCCTGTTTGTGTTCAAAGATAAAGAATACTTTCATTCCGCATGAAGAAAACTGCCTGAAGCTGAGTCCAGTCTCAATTTAGAGATCTATTTTTAATCCAAATGGATATTAATATCCAGGCCAGAATGAGGATTTTGGGGCTCTCCGGGCTATTCAAGGATTTTCCACCAATGCTCTTTACACAGGCCGGAATCAGAGTCTTTCTATCGTTAATGATTTTGCGTGAGAATAAACAGTTATAAACATGCAAAACATTTTGTGTGTAAAGATTTAGAGATATAAAAAGTTTTAGAGCTGTAACCGCATCCAAATACATTATTCTGTGTTCCAAACGGATACAAATGATGATACGAAGAGTAAGAGGTGATTTTGTTTCTTTTCTGGGGAATGTGGTTGAATGTAGAGAACTGTTTATTCACATGATCATTAACATCACAACTTAACATTAACTGGGCAACTTCCTGGTCAGGGTCAAGGTGGTTTAAATTAGTATTGTGTGAGACAAATCGTGTACTGGAGGGATGGAGCTGAGGTTGAGGAAGGATCAGAGCCAGAATTTCACATGCTTTGTTGACACCGATGATGGTTCCAGATCTGTTGTTTTTTTAAATTTTTTTTATAGTGTTCTGACATGTGGGTTCAAATTGAAGTCATAAAACCAAGACAATTAAACAAAGGACAAAAGAAAGAAACCATTTCAGTTTAGACCACGCCCACTTTGGCTTTATAAATATTTATATTTATAGATAGTGGTATTGCTACTGTATAGGTGCGTGGCCCCTGAGCCGCTTCTCTATGATATTGGTAGAATAGCTTTTAAATGTCATTGAACTTTTAATAACGATACTGGTTAGGTTTGGGCTCGTAAGATCATCCTGGATCAGCTTCTCTTCAGTATGAGAAGACAAGTCAGGAATGTCCCAGCGCCTGGGCTTTAAACGTGAACGATCCACCAGGGTTCACACTGGCGCTGCACCATGACCTCATCTTCCACATCTCCACCTCCGGTTGGTGATAAAACCTCTGAGCTGAGACAGAGACGCCGAAGCCGCTGCTCATCAATCATTCATTCCTTCCTGCTGTCTCATGCACGGCTCAAATTAGAAGGTCGGTTGTTGTTTATCATCAGACACACTGACGTCTGTATCACATCAGACCTCGGCGAATGAAGACCTCGCGGAGGCCGCCCATACCCGCCAAGAGAGGCTCTCTGAGACGTTCTTAGTTGAGAACGTCTGCACCGACTCTTAAACTCAGCTCTCCACCTCATTAAAGCGAGCTCCTTTGGACTCCCACCCCCACCATGATTGGAGCTCCTTCTGGTTCCACTTCCTTCGTCTTGTCTGTGATTAGCGCTGGACGCTAGCTTTTACAGAGCTCGCCTCTAGCTATGACTAGCTGTCTCGCTCATTAGGACCCACACGGGGTAAACATTTTCCTCAAGGCCAGGCGGAACAAGCGCCTCCACCTGCTGCTAGCTGTGCTTTATTTATTTATTTTTTTACGATAGTCTCGGGTAATAAACAGAGGTGCCAGGCCCGCTTCCTCTTCAGAGTAGCTGTAAAAGGAGAACGCTTTATTACTTTGTGTTTGTTCCTGCTCCAGACGTGAAGGTCACACAGAAGCCACGGCGACCCAGCGGACCAGGGTGAAGGTTGTTTCTTGATGTTTTTCACCTCTCCTCTCCTGCTAGCTTCATGGCAGGAAGCTAGATTTTTTAAGATGAGTCTCACTGTGCTGATAGCCGACAGCTCTCATTTCCACCCACGTGGTCACTTATTGTAAAGTTTACGAAATACAAAAAAAGCATGTTGCGTGTGAGCCTCCAGGCAGCTGTATCTCTTAAAGTCAGGTTTGGGGTTGTGGGCACAGTAAACACGGAACAAGCGCACAGATGGTGTGGTGACAGGCAGAACTCACCAACATCTCAGCTCTCCTCTGAACACCTTCCGGAGCTCCGTGCATCAGCAGATCGCACTAGGGATGCTCCACGGTACAGCGAGAGTCAGACCTGCTCTCTACTTTCGTATCTTATCGTAAAAAACATAAACACGGTGTCTAAAAGAGTCATGTTTTTCAAAGCAGTACAAAAACATATCAGTTATGGGACATTTTACTTGGAACACGTTGTTTAAGGAATAAACACTTGAAGGGTGTTTTTTTTTTTTTTTAAATGTCCGTGGATGAAACCTTCCAGCTCCTCTCCCGTTTGTCCTCTTTGTGAACCCGCGATGGGACAGGGGTGTGATACAGGCACCCAGGCAGCTGCCATATCTTTCAGCAGGGCATTTACAACACACACACACACACACACACACATGCTCGTGCATAAAGTACATGTTCAGACACATCCTTTTTTTTCCCAGCTTGTCACACTGTTCAACAGCAACAGCTCTTCTTATCACATTGAAATATTGGCTTTGGGTCCGTTAAGTATAAAGTGTATCCTTTAGTTTTGTTTTTCATTTCCGGTGCAGAAAGAAAACAAAAACGCATCTCTGTTTTACCGACTTATCTACAAGATGAAGTTGTTCTCAGGAATTAAAAATGAAAAGCAGGCGCAACAAGATCTCAGTCCTTAGTGAATCGAAAACAAATAGCTTTTTAAAAAAAAGTTTTGGCACCATCCTCTCTATCAACATGCACAACGTAAAGAAGAGTTTGGATAGATTTCCAGATTTCGGAAAGAATTTTATATCTTAACATGCATTATTTGACAAATTATACATCTTCGTTTCGGCTTAAGGGTGTGTAAACTTTTGCACTCTTACTCGAAGCCCTAAATTTTACTCTTCATTTGATTTATAACACAGCTGAATTCTCGAATTCTGATTAGTCAGAAGGTGCTGATTGATTTTCTAGAGCTGCAGCTCTGGCAAAATATTAATACACTTATCGTTGCTATAGCAACAGCTCGTTCACAGGGACTTGTACTGCCGAAGCTCCACGTGTTAACACGTTTATGGAAGGAGTCTCCAGTGCCAGCGCTTTGTAACACGCCGAGGCAAAGCGCTGAGGTTTACAACATCTTCAGGACAGATGATGTTTTTATTTGATTTTTTTTTACACTGTGTTTGTTTTTTATCATCTATATTAACATCAAGAGGGAAAAAGAAATGCTGGTGAGGCAAACGAACGCTAATAAACGCCAAGTCGTATCACAGACGTTCCTCAACATGACTATAAACGGATAAAAATGAGCTATGGTGAGTTGTTCGTTAAGAAATACAAATTGTAATTGTTCATGGATTGCCGTAGTATGAGAGGAATAAAACATTTCGCGATGTGCTGTTACAGGAAAATAGCTACTTATACATTAGCTTAAGTCACTGAATAACTAAAGACGTTTGGTTTTGTGAATCTAAGTAAGTAAAAGGGACGGACTTCCATTTCATTTTTAAACATATTGGATTTCTTTTAACCTTTAATTAGCTGAAATGTTTTGTATGTCTGGGAAATAAATTGTTACACCGGAGCAAAAAGGAGCGTGTGCGTAGGTGAGCCAGGGGCACAAAGACCTCGATCCGAGTAAGCACACAGAGACTTTTGGCCAAGCTTTTGTCCCGATTTTAATCACATTCTAAGGAATCGTGTGTGTGTGTGTGTGTGTGTGTGTGTGTGTGTGTGTGTGTGTGTGTGTGTGTGTGTGTGTGTGTGTGTGTGTGAATAGCTCATTCACTCTCCACAGGCTGGACGCTGGAGCTCGGATTTGGGAACCTCCTGCTAAAAGCTTCACTTCATTGTCAGCGTCACATCGAAGTTCCCCCCCGAGCCCCTGCATGGACATTCAACCGGAACATTCCTCACTTATCTAATGCATCGCTCCTTCTCTTTTATTCCGAAGCTCAAAGGTGACCTTTTGACCCGACTGCGACCCCTCGCCGCCCCGCGTCTCTCCGACCGACCGAGGGGCGACAAGAAAAACACCCTCTCACACCCCTCAGGAAGCTCCTGACCCTTGACCTTCAGCTCCTTTCATGGACCGTGCCGCCTGGAAGGCTTGGTTTTTCACACCTCCGTCACGCTGACTTCACCTGAAAACTATGCAGGACTTCCTGAACACTAAATTATTATTGTGATGTCTGTCCTCTGATCTTTGTCCTCCTCCTTTTGTTCGCCGTCCTCTTTTTCCACACATTACAAGAGCCTTTTCATCATTTTCGCGGTAAATGAGTTCCTGTAACCGCCCCGACGTTGATTATTTTCCCTTAGCGGCATGGCCTGAAGTGGTTTATTCCACATGTACCACCAATTTGCTAACATTTTTAATTTATTAAAGCATGACCTTTTATCCGTTTATGGTTATCGGCAAAAGGAGCAGATGGAAAGCCTCGCCAGCCTCTATTTTTTTTTTTCCTTGAATAGAACAAAACAAAAAAGCCAACTTGGCATATGTTACGGAGAAACCAGAACACGTAAACATCTCCGTGCTGAAGATATTCCTCATTTACTGAAACATCACTGTATCAGAGGGTCACACATTTTTATATCCATTTATTTGAAACGTCCACCTTATGCGTCTCTGTTTAAGTTGTTACTATAGAAACGATATGCTTCATCCGGTCCTAAACGTTCTCCTACACTTTATTCACTGTAGCTGCTATCTGTAATAAACAGAAGGACGACCCCATGAACTACATATTAAATAGAAAGACTCGGTGTCGGTCACTGTTTTTCTTACATTAAGCTTTTTTAAACGTTAGGCGTATTTGAATGTCCCGAATTAGCATGTCCCCCCTGTGGGTGAAAGAGGTTCGGTGGGGGAGAGGGCAAGCCGAGGGGAAGGGGAGCGCATGGAAAAGGGGATTAGTGCCCTGCATTGTCCTCTTTAATCCCACCATTTCACTATCATTTAACACCTTTTCAAAGGCTTCTACAGATGCAGCCTGCTCTCCACTTCCCTCCAATCTGTTCCTGTGAGACTGTGTGTGTGTGAGAGAACGTGTGTGTGTGTGTGTGTGTGTGTGTGTGTGTGTGTGTGTGTGTGTGT
>JAQQZR010000002.1:23641282-23671282 GCA_030068235.1 Notoglanidium macrostoma
CCCCCCCCCCCCCAGCTGGCTGTGCTAATCTAATCTAATCTGAGAACAAAGCTACGAAGATTTATATCTATTACAGTTTAAAAAACACTAGATAACCCACACCATCAAGCAACAAACTACAAGCAACACGAGTGACTTGTCACTTGCTAGTGTGAATGTATTGTAATTCAGCATATTATTATTATTATTATTATTATTATTATTATTATTATTATTATTTTAAATCATTATGGCTGAGACTTTTAAAACAGGATGTCAACATACGCATATGCATGAGCGTGTGTGACCCGTTTTGGCTCGTTTTGTATTGCTGCTTTTCTTATGTAAGGGTTTCCAGTCTGAAATCATGACATGTTTGTTACATACAGCAGGAAGTGCATATAAATAAATAAAGGTGCTATTGCATAACCAAGTGTCTTTTACAATAAGAAAATCTTTAAATCCAAAAGAAACCTTGTTAGACGATCCCAAGTAATCACTTGCTACAAGATATCTTTATGTTCTTTAAGTCCCTTATTCAGCTGTAGTAACTTTTTCTTGTCACTTTTCGTAGTCTATATTGATTATTAATCCATAATAAAATATTGGCACACTTTTTGTGGCTGATTGTGTTTGGAGGATCAGCACAGAGTGTGGTATTGCGTGTTTACTGTAACCTGAATCTCGGCACTGAGATGTTGCTGTCGGTCTTCGTGTGCTCGCGGCCTCCGTACCTGTCTGCGTGGGCGCTTCGGCTTCAGTCCTCTCTTCAGATAATGAGTGTGTACGGACGAGGCTTACATAAAGACCTATTTTTACCCAGCTGCAAGGTTACTGCTCTGTTTCACTTCCTGTCTTTCTCTCAGTGTGAGTGTGTGTGTGTGTGTGTGTGTGTGTGTGTGTGTGTGTGTGAACTTCTCTAAGGTAAAGACAACCATCTGATCTCCTAGATAACCATACACACACGCACACACACACACACACACACACACACACACTTTTTCACTTTGAGGCACACTTTAGGACACACACACACATATTATTTGGGCTGAAGCTTTGGGAACAATGGCAGAGTACAATGTCAATGTCACATGCCATTCCTGTGTGTGTGTGTGTGTGTGTGTGTTCCAAACTGTGGGTTAACTGTGTGCTAACCGTCCGGGTTTTTTTGTCCAGTGCCAAGATAGATACACGCGAGAGTCAGAGACGAAAATGAAAAACATGATGTCCAGACAAAGCACCTCGCTGTGTCCTTCATCATTCAAGTCATTCCTCTCCAGCATTCCGGCGCGTGTAGGTGGAGCACAGAACTGAGGCTCTGAGGACGAGTGGAGCTCTGTTAATGATCTCCCCCTACACACACACACACACACACACACACAAATACAGTGTATGACTGGCTGGTGGTTTTGTGTCTAGAACAGGAACACTATGAGTATCACTATGAGATCCTCCCAAGCTTTTCCACTCAATAAAGAGATTTTCTCATTATGACACAGAGAGAGAGAGAGCGAGAGAGAGAGAGAGAGAGAGAGAGACTGGGGAAGAAGGAGAAATTAAGAGATAGATAGAGAAAGAGAGAGGCAAAGAAAAGGAAAGATAAGCAGAGGGGAGAGAAGTTCTAGAGAGAGAGAAAAGACAGGTGTGGAAAGGGAATGAAAATGAGAAACAAAAAGACAATGGTAGATATCCGAGAGAGGGAGAGAGAGAGAGAGAGAGAGAGAGAGAGAGAGAGAGAGATGGGTAAAGACAAAGAAAGAGTGATAGAGAGATATTTGGAGAGAGAGACAGACAGGGACATAAAGCTAGACAGCCAAAGATAGACAAAGAGGGACAGAATGAAACAGACAGAGAGGCTGACGGAGAGAGAATCTTTCATTCTGTTTCCATCTCTATCTCCAGCCGTCCCTTTGTCTGCCAATTTTTTTCTGTGTCTTTCATTCTGTCTCTATTTCTGTCTCTGTCCCTGTCCCTGCTCTGTCTCCACTCTGTCTCTGTCTGAGCTGTGGGTGGTTGGTGGATGGCCCGCGGCTCCTCGGCGTGATAGCAGAGCTTCCATTACGCCCACCACACTGTCTGCTCCACCTGGCCTTCCCATAATCCCCTGCACGCTCACTCCGGGCCAGCTTTGTGGTTAGGGGAAACGGCAGAAGACAGGAAGTGGAGACACAACACAATGTAACCCAGGTGCTCCTTTGAAGTCCTTGAGCTTTGATTGTACTGTAGATGAGACGAGTCTAGGTTTTTTTTTTTTTTTAAAGATCTGACAGATGTGTGTGTGTAAGAGAGAGAGAGAGAGAGAGCGAGAGAGAGATGCCTTCTCTCTGTGAAAACGTGTTCCAGTTGTTCTACAGTGCCGCCTCCCAGCTAACGATTACAGTCTTCACCATCTAATGGAGCTTGTATATTCTTGTGCATGTGGAGACTCTGGAGCAGCGCAGCTTTAGTTCTGACACTGGAGACTCCTTACATAGACGCTAAATAAGCGTCTCCTTACACAAAACTTGGCCATATCGGTAATTAACTATGATGTAAAACATTTCAAGTGACCTTAGTTACGTGTTCAAATATAAACTTGCACTACTGTCAGAGCTGCTGTTTGAGAAAATTAATCAACACCTTCTGACCAATCAGAATCCAGAATTCAACAGCGCTGTGGTGTAACATGATGTAAACTACTGCAAGGCCATACGACAAATAGGATCCTTTTTTTTTTTTTTTTTTTTTTTTTTTAGCCCAGGGTGATTGAGAGCGTCTAACACACAACACACATTCCAACATTAGTGCTTGAGTGCAGAGCAGCTGGCAAACAGGGCAGGCTGGAAGTCATTGGTTGGTTGGTGTGTGTGTGTGTGTGTGTGTGTGTGTGTGTGTGTGTGTGTGTGTGCGCGCGCGCTGGAACTCGAGCTGCCACAAGACCGGAAATTGCTGGGGGTGCAAGCAAATCCTCGGCAGAGGCAGTCTGTCACTGGAGAAAGATGGGGATTGAAACCCTTCACACAGGATTAACACACACACCAAGTATAGCGTGGACATGCCGGGGCGGGATACACTTCCTGCTGAACCGGAGACGCGAATTAACACAATACAATTACTTTATTAATGTATTTAAAGTCCACATGAAACAATTTGTGAGCTATGGTTTGATTCCATATGTCGATGTAGTTCCTTTTGAAACAGTGCTTGACTGATTTACACACCAGCCAACTTCTAATCAAAACAAACCTGACAGTAGCTTAGCGAACTAGCTAAACCGTGGAGGATTTCTCACCGCCGCCTTCACATGTTCTTGCTCACCAGGACTATATCCAAGACGCCTCGTGTTCTCCGAGTTCCTCCGTACATGTTCGAGCTGAAGTCGAGTGTTGTCCAGAAGGCTAGGTTGCTAGCTCCATAAGATGTTTAAGCCATATTGTTCTGATCACAAACATTAGCTTGTTAGCTTCCTGGCCTTCTGAACAGTTTTCTATTTCAATATAGAATAGAATAGCAAAAGTGAACAAACATGCTAATGACAAAGTTTCTAGCTCGAGCTAACAAGCTAATATTTGTAATCATAAGAGATTCCTTTTGGAGCTAGCTAGCTGTCTACACTAGTTTAAACACCACTGCTAAATATTAAAAATAAAACAACCATGCTAATTACCAAGGTTTCTATTTAACACTAGTTAACTTGATAACTAGCATATCTGGGATTTTTTGGGGTTTATTATTGATAAAAAAGTAAAAGTAGAATGTTGCCCAGAGAGGTAGGTAGCGCCATAAAGCACAAAAAAGAAAAACCTTTTTTGAATGCTAGTTAAAATGTATCTTGTTAGCTAGCTAGGATTGTAGAGTGCTTAGTTGCTAGCTAATGTTAGCAAACAGCTTTAATGGTGTTAGCTATGTTAATAAACATGTCGTCAGAAAACTTCCTCAAATCAACGAATATGCACCTTTTTTTGGTAGCTAACAGGGTTTTTATAATAACACTTGTTTATTATTAAGCTTAGATTGTTTCCCTTATGCAAGGGCCTGTGTAAGTCGTTACTATGGAAACAGTGATGTGTTAGAACGAGCGTGTTGATATAAATGTGTGATGTGTAGCTGCACTGCTGTCAGAGCTTACAGAAAATTAACACCTTCTGACCAATCATAATGGAAAACTCAACACCATTAATGCATAAATATAACGGTCTAACCCCTGGGATCTAGCCTCTCAGCTAGGATCCTTGATAATGTGGCTCTTTAAGTCAATTGGCTCCATCACACACAATTCCCCTTACCTTCCCTCCATCTTTTTTTTCCACTCCCACGCTGGGATTAGCTCTGACATCAGCAGACGGCAAAGCCTGGGTTAGAGCAGGGTTGCGGCTCATTGTGCCATGGCCTGCTTCCTGCGCGGAGGTGTCCTGAGCCGCTGATCTCCAGACAGGAAGTGGTGACGGACGGATCGGCTCAGTTACCCAACAGCCCCTGCAAATCCTGACCTGCTCCAACGTTCTGTCAGCTCAAATAAACTTCACCTCAGGACACAAACTACTCATGCTACATATGTGTGTATGTGTGTGTGTGTGTGTGTGTGTGAGTGTGTGTGTGTGTGTGTGATTTCAAACCCAAAGGCTAGGAGTCTCTATTCTAATGGGAAAAAAGTCACTTGTTAGTCGACGTGTAGTTTGGAGGAACTAGCAAGGTTTCCGCCTTGTTAGCTAATAAGCTAATGTTAGTTTATGGTTGATATACCTTATAACTTTTTTTTTTTTTTACAGCGTGCTAGTTACCAAGAAGATTTCTAGCTAACACTAACTAACAAAAATTTGTGAATTTCAAATGGTTTATGGTTTAAGTTGGTGGCTAGTTGGTATTAGTGAACCAGAAAATAAGATTTAGTGTATAAACCATAAACTCTTTTGATCACTAACATTAGTTTTCGGTTACTCTCTTGGTTAGCTTGTTAGCTAAATATGTGGCTAGTTGATGTTAGCTAGAAACTTTCTTGCTATCCAGAAAGCTAGCTAGTTCCATGTGGTGCATAAGCTTTCTAGCTAAAATAACTAGCATATTTGCTCACTTTTAATAATTACATTAAACTGTGATGCATATAAAACATAAAATTCTTTTCATCATTAAATCTATCTTGTTAGCTACCTATGTGGCTAGTTACTGTCGGCTAGAAACATTCTTGTAGTCCAGAAAGCGAACTATATCCATATAGCTTATAGCGTTAGCTTGCTAGCTAGAAATTTTCTTGCTGTCCAGAAAGCTGGCGTTTTACGTATAGCTTACAGTATTTGCTTACTAGCTAGAAACCTTCTTGATCACTGGCATATTTGTTCATTTTTGGTAATTATGTTAAACTATGAGGTACCATAAAACTCTTTTGATCATATTTATGTTAGATTTCAAGCTAGCTATGAGGCTAGTCAGCGTTAGCTAGGAACTTTCCTGTTGTCCGGAAAGCTAGCTAGTTCCATGCAGTGTATAATATTAGCTTGTTAGCTGTCATTTTTTTTTTCTCGAGAACAAGAATATCTGTTCATTTTTAGCAATGATGCTAAACTTTGAGGTATATAAATAATAAATGCTAGCTAGCTAGCGAGATTTCATATAAAGAGCAAAACAGAGGCAGGTCAGTAGGTTTGAATAGACAAAATAGCAATTTATTAATAACTTATCATCTCTTTACATTCGTAGGGTTGGAAGGATGGGTTCCAAAGTGGAACCGTCCTCCTTCAGAACAGGCCTTTGCTTTGAGGGAACCAGGTTCCCATTTAAATCCACATCAGACAACTAAATTGCATTTCACAGAATTTCCCTGAAGAGCGGAGGCATACGAACGCCTCCCGCGTCGCCGACATTTCAGAGACCTCGAATCGCACAAAAAAAAAAAACAATCACCACCCGCTTCGATCTTCCATCACTCTTGACATTAAACAAAAAAAAAAAGTGTAATCAAGGCGTCCTGGTTCTAGATTCATCATGAGCATGCAGCCGTATTCTCGACTCGAACACATACTGATACGAGTTTGAACAATACTTTCTGAATTTGCCGCTAGTTTATAGCTCTGACAGCCGACGGCAGAGAAGCTTAACGAGGAATTGCTTGGAGAAGTTAACGCACAACGATACTCCTATGTACAGAAGACCTAAGGCAGGGGTAACAAGGTGACTCAGAGGGTGGAAGGATGTGTAAGAAAAGTCTGATAAAGGCTCGTTTATAAAGCAAAGGAAAAGAAATATATTACATTGTACACATTTATGATCTCACAAAACCTATTCAGTTTCTTTTTTGGCATTTAACTCATAGATAATATTGATCAATATTCAGTTTAGATGAGAAAAGAAGACAAAAAATAATAATAATAATAAGAGATTCGGTACCTGTTTTTTTTTCATAACAGGTATAATGTGGCTATAATAACAATGTTCTTAATATACACACGTATAAACAATTCAAAAGTGTCTCCACACAAACAACCTGGAGTACACAATACTGTGCCATCGTCAACGAGGGTGTTTGTAATTTTTTTAAAATCCCCCAAAACAGGCAAGTCTTCACTGAAGACAAGAAGAGCACACCCGAAAAAACGTGAAGGTGCAAGTGCTAGAAAAAAGCAAGAGAAATAAAACAAGTCTCTATTTACTTTTTTTTTTTTCCTAACTGTTCAATTCCAGTCTCTTTGGCACGTCAGAAGTTCCTCATTTTGACAGTCTTCACATGCTTGTGTACGAAGATAGAAAGCAGGAACTACCTTACAGAGTCTGAGAGAGATACAGAGCTGCGTTTCTCCGTCCCAATAGTACAGCAGCTGCCTTTCCGCTTCAGGCCAAAGCGCATTGGCGCATCGTTGGCTAACTCACGACAGTTGGCATCTTGCGCCAGCTGCGTCAAAAACGTCCGGAAAACCTAACTCCGGTTGAGAGAGGAAAAAGACAGAAAGCCACATTGGGATAAACGGGCACCTTCTGCAGCCGCGCTCGTCGTCTCACGTGGACTCGAGTGGGTCGAGCTGGAAGACGTTGTGATTGGTGGGTGTGCTGAAATACAGCGGCTGCGACGGCGCAGTAGCTCGGTTGTCGCAAGGGCTCTGCAGTCCCAGCGTGCGCTCAAAGTCCAACAGCTGGCCCATGAAGTTGAAGTTGGGCGAGATGTTCGATTTTTTCATCTTGACGATGTCGTAGGCGTCGTTCATGGACAGGTTGAGCTTCTGCATCAGGTAGGCCACGGTCACTGTGACGGAGCGGCTGATACCGGCAAGGCAGTGCACGAGGACGCCGCACTTCTGACCTCGGGCCTCGTCTGTACAGAGAATGATTGGGGAAAAAGGAGTTTTGGTTAGGTTTTGGTGCAAGCACACTAGAATTGTGTCATGAAACCTGTTCATACAATAATGTGATCTAAATCCTGATATCATCAGCCACAAAAATCTAAAAACCCGACCATTTTGGAAGCAAAGTGTCCTCATAAACGCGTACATTAAGCATGCGCCCGAGAGTGAGGCGTTTGTCAGAATTCATTAGGCTCCCGGCTCGAGCACACAAAAAAAGCTCTCATTCAGTACGCTCTCCAGTGCATGACAGAGGATGAAAACAAATCTTCCATTTTTCTGCTCTGGAATCAGACTTGGAAATGGGCTATTATGGCCTATCGAATGATCCTTCCGCTCACCAGGTTACTCGACAATGGCACCATTTGGGGCGTGTAAATGTAGAAGTCACGGGGGCGCGCTGTCATGGTGAGCAGGATGTCAACATTCCCCCCTGTAAATGGGCCCCGTTGTGTGGGAGAAAACGCCACCCCTGTCCTACATTACTTTCAATGCCGCTTCCTTCCTGTTGAGCTCGAATTACCTCGCCTCGTCTCCTGTTCTATCATAAGCCCTTCTAGCCTGAGCACACACGGCTCGGCTAAACTCCTCGACAAACACAAAAGGACACAGGCGAACCGCTACAGTTGGGAATCTGACGGTTGGGTTTTAAACAAAGACTCCTACATTTTGTCAACCACCAAATCTCAGATTTACACAACTGCTCCATTTTTTAATGCCATATTTTGCTGCGTTTCTATAACCACTGTTTGGCAACTCACTTCAATCAGAAGAGCCTAATAATACCTGATTATTCAGTACTGAATGAGCATGAGCAAGAGGATGGGCGTACTTAAGACTTTTTAAAAAATATAATGGTTCAAAATGGCTGCCGGTACAGTTTGCAGCTAGGCACAGTGTCAGAAAACGCATAACCACGCAAGAAACCATTCATTTTCGAACACGGCAATACTGTCAACAAGTGCACGTGTGTAATTTACATGTTGTTAATTAGTGGTCACGAGGATGTATGCAGCAGCACTTACATACCAATATTTTAACAATTTCTGGTCACACTGCTACTGTTTGGTCTGTATCCTTATCGTTTTAAGACATCATCAAAACTGATTGCGCTACGTCATTATTCTTACCATCGTGCTGCTGTAACACTTTAATTTCCCCATGACGGAATAATAAAAAGTTTGTCTTATCTTTCATTACATTGCATTTGTCAGATAAATTGCTCTTGAGGTGTGTTCATAATAACAACTCCTTTCATTATACACCGAGGTCCCCATTGGGCTGAAACTAATCAAGGTCCCTGGAAACACCAGTTCATGTAATAAATATGTGTGTATTTGTGCATGTGTGTCGCTCACCGATGAAGCTGATGGCCTCTGGGAAGAACTGCGACAGGTTCTGGCTCCAGTGGTCCGATATGGGGATCTGTTTGTACTTGAACTCTCCTGCGTTCTCGAAAAGGTTGGGTAGGTTCGGGGTCACGTTCAGGATGTACTTGATGCCGAACTCCTCCAGCACGTCCAGGTTGGTGGAGTCCTTGGCGCAGCCCAGGTACAGGTGTGGCAGGATCTCGACAGGGAACGACGGCTGCGGGTTGGACGCCGGGCTGCCGTCCGAGTCGGTGGCGCTGCCGGGCTCGCGGTCCGCGTCAGACTCGATGTCCGACGAATCGGAGCTGATGCGCAGGCCGCCGAGGCCCAGCACGTGCGATGTTGGAGAGCCGCTTCCGCCGCTCGAGCCGTCCAGGTTGGTCTCGCAGAGCGCCGGACACTCGGCCTGGAACTTGCTGAAACCGCCTGTGGGATTAAAAACATCATGAGGTTAATGTACAAAAAAATACACCATGCTGGGTTGTTTAGTAGCCTAAATAACAGCAACGCCAAAAATGGCATTTAAACCTTGAAAAAAAAAGTGCAGTTGAACAATAGCATTCGATTCACTTACTTACAGAGCGCACGAACTTCGACGCACGCGCATTTTTTGCATTATTATTATACCATAGTATTTTACTGCTCCTACACACACACACACACACACACACACACACACACACAACTACGCAATGATGCTTTATCCAAATGAATCTACGAATAATAAACGCATGCACTAAAAAAAAAGTTTAAAAACAAGTTGTTTTGGACCTTTTGAAAAACATTTGCATGACGTTGTTCTTGATAATGCTCATTTAAAAATAGGCTACGTTTTAAAGACATTTTGTATGCATGCAAGACAAAAAAAACCCACCAAAACATCCCCTTACACAAGGCCTTGAAGTCGCGCTATGAACCCGTAGTACACATAAGATTATACCCGACTATACTACTGTTCTACTGTACGGCTTGGCTCGCGTGCACGCAGCGTAAGCTATAACAGGCTACCTTCAAGGTAAAAGGCTTTGTATCCCTCATCCTTCATCCTCCGCAGCAGTAAACCGAGCACCGAGCCGCCGTCCACGTTCTCGTTCCACTCGCGGCTGCACTCGTCGTACAGCACGATGGTGTCGGTCCTGCAGCGGCGCGCGAACCTCTCGCGGTCCTGTCCGTCGGAGAGCAGCGACTTGACGGGCAGGTTGCCCTTCTTGAGCCGCCGCAGCATGAGGCTCGGGATGGCCACGTTGATGGCCGCCTCGACGTGCGACGAGTCGTAGAGCTCGCGCGCGCGGCAGTCCATCACGAGCAGGCGCTCGCGGCGCGTCTCGAGCTGCTCCCTCATCCACGCCACGCTCTTGCTGATCGCCATTGCCGTGTCGAGCTGCGCGGGTCGGAACTTATCGAGCATCGGGGTTTTCCGTTACGGGCCCGGGGTGTGTGAGGCGTCGTCGTAGTGGGTCCAGAGGCCGCGGCGTTTCACCAGGCCAGGCCGGAGCATACGCTACTCCGCTCTGCGCTGCGCTGCTCTGCTCTGCTCTGCGCTCGCTCTCACGCGGCGTAAACAAATTATAGCAATAACAACAATAATAATAAATAAAAATGGAACACCCTCGGTGTTGATCAAGAAATGCAAAACAAAAGAAGAAAAAGAAAGATCCGATTTCTTAATTGCTTTCGGTTAAAGCGTGCAGCGGAGACGCGCTCCGAATCCGTCCATTCATGCGACTGCGCTAAGAAATGCCTGCGCGTTTATCAATGACTCACGCGCGCCTGTGAGTAAAGCTACAGCCTCACTGACGTTCTTCTTCCGGTTATATAACTACGTTTGTGGGTATTTTTCCCCCTTTTTAAAGCAAGCCAGGCTGAATATCCAGGTCAGTGCATGCACGCTGAGCGCTGTGTGTACACTCTCCTCTCCAGTTCAACCGGCGGGGTGTTTTATTCCTGCAACGCCAAGCTTCATCCGTGAACTTCTCTCCTTCTCTCTCTCTCTCTCTCTGTCTGTTTCTCTCTCTCGGGCTGTGTGTTAGTGAATGGAGGCGAGGGCGCGGCGTTTCAATGCCTACATTATTGCGCGCCGACCAATAGGAAGCCTCGGAGCGGCCGTCGCCCTGGCAACGGGGCCGGATGGAAACCGGGGCCTGCGCCGATGAATTGTTAATAAGTTTGTCATTCACAAAAACGGAAAGGAATTTCCGCTCCGGATCAACTGACCGCAAACAAACAGCGCAGGAAGGAGGCGCCAGTGTTCAGAGGGGAAGAAGAGAATTAGGACTCTTGACTGGAGCTCGGGTTACACACAGCCGGCCTCAGCCACCTCTCACCTCTCACCTCTCTCACAGCTCGCACACTTTAACCCTGCAAAGCAAACAATAATCACCTGGTCTCACTCTCCTCACCAACATGCCTGTGGGGAGATGAGTGACGACTGCAAAGAAAAAACGAAAAAACTAAACAAAAACAAGAGAACACGTTTGTGGAAAAAAAAAATCCGACTCGTCTTGTTTCATTGTTTATTTGTTTTATTATCTAATCCGGATTCCACTTACAACGGATTTGACTTCTTGGTTGCTTCATTAACACCTGGCTGTAGTGTACAACAAGGCAGGCAATTATTTTAAAGGCTCAAATTAAAGAATAAAATACAATAATTTTAAACGTGAAAAACTCATACACCTTAAACACACACACACACACACACACACACACACACACACACACACACACACACACACATATATATATAGGAAAAATGTTTGTTATGTCAGTAAAGAAGCAACATATTACATAAAGGACAAAAACAAAAACATAATGAAGGCTCCTGGGTTTTTCTGCAAAAAAAAAAGAAGCAAGTGTGACCGTCAACGTCTCCAGAAGAGCTGCGGCAGATTCTCTAAGATGCTCAGTAAAACCTACAGCTCATTTCCTTATAAAACTGCACACACTGTACCTGGGAGTACTGTGCAAAGGGTCTCACCGAATATTGTCTTTGCTTAGTCAATATTAAAGACAAAATGTAGACTAGAGGTTTCATATATTATGTACGGAAGGAGGAATAAAACGTGACCTCATAGGATATTATTATTCCTGACAAATAAACAAATAAATCAACTAACTAAATCAATAAATAAACAACACACAGTTGAGAAAAAGCATCACTCCAAACC
Source organism: Notoglanidium macrostoma (assembly GCA_030068235.1). Taxonomy (NCBI): domain Eukaryota; kingdom Metazoa; phylum Chordata; class Actinopteri; order Siluriformes; family Auchenoglanididae; genus Notoglanidium; species Notoglanidium macrostoma. Next base: position 23,653,106 of record JAQQZR010000002.1, read on the forward strand.
CCGATTTAAGTTCAATTAATTCAAATCTGTGCGTGTGGAATGTTTTCGAACCCTCACAGTAATTACTCAAATCAAAAGTTTTCTAACTACTAATATAATTTACCTTAACTCCACATTCTTGTAAATGGTAGTCAGACATCAGATTGAAATAACGTGAACTAGATGTTTAATATTATAAATGTCAGTGCCATATTTTAACTAATGTAAACACATTTTTCTATCATATTCTGTTAAATGAGTCCCAAAAAAAAAGCAACACAACTGACCAACACATCATGTGTGAGTGAGGTTTAAGTAGGCCTAAGGGAAAGCAGAACAAGACAACATTTTAACAGGTATCTGTGTTTATATGCGCATTAAATTGGCCTTAATAACATGTTAATGAAGAAAGAAACAAAGAAAGAAAGAAATGCTAGTGAACATGTTGGTTTTGAGAGTGTACAGTGTTAAGAAGTTCCGAAATCCAACAAAATAAACATTACTATTAAACTGTACTAAAGAACAATACGATAGACTAAAAAAAAAAAAAATAAAATCACAATTGTTTTTTAGACTCAACCGAGTTTCAATGTGATGTGACGTTTCGTGAAGTGTCACGTGACACGTGACGGCTCTTTCCTCGGGGCCGTTCAGGAGGATGTGCTGAACTGAGGTGTGAAGTGATGGAACAATAAACACATCAGTGACGCCGTCAACACTTCCTGAATGGATTGGCTCCTTCTCGATTGTTTTTATAAACGTCCACGTGTAGATTCGTTGAATGAAAGCTCGGGCTTTGCAATAAAAAACTTACAAATAAAACTGGCGCACACGTTCCACAAACACCATGTAGGCTTGAGAGAACACGAGCTACAGTACTACACTACTAAAATATCATAATGTGCCCAGTGAGTGATATTACACAGAGTTACAGTAATATTATACGGAAATATCAATTATTAGACATTAGACAAGACGTGAAAGTGGCGAGTCCAAACCTTTGTTGTGAACGATTCCTGCTCAAGTGTACGCGCCATGCGGCCCGAGGTCTCAACAGTTCCTCACACAATGAATGTTTATGTAGAAAGTAGAAATGATTGTCAGTGCGTCCGCTGAACGTACGCACGTTATTTTGTTTGTGTTAGCTAGTTAGCTTTTGAAGCTGTATATAGCTATTACCGTGTCTCGTCCAAACTAAAAACAAAAATAAGCAAGCATGCTGGACAGACCACGCCCACAAGATACAAACTACAACCTACACAAGTGACTTCTTACCTGCTAATGCGAACGTAATGTATTAGTAACAGGTTCTTATGCACTTTGAAAAAAGTTATTAAACAAATCTATGTTCCGTAACCTAAAAAAAACAAAAAAAAAAAACAAAAGTGCAATCCTGGGTAATAACTCAGTAGTAGTGACTAGTACTACTACAGCGTAGTAACTTAATTATTCTTGTTCTTATTTTTCAATCCAACATCGCTAAATTGTATCAGGTGCGAACTGCAGCTCATTACTGAAGATCTTTAGTACAGATCTTGGTATAAAAATATCCCGTGTTACGACATTTTTCATGCAGTGGTGTATGTCATGGAACAACTCGGTCCTAAGAGATGAGCGTGTGATAAGCTGGCATTGCATCAGATTAATAATAATTATAATAATATGACTCTTATATCACCCATGACGTCTGTATGACGTGGTTATGTCAGTCTTATGCATCAAGGTTCCAGAAAAATGTTAACTAATAGCTTTGGATGCCACTTTAAAATAGTGAATCAAGGCTAGTGAATCACGTTAATGGATCCGTTCGAAGGAATCGATTCGGTAAAGTGGGAATGATTCTCGGGAAAAAGTGGAAGCTTGCGCGTTATTATAACCACATCTGGGAATAAGGGTAAGAAAACAAAAGTAATGACACTTTGGGGGAAGAACCCAACATTCCTGCATTCCTCTATCGCACCGTATTTACAGACATGAATCAAATGAACATCTTGTTTGTTTGTTTAAAAATTTGCATTCTTTATTGCAATCAAGTGAGGTTTATTAAGGCGACAGCTGAAGGGGCCCATTGTACATTTTTACTTTTTGTACTTTTACTTTACATTTCAAACTTTATGTACGTTTCTCTTGTTTATGTCTCACTTTTAAGATTTTTCATTTGATTCACCCTCATTTGGACTTATTTGACTCATCTCTCATTTGACTCATTGCTCATTTGACTCGTCGCTCACTGACACACGTTTTACTTCTTCTACCATCACTTTATTTGAACAACTATCACTTTATTTATTACCCCCCCTCCATCCTCCTCTCTCTCTCTCTCTCTCTCTCTCTCTCCCTCCCTCTCTCTCTCTCTCTCTCTCCCTCCCTCCAACAGGCTTCAGATCAATGTAACTTTCCTTAAGCTTCCTTCTACTTTTTTTGTCTTTTTTTTCCTTCAAGCCTTTAAGACAGAACAATTACACCCGCCACCACTACAATTTTCCCCATTAGCTAAATTAAGCTCTATCCTTTTTATAAAATTATTATTTAAAGCAAAATTAAAAGCCTCAGAAGCGCAGCCCTTCCTTTGAAACGAAGCGCAGAGCCTGTGGTGCTCTGGTGTTTGTAAAGCAAAAAAAAAAAAAAAAGTTGTCATGTTGATGAAAAATGAAAAGTAGAAGCCTCTGCATTCTCAGACACGCTGTCTCCAGTAAGCGAGCCGAGGTCAACTGCCCTTTTAATAGTCCATTTAGGCTTGCCATTCACATGCGGAGTGACCACGCAAGCACAAAGGTGTGCGCCGTCGCAGAGCTTTTAGCATGCGACGAGCTTTTAGCACGGCGGGGAGCTTCGTATAACAGTCAGCTTCCTTTAGAAATGCTTCCTCGGAGTCGTGACAGGACCCGGGAGCTGGTCCGAGTCCTGAAACACCTCGTGTTTTAACAAAAACATGACATCTGAACCTGAGAGAACTCGGACATTAGAGTTTTATTTAGGACAACGGTTGTGTGTATGTTGTAAAGAGATAAAAGATAATCTGTTAAGTAAGCTCTTATACCACAACAATTCGCCAACGTCGTAGTTTTTATCTATTTGTAGTTATGAAATGAACGAGGCCCTGTTCTCACTGACATTATAGCAGCAGTAAACAGTCGTTCCTTCACCAGCATTTCTCTCTTGCGCTTAATAAGACTAAAAAAGGCTTATAAACAAAAACCCGAAAGTTGCAGCTCTACGTCTCACTGTTACGAAGTGCCGACACCGGAGACTCCTTAAATGAACGGCAAAAAAAAAAAAAAAAAAAAAAAATCAGCGTCACTTTACAGAAAATGTCACCATAACAGCTACACCCGTTCTGTTTCAACTTGTTTATGTGAATGAGCTGTTACTATAGCAACGATAACAGCGCATTAACCTAAACGTGCGTTACGTAGCTGCACTACTGTCATAAAAATGAATCAGCACCTGCACTGTGGTATAAACGTGAAAGGTGTTTGTAAACGTAGCGTCAGAAGTTCTCAAGAATAGCTGTTTTCGAGGAAGGAGTTTGTTGTTATGAGCTGCTCGTGCGTTCATTTGGCTGAATCTTATAGCGTAAACTGAAACAATGGCCCTCGGGGGAGTTTGCGTAAAGCTTTTGTTTTTTTTTTTCCACGGTACACGGAAATGTTTTGAAAGACTTGTACTTGAGCAAATCAGACATATGTTACAGATAGAAACGAGATTAGAAAACACCGCAGTATTCCTTCAAATGTGTCACTTCTCAATAGACCCTGCAGCTCATGGTTACTCAACACTTATCCACCTATACTCATGTTATCTCTCCGTGTCAGTTTCCCCTACTGCCGTGCTTCTATTGTCGTCTTCCTGGCGTCTGTTCCGCGACTCCACCTCCGGCGAGTCACGCAAAGCGACACCACAGTTACAGTTCAGCTAAATGGACAGGTACGCTGTTGCGCTTGCGCACCCAGGCGGCGATCTGATAACGAACTCATCTCTTCCTGTTGTTATCGACAACACCGCCGATGCGAAGTGATGAGTAAACACGTTGTGTGTCTGCAGCGTGTCGGTTTCGTGCAGTCAAATGAGCATAACTGTTGATTCGGGATGGTACATTGCGTGTTGGCAATGAAACCAAAATGAGGTCGGAATCGTTTCCCTACATCCAAATGCATTCAAATGAGTTGTACATGGGAAAATCTAGCAAGAGAAAGAAGTTCGTGCGTGTGTGTGTGTGTTTCCAGGTGGGATGTTTTTATATCCTGATGAGGACCAAAATATGTCCCCATAATGATAAGAATGTCAGACAGGTTTCGTCTTGTGGAGGGTCATCATGAGGGAAGACCTGTAATGTTTTTATGAGGAAAAGTGTTTCCAAAAAAAAAACTCATAGGTCCTCATAAGAATAGTATGTAAAGTGAGTGTGTGTGTGTGTGTTTGAAGAGGGTGGGGGGGGTAAAGAAGTCATGGGGCATTACTTATACACTTCCTCAGTAGGAACTGCCTGCTGTGCGCCCTCAACTCCCCCTCTAAACACACACACACACACACATGTGCACACTCTGACAGCCTACTTCCCTGTGGGTTCCTGGGTGGAGCTGATGTTTTGCAAGCGCCTGCTCACTCACCAGCCCCCCTGAGATCCGAGACAATGGTGGCTCGACTTTTTCTTAACGCTTTTATCACCCGGCTCCATCTCTGCGCCGTGTCATCTGCCCTGTTGTTCTCCACTCCAGGGACGGCCCTCGGAGCCAACGGGGTGAAAGGTCACCCGCGGTGTGCTGGCTTTTCACCAGGCTTCTCTCTCTTCCTGCATGCTCGCTCAGGGGGACAGGGGGACTTCCTGTTCACTCTGTATTTACTTCCTGTCTCGCTGCTGCCGTACTGTTGTGTGGCATTTGTGTGATCGTCGCTGTCCTTTGTGTGGCCTGTAGCTTGAAATAATTCGCAGTTCTGAGAGGTGAAGGCGCTCTGGTGAGGCAGGACCTGCGACTCGCAGAAGAGAGACGCAACGTGACCATGTGTTCGAAAAGCAAGCTTTTAAAGTCCAGATTGAAATCGTACTTGTCATACTTATTACAACAACAATAAGACACTATACAAATGAATATAGGTTTTTCATAACTAAACAAAACTCTACATTAATGCTTATTATTAGGTTTTTTTTTTCGTTAACAACAACCACAAAGGATATGTCTATATTTAGCCCACACAAAAAATCCTGATAATCATATTTTTAATCAAATAATCTGATACGTGCACTTAAGTAAGCTGATGAATCCATAATAGTCTTTTTTTTTCTCCATAAACACCACATTTCCTAAAATTAAGATCTCTACAGTTGCTTTGCACCCATTCAACAATAAAACCTCACACGAACATGACAGACCTGATACAAAACACAAACTGTTTTCTTTAAATAACAGAGTTGCTCTGCGTAAATACTGATTCTGGATTTTGCCGGTTGTGAACTGTGCATAATGTCTTGGAGCTCGTTGCAGTCTGATGGCGTTTGAGGACATGTGCTGAAAGCTATCCGATTAACGCCGTGTAATATATGCTGAATAATCTGATATAATCTGAAGTGGTAATGACCGAAACCAGATAAGTGTTCATGTGTATTTGTACACGTGTTTGTTCACTATAATTTTGTTGATGCATACTGGAACATTCCACGAGGGCCTTTCCGTACCAGAATACCTGTGTGGTGGTGTGTTTTGCATGCTTGGTTGAAAAACAGCACAGCCCGGGGCTAAAGGGAGGGTGAAGGTGTTCTCATACCGATCTAATTGAGCTTTCAGGGCTGGGACAGGGACAGACTCCGAACTGCACTCTCACAGCTTTTAATCAAAACAGGATGTGGAGCCCTCGGGGCCGCCCCGGAGACCGACAGGAGGAGGAACCTCCCTCTGCTACGACAGTCACAAACAGGGTACACGGAGAACATTTACGAACGGCCTCGTCGTCTCGTTCGCGGTCAGCCAGGGAGAGGAATGCGCTCTTTATGTGAAATGTACTCAAAAGCACCAAAACTTTTGGCACTAGAAAACGTTTTCCATTGGCAACACTTCGGATTGGTTTTGTTCATGCCTAGATGAGATAACTTCGACGAGTTTGCGGCGGGGCTAGCTGTACTCTTTCTTCCTGTTTGGTTGACTAATAAAAAAAAAAAAAAACACACCAAAAAAAGCAGTAGAAATGAAATGACAGCGAATTCAGATATCAGATTTCAGGATATCAGAGCAAATATAACAGATCCTGTAGCATACAGCAAAGATCGGAATTGGGTTTAAAAAAGAAATTGGATTTTGGAACTGGAAATGTTTCCATATGAACAAACTTAACATTGTAAATAATTTTTCTATGAAAGAGTGGAACGATGAAGTGATTAAGAGCGTTCGAGGATCTGTATCGGCTAATACACGAAGTTTAAGTACTGGAACAGAAAAAGTGATATCATGCCATCTCTAGAAATTACTATTATTATTATTATTTGATGTTTTTACTGCACTTATGGTGTACTTAGTGATATTTCATCACAAGGTTTAGAATTAATATCGCTGTGAATTCGTTGTCATTGTGTCTTGTGTTATCGTCGCTAGAACGTAACGCTTTTTCACAATTCATGCATTGGTTCCGATACATCTGAACATGCTGAATTTAACAACAACGACGTGATTGGTTGTGTTTGATTCAGTTCATGTTTTCGAGTGCAGTGGAAAAAAAGACGACCTGAAGGAAACGTTCTATTCGTAAATTTATTCGCAGGAGCGTTTTTCACAAGAAATGTGGTGTTCGGGAGAATCCAGTTATTTGGGAAAAGCATTTTCTCCTTGGTTAGCACAAGCTGATGTATAAGGTGACTCCGAGTCAGTGCGATTTGATATACGGATTGCGGTTTCGTGTTAAAATCGCTTATTTATTTCATTTACACGCTAATTTAAGGAACATCCCGTGAAACCTATTTTGTCACTTCGTACTGATGAAGATTTGACAGAAAGCGATCTGAAAAAAATCCATAAAATAAGACTAGTTATTCAAGTAGGGCAAAAGTAATGGCACCCTCTTAAAAGGCAGAGCTGGTGTTTACTGTCTGAGCAGCTCTCTGACTTTTTGTCGTAAACGCGAACACGGCTGGTAAGCCAGGGCTGATTGGCGTTCATCAATGCATACTGAACATTTTGCAATTGCGACACGTTGTTAATTTGGTTTGGCCTCGGAGAACATTTACACACTACTTTACTGGACGCTTGATTAAATGGGGTGCATTTTAACCAGCCTGTTCGTGTGCAAGCGTCCGTTTGCATAACTGTACCGAATCTCTCCGAGCGTGTAGGTCAGTATAATCGCTTCGTGGGGTTTGTCTAGCCTTGAAACATAAAAAGCTCACTGCGGTGGCATTTCAGGACACCTTGTCCTCCGTTGTTTCCATAACAACCAGCTGAATACACCCCCCCCCTCCAACTCGCCGAGCTCCCCATTCATTCCGCTCGAGAGCTCAGTGCCGTGGTTCCCTGGCCGCATGCCTCTCCAGCTCCGAGTACAGTTTCAACACATTCCTGACGGGTGATTCGGGAGCGCTCGCTGCTGAGAACGGCCCTTTTCTGGAAGCCGTCGCTCCTCCAACAGCTGTTTTCCTCTGCTCCTAAACAGAAGTCCCGCAGATCCTGAAGTATGATAGGAATTTGTAAACAGGGGGCCGGGGCCCTCGGGGGTATCCTGGGTAATAGCGCTGTCTCTCTCTCCCTCTCTCTGAGTGATTGTGGTAATTAAAGGAGGACAGGATGAAGGTTATTATGTGTTGGCTGTGGGACTGCGGCACCAGTGCCATGTAATCAGAGCATCCGGTGGATCCACGGCGTCTCACGAGCCTCACAGCCTCGAAGCTGGAGAAGGAGGAGGAGGAGGAGGTTCGCCAAACGCAGCTCTGTAGTGGTGTTACACGACGCCCTGGCTCGCTTCCCATCTCTCCAGAGAACTTGAGATCGTTCAGTGTGGAGGAAAAAAAAAAATACAAGCCAAATACAAAACATTTGTTGAGAACTGGTGCTTCAAAAGAACTGTCTTTTTATTCATCCATTATCACTACAGCATCGCTGCAGAGTGTCCAGGGTTTTTATTCAGTCCTTCATTTGTTTGTCTTCAGTATGTGCTTTTTAACAAGCTGGTGGATCCAGAGTCTACCCCAGGAACGCTGGGAGCGACCTGGCTGTCTGGGAGGTGAGAGGAGAGCAGAGAGCCTGACAGGAACTCATACAGACCCGAGGAGAACACGTGAAATCCACAAACACAAACAGTAATCTGAGCTCAGGCTAGAATCAGGGATCCTGGAGCTTTTTGCAGCTGAAAACCTGATTGATTTCTTGGTGTAAAAATGAACAGCCATCACATTAGTGCACTGGGTTCCTAGCTTCTAAAGGAATTGGTTCAAAATACCTACAGGATCATGATTTCATTCAACGTGAGCTTGTTGTTAGTACCAAACTCTAATTTACAGGTTTCAGATATATAGTCATGCGTCCTATCCAATTTAGCGAACCAAAGACAAGCAGTTGTGTAGTTTTTCAGGTGGATCCCGTATCACCGCTGCAGGGAGTCACTAATAAACCTCAGTCAGCGTTGCGGCTGAACCGTGAACACCCCCGTCTTTGGATTTACTGCCATTTGAGTAGAACCGTACTGTGTGATGAGAAGTGAAATCAAATCAGGTATAACGCAGACATACGATCTTATTGTGCCAGACCACCCACCAGAGCAGCGCACGCGCACGCGCACCCACCCACCCACCCACACACACACACACACACACACACACACACACACAATGCCCATTTTTAGCCAGGTAGGTCGAGTGTGTCCTGGCATGTTGACTGAATAGCTGCAGCGCTTTTTCAAACAAACCACCACAAGTGTTTGATTCAGCGTTTGAGGTCCTGGATAGACATTTACCTCCTAAAAAACGCTACTGGATAAAGACGCAAATTCCAGATCAGACGACCACCCAATAGCTTACCGGCAACTTTAACAGGAACGTTTCTTTTGGCTCCGTAGAGAAATAATCAGATATCTGACTTGGCCAGATCAAACAATTAGCCAGGAAGGGGGAGCTAATTTGTCCAGAGGCAATAAAGACAAATGAATCACCAGCACACACACACACACACACACACACACACACACACACACACACACACACTTATTTATTCATAAAATAAAATATGTTTTACTAAATAAGTGTACTCAGTAATCAGTAAGTAAAAGGTTCGGAGTTACAGAACTGGTTTGTGTATGTTTGGGTTAAATGTAACACTGACTGGTGATGTGTGTTTGTGTGTGTGTGTGTGTGTGTGTGTGTGAGATGGTAGACAATGTTAATTACAGAACTCCCAGCTGGGCACTGTCCACAGATTCACAGGTAAGTGCGAGCGAGCATCTTGGAGCTGTCAAGGTCAGGTGGAGGTGCGGTTTAACAAGAGGAACAGAGCAGATGGGACCCTAAAATAAAAAAATTTAAAAAGCGGCGACTCGTCACGACTCATTCATTTTGGGTCATTTTGGAGATGCTGTGTTGCAGTCACACAAACACACACACACACACACACGCACACGCCAAGGACGAGTGTTAATCCGTTGGACACTGACACTACCATCAACACGTTGGTTTCAGCTTCACGCGTCCGTGCGTGGGAACAGACGGCTGGGACAGCAGGGGCGGGATGCGGGTGGTAAACATCATTACAGGATCACGGCTTCTGCTGACGTGCACGTGCAGCCGCGTCTTAAAAGATTAGAAAACGCCTCTAATGCCGCTTAGCATGAGAGCGCTGTGTCACCTGACCGAAAGTGACAACCTTAAACCTGATCCCATGATCAGGGTGACATTTGAGCTGCACTGATTTTACATCAGTAAGACATTTTAAACACGTCCTGCGTAACGATCTTTTGAGAGCAATATGCTGAAGCGTTAATAAAAGCAGCGTTACAATCCATTATGCTACACTTTACCTTGAAATAACACAAATATGTGAAATGCTCCAGAGGTCACGATTCTAACAGGAAGTTGCATCATTTGAATTCCCTGTCCATCACTAATCGTCATCATCTGAATTTCCTGTCGATCTTTAATTTATTTCTTAAAATATGTCCAGCGTGCACGTGCGCGCGTGCGTGTGTGTGTATATATATACACACGTGTGTGCACAGATTCCTGGCAATAGTTTGTTTCTGTCTGAAGTCAAAACAGGAAGAGGCTATGTGAAAGGCTAACATAAATTAGCTTTTGTTTTTGTGAACAGACCCACTTCCTGGCGTCAGATTATGAGGCCTAATAACAGTGGCTTCGTTTCCTGTGACGGAAACAAAAACCCAGATAACAGGACACGCAGTGACAGAAACACTGAGCTTCAGACAAAACAAAGTTATATGCAAAAAAAAAAAAAGGAAATAAATAAAGTGAGAAATCGACGATCAGTGGTCCGTCACATTAACGCTGCTACTACTGGGAACAGGGTTGCCAGGTTTCTATGCTGAAATCCTCCAACAGCAAAACTACTACCGAAAACAAAGATTATTTTACACAATGTAGAATTGAAACCGTAGATTAGCTAAGAACTGGTCTTATAATGAAATTTATTGTATTAATACCAATATTACCATAAATAATGAATATTCATGAGAATGAGTATGCAGATGAACTCGTGATATTTCAAGTATTTATGACACTATGTAAACTCACGCACACACGAACGTAGAAAACGAACGGCCGGCCACCGCGTTGCCGCTTGTTAGTGTGGATAAATCTGCGTCCGGATCTCTGTGAAGCATCGACAAGGTTATACAGCCGAATTCAACGATTAAATTAAAAGGGCAAAGGAGTAAAAAGTTTCTTCAAATGAATCACTTTCGCACAATTCATCAGCTCACGATTAGCACCTTGCCTTTTTTTTTGTTTGTTTGTTGCAAATTACTGTACGCGAAATATCTCGAAGCAAACGGACTTACTGAGACTCTCTAGCTGTTTTTTTTTAGTAATATCTGTAATCTGTAACATGCTGTGAGAAGCAGCTGTTGTTGTTTGTTAGGGAAAATCTGATCATCGTCATCATTATTCCATGCAGGGAACAGAACACAGCTGGCAGGAGCAAATGATCCACGTGAAAAGAAAAAAAGAAAAATAGGCGTGGGTCGGAACGAGGAAGTAAAGCAGAAACAACGGGGATCATGAAAAGAAGTCGGAGCTCGGAATTACATCTAGGTTCAAAGTCGGGGGGGGGGGACGCCATGGACGGCTCCAAGAGTCTGAACTGTCGAGTCAGTGTTATAGGCGTAACAGGCGTAAGTTTGTACGCTAAAGCTAATACTTTTGCAACGAAGATAACAAGTGCTACTTTGCGTTGTTTGATGTTCGTGCTGGGAGCGGCCATGTTGACATGACATCACTTGCTGAACTCGGGGTGGAGGAGACCGTCCTGCGTTCCCGAGTAGGAATTCCGAGTCAAGGAGGTCAATCCTTAGTCAAATACACAAATTCAGGATTGACTGAGGTGGAGAGAGCGGGTAAATACGAGCAGTTATGTGCGCCAGACAAAGGACGGGGCGGAGACACGACACAGACCAATACGCAGGAACGTGGAAGGAGAATCTCTGACAACATGATATAAAAGAACTGGAGAACGTGGGCTTGAGGGTGCGATATCTGCTGTATCTGTGTTTCATCAGTCTTCTCTTCCTCCTCTCCTTTTGACCTCCACCTCCTCTGGATCCTCTCGTCCCTCTGTTCGGCTGACAAATGGGAGTGGGACTGAGGTAGCAAAGTGGCTAAGCTGAAAGAACAACGGCGTTTGGGAGGGAGAGCGCTAACGGACTCACCTCCAGTGGGCTGATTGAAGGGATAGAGAGTTTTGTGAGGAAGCACCTGGTATGGATTAGAGGCGAGGACACAGACACACACACACGCAAAGCTCTCAGTTCTCTAGGCCACTGCCTTGTTGGCAATTCTCGGGATTAGCGATGCCGTCCCACAACACATCCTGTGCACCACTGTGCGTGGGCTAGTGACCGCTCACTAACACACACACAGGAACAGGACGTGACATAAGTGTACCAAGTACCTATTATCCTTCTCAGAGTCCCTGTCTATAGTCCCTGTCAGACAAAAAAACATGAGCTAACTGAGCTGAAGGCCTGAAGAAGCGGAGGGACGAGTGTAATTCAGAAACAGTATCATTACCTCCGTGACAAAACGTGTGAGGATAAAAAAAAAAAAACAGTATTGTTCTAGAAGAGGTTTGTTGGTGTGAACGATCTTGTAATAAAAGTGATTTGTTTACAGCTGAACCTGTTTCATTGCATTGCTTCACTTTACCATCTTTGTTGATGTAGAGAACCGGGACGCATGAATCATATTTACATATTCCGTTTTTTTCTTTAAATTTCACTAATCAGACCAGAGAGGATAAATGAAATTAAAAAAAGCTACACAGCTCTGAGGTAATCTAGGTCTTTCTGAGGTCTCTAGCCATGTAGCTGGTCTCTGGGCCGATGAGCTGCCTTCGTCTTCAGCTACATAACTGACAAAGACGTGATTTGGATAAACCGCTACAGAAGCCGAGCTGGTTCGGGTCTGGAACACGTCCGTTCATGTTTATGCGTTTATGGCCGGCTACAGTACTCGGTTTGGTGAAATACTTCAGGTCCACATCTGGACCGTTTGACGAGCCCTGTTGTACCGAGTACTGTCTGGTGGCGTCCACATGACCAGCGAGTTTGGACTTCCGCAGGATCTGTGAGATCTCAACATCCCACTAAAACCTTAAACACAGCAGAGCAGGGGGAGGAACCGAGTCTCTCTGAGATGGGGTGATCCCTGGAAGTCATCTGTCCATCTGTCAATCACTCAAAGCGGGGACCAAAAAACAACATTTTTAGTGATCGAGTTTTTACCGCCAATTTTATTCAAAGAGCTTGTTGAGTCGAGTTGTTGATCTTCTGAGAATTAGCATATACACAAACATGCACTTGTTCTGCTTTTTTTTTTTTAGCTATGTTACTGAGCAAAGCGTAACGGTACATCTACAGCTAGGCCCGGGAACCAGCAACCTTGGACCCAGAGAACTAGATAACGCAGCTGCTTGCATTCACGTACCCGAGAGACGTTTACAGGAATGTTAACGTTAACTAAAGAGTTTTGCTATTAAAAAAAAAAGCTGTTAGCTTTGGCTAGGATGTTAGCTACTTTCTGATGTGCTTTGCAATGTACAACAAAGCTTATCTAGCTAGCGTAGGACCCCTGACCTGCTTATCTTGTTACTCATTAAATGAATCATAACCTACAAACTTCATTAATTTCACCATTAAACCCAAAGTGGAACTATATTTTCATATAGCTGTGTAACTTCCTGCTGTTCGGAATTATGGGAGGCGGAGCCTAAGAAATATTTTCAGAATTGAAGGAAGCGTTCGAAAAATAACGCAGGAGAGCCAATAAACAAAGTCATAATCCAACAACTTGAGCTTGCAACTCAAGCAGCATGCGCTATTTGGTCGAAATAACGACCTAGCACTCAAAAGATTTTACAGGAAAGAGCATTGCGACGATCAACGTTACACTGCTATCACGCAGCTCTAATTACAAAATGCAAAATGGGATCAACTTGGATCGGAAGACCGAAGAGCAAGCAAGTGAAGCCTGAAGAAAGTGCTAGGAAATGGAGCTCCTGTCTGAGACCCTACAACGTGAATGGATGGATGAGGATCTCATCATGATGCTCATCATGTAGCCCAGGAGAACGCTATCTCAGGGGAAGAGCAGGGATTGTCTGGGATCCTACAACTTTGGGATTCAAAATGAAGGGATGAGGAGCTAAAAGTAAAAGGTGCAGATGATGGAGATGATGCGTGGGTGCCGGAACCTGAGACCAGGACTTAAGCAACACCAAACATTTTATCATAACCAGTTCCCATTATCTTGGCAGCAGCACAGAAGCAGCACATGAGTGCTTGTTGGAGGTTTGTCACCAGCATGGCCTACACTTGTTTCTGCAGCAGGAAGGGGACAGATGTGCCAGTCAGCACCGACACCCACCCGCCAGATGGCACTTTCCAGAAGCTTCCGTCTGCCCCCTCGGGAAACCTCTAGCGATTCCTGAAGCCCTTTCACAGAGACATACACGTGCAGACACGCACTTACAGATACAAATCTAGGACTGCTCCGGCAAGGGATCAGGAAAAAAACAGCCACTGGATCCTAAAGAGAAGCCAAAGACACAAGAAACAACCTTCACCAACAGGGTGACCAGAGATCTACATTTTGGTGCAGTTTTGCAGACGGTGACTGAGCTTTAAAGCTACAACTCTCACACGGTCCATCTCTCAGGGTCACGGGGGGGTTATTCCCACTAAGGACAGACGGGTCAGCTTTGGGAAACAGGTTGCGGAGAGACAGGAAGGACTCTGGAGCCTGACAGTGACGCCTCTTTCCTGTTAAAAGCCAAATCCCACGTGGAAGAGGTGCGGAGATTGGCCTTATCAGCAGTCTGCTCTCACGCTTCCTCTTTCAGCAGAATGGAAATAAGGCAGGGAGAAAAAAAAAGGCACGATATCTGTGAATACCGGAAAGTTGAGACCTCGTGATAAAAAGGTGACTCACAGGGAAATACGAGTACTGGCGTCGTTTTAGAGTCATGTTTGATATTTAACAATTTGCCAATGTTTAGTGCTGTGTCTCAGTAACATGACAAGCTGTGTTTTTTATAGCGAGAGAAAAAAAAAAAAACAGACCCTGGTGAAAGTTTATCGCTGCGATAACGTTAAGCCATGCGCATTACAATCCATAACATTAACAGGAACTATAAATGGATAAAAAGTACGCGGTGTCCGTCTGTAAAAGCTGAGAAAGGTTAGAGTTATTAAACTTCTGTGATGTAAGCGCAATAAAACACACATAAACAGAAAATACTACATTTCTGGGTAGCAACAGCTACAGTACTATCGCACCGCTCAGGCGCTGAATACGTTCCAATAACAGCCCAAGTGTTTTACTCCTCTTACACCACTCAGATTCGTTCGCTTGAACATTCTCACATTCTCACCACATGCTTGCAAAGGAAGTTCACGCCCCGACTCTCAGCCACACACACGTACACGGAAAACATCCATGCTATATTTACTTCTTAATATTTCTCATCTGTTTACTCGCAATATCAGGGTGTACATACTTTTGATTTTCTGCAATGTGTCTCTAAAGACAAGGTGATAATTGCTGTAAACAAGACTGAGTGACTCTTTTGAGCTGCTAGAGCTGTTAAAGCGTACACGGTGTCCTGCAAGTCCAGTGTCATAGAAGAAAAATGAATAAATAAATAAAACCAAAAGCCTTACCAAAAGTACTGGTTCAATATGTCTGCGATCTTTGTCTATACACCAATTCCTGGGAGTAGGACTACTTGGATTTGTTCTTCTTTGCTCAGATACGGGATGGGATGGGACGGGACCACACTACACTTCATACTTGTCTGGATTTAGCCAAGAAATTGCTTTTTACCAAAGATTCTGCCAAATATTTGATTTTTTCAGAATTTTGCCAATCACGAGGCACGATCTACATCTAACGTGGGAACGTGAGAAAGTGAGATTAAAATCTCCAAAGCTCACACACGCACGCACACTCAAACCCATCCTTTGTACTCCTAGCGAAACGTCTTTAGAACCGGAACCGTCTCTCCTTTCAGGAAGCAAAACAGGTTCTTAGCATCACACAATCAAAGGAAACCAAAAGATACTCTGGGTCAAAGAATTTGCTCGACTTCAAAGTGAGGGAAGACGGAGCCAGAGATAAGAGAGGCAGATCATCCGCCGGGTAGAGGGATGAAAAAGTCAGGGTTATGAATGAACACACACACTCGTTTGTTTTATTCTCCTTGTAAGGACCCTGCATTGACATAATGATCAATGCAGCTAATTAACGCTACACCTGCGACTAAACCTAACCTTAACCTGAGTAATGAACATTTCCGGCTCTCTTATTTTTGTGTCCAAAACACTTGAAAACGGTCGGGACCACCAGAATCGTTCTCACCAGTACAGTGAAATCTCACAAATTGGTCCTCACAAGGATGCTAATACGTGTACACACACACACACAAAAGCTGTGCTGGAAAGTAGTCTCCGTTCTAGTCTCCATGCTACAAAGCGCCCAAAAAGGAGCTGAAGCGCACCCGTTTGATTTCGGTAGTGTTTTCCATCTGAAATCTAAATTTAACACGCGTGAGTGATTGCACTTCTGCTCGAGGTGCATTCACAGCGACCCAAAAACCACCCGCATCCCTTTACACCTGGATACGCAGCTTCGAACTCTTTTTGTTTTCCCCCGACCCGGTTCTATTTTCGTCTCGCCCTTTCTTCTAGAAGCCGGGGAACACCTGGATGCAGGTGTCGCAGCGTAAAGCTGGAACGCAGTTTCCTCTTACCGCCCCGTCCTCGGATCGACGAGGTCTCAGTGTCGGTTTTCCGTACAGAGACGTTTATTTAACCTTTAGTGAAGGGGACTCCGGCGTCGGCAAAGCTGTAAACATTTCCTCCACTGTTCCACATTCACATGTCGATTAGCTCATCCGCCACGACTGATCATTTTTGTGAAATCTCGTTACTGCAGAACACGTACACGAAATGCGCGAAGCCAGGAAGGACACGATACGTTAAAAATAGTCCTAAAGCAAAGAAAACTTTTAAGTCCGTCTTACATTTCTTAGGAATCCGTGTAAAACTGCACGGGGTTTATAAATATAACGGCTTTATAATCGGGATAGATAACGACAGGGAAAATAAGACGAGCATGAGGACGAGCGACTTTCGCGCAAGGTCACGTTCCAGACGTGAGCTTTTTGTTTTTTTTAAAGAAAATCAACGGGTTAAAAAAACAAAGAAGAAAGTAGGTCGTTAGAACGTTGGCCATTAATTCCGAGCCAAAACAGAAATTCTACGTAAGTGCAGAAGCATTAAGGATTCATCATGACTGCGATAATTACTGCGCACACATGCACTCAGTTATTCTCACATTCGTCATCTGTCACCGTTTCCTCAACCTGGTGCTCACGGAGCTGCCAGTTGCTTGGAAGCAACGTTTGGTTTCTCCATCTCTGCACCACAAGGAGCAAGGAGGTCACGGGGCACACCTGCTCTCTCGCTCTCTCTCTCTCTGTGTGTGTGTGTGTGTGTGTGTGCGTGTGTGGAAGGAAGTGTTTAAGAAGCTGGCAGGGGGGTAATTACAAAAACAAGAGTTACATGTCACATGTTTGTTCTTATGTTAAGAAGTGCAAAAGCTCTCAAAAAAAAAAAAAAAAAAAAAAAAAAAAAAAAAAAAAAAAAAAAAAAAACACGGCCCCTTTTGAATGTTCTAATGAACGTCTATAAACGGCGTTTTTATTTCTGCTGCGCAGTACGATTCAGCTCACACACTTGAACGATGGCGGTAAAGCTGCTCCAAAAAAAAAAAAAAGAAAAAAAAAAGAAAACACTTTTTTTGTTTTCAGGTCTGAGGGTGAGAGTTTAAGAGAGCGAGGAGCGAAGAGCGAGAACAGGGAAGGATGTGGCACCCAAAACAAACACGAGGTGCAGAACCATTTGTGCCTCTGCTCTCGCCACTTCCGCTTGACCTCACCAGAGGAAAGCCACACGGCTGCAGGGGAGAGTAAACACGGCCCGGAGAGTCTCTGCACAATAACAACAACAACTCAGTCTGTTTATCTCTCTCTCGCTCTCTCATTAGTGCAGAAATAAAAATGCATGAACAAACAGAGCCAAAATGAAATTATATACACAAGTACACGACATGTCAAAACCGAAAAAGGGGAAAGATAAAATGAGTAACGGAAATGGGAAGAAAAAAAACAAACAAAAAAAACCAAAACTTTGAGATGGTTTTTCAGATGATTCAACAACATTTTTCTCATACAAGTCACATGACATGGGGTGGATGCAATCTAGATCACCGTGCCAACGCTCATCAGGTCTTGGAGATCCGTCGCCTTGTTTAATTGGAATGACTATTGCGAGAGGGAAAGCGAGACTTGCATTTGTGTTTTCCTGATTACAAATCAATCAATCAATCAATCAATAAAGCACTTCTATTTGGAGCAAAACTACAACGGAGATCCGTCTACACCCAGAATCCACCCTCTTCCACACACGCGAGCTCACGGACACACAGGATTGGCTAGT
>JAQQZR010000002.1:23673782-23678623 GCA_030068235.1 Notoglanidium macrostoma
GAGAAATTTGAACCTTGAATCTCAGCAGAAGAGAGAGAAGCTTTAAGTGAAGGTCACTACATTACTCTCTGTTGGTCTGGTAATCCTGCTACACATTCCCTGTTGCTCATTTTCATGAAAAGTACTCGAGTTGAAAGCACACGTCCAAAACCACCAACAAGCTTATAAAGTTCACTGGACTGGAGAAAGTAAAACGAGTTGCACTGCTCACCTGAGTCAGAATGTCCAGCTGCTGAACGATGTGCTCCAATGTGCTTCTCAAAGCTGGCGAAGTTCTAGAGCGCTCCTCCTGCAAGTCCTTGAACCCTGGCTCCAGATTTTCCTCTTCGGAGGCTTCCGCTTGTTGTTGTGTGTGAATAAAGGCGGAAGCTAAGCCTGTGCTGGTGCTGGGACGCTCTCTGGGGTCCGTGATCCCACTTGCGTGCCTACCTACACCCTAAACGGCAGCAAAATGAGGAAACACAAGAATGATGAGAACATGCGAGACCATCTGATCGGGAGAGTATCTGATCATTATGATTGATGAGGTCAATCTGACTGCCAAGGTTTGTACATTGCAACTACATCTTTTCGAACTGTTGCTCAAGTTACATCATGGGGCACTTGAACAACTGGCGAAAGTCCTAACTGCCCTCTAATACATTCAGGAAACCACAGATGCTCATTAATTCGTCAGTGGTGTTTTGATTATCAGGAAAAGAGCATGCCATCCCTCCCACCCAGACAGCATGGGTCTTTTGTTCTCTTCAATTCCTGGATGGCTGCAGCATTGTCATGAAATTCAGACTAGTGACCTTAGAGTAAACGCTTTTCTGTTGCACTGGTCAAAAGCCTGACTTGTCATATTTTCTAAGACAGTTTGTCCATCATTTCAGTGGGCATCTCAATTGACCTGAAACATCTAGACGCTAAGAAATGTATGCCACTAGCTTCCAAATGTCCCAACACCTGTTGTAGTGGAAGGTTTTGCCAAAATGCTTCTGGTTCTGTACGCATGTGGGGCCTCGGACTCTGTGGGCTAAGCAGCACCAAGATACAGCTCATCAACAATGTGGAGGACTCGGACAGGGAAGGGAAGGGAAGGGGGGTGTCCACACATTCCTGCTCTAATGCAGGAAGAAAATCGATTACAGCTCCTTGCTTCCTGAGTTGCGTCCTGACTTCAAAGGCCAGCGGTGGAGAGACAGAAGCATGGCCTGGGAGAGGAAGAGGGCTGTTGGGGAGGAGGAGGAGAACAAAGCAGCCAGTGTGTAGCCCAGCCAGCTTGAGGGTCCCTCCTGAAGCCGCAGGCCACATCTGGGAAACATCTGCTCTCCTCGTTTGTGAGCTCCATGCTTTCCAGACCTGGCTGCCTCTTGGGTTTTTTTTTGGTTTTTTTTGTTTCTTCCTCTCCACCTCATCAACACAGGAAGCTCAAGTGCAATGAGGCAGAAAGGGGGGGCGAGGATAACGAGGATTGCCTGGCTGCCAATCAAATGGCCATCAAGCAGGAACCTCCGACAAGGTCTCTTGTGTTTGAGAACTAAAAACTTGGACATGGGAAATTTCTGTGTAGCTTCAAAGTGGAAAAATGGGTGACAACTGAAAAACATTCAAATCCCAAGGCTCTGAGGCTCCAATAGCCACGCATGGGATCAGATAACATTTCATGTTGGAAGACATGCTTACCTTCACCAGGGAGGGTGAAGGGTGACATATGCTTCCTCTGAAATGTGCGCAAATCTGCCATCACATCTTTTCACTGCTGTCTTCCGCATACGTGAGCTCACAGACTGCCAAGATTGTCCAATATCGCTCTGATCAGATGGAGGAAAGGAACAGTGAAAACAGCTTCTCTTCTAGAAAGCCTGTTTTGCTCTCCTGGACTCTTGGCCATGGATGAATGCGGCATTGAGATTCAAACGTCTGTTACACCGATGATGGGGGTGAATCGTTTCCTGCGTTGCAACATAAATGTCAACTACTTTCTATACTTCTTACATGACATTGCTTCCAGGAATGACCTTTTGGAAGCATTATGTTGGCTGAAACATACCTCGCATACAGTCATTTGACCTAATTTGTTCAAACCCAGCAGTTCCAGCCATTCAATTCCGTGCAAAGTCATTCAGGCAGCTTCATGACCAGGAGAGTGTGGTTACATAACAAAAAACCTGAGCACCATATATAGTCAAGTGATGGTACGATCCTGACAGTGTATTCAGATGGACTGAAGTGGGCACAGGTGAGTCATTACAGCTTGAATATAATCATTCAGCTCCGAGGACAGACCCACGGCCATTATGTTGGCCGAGCTATAATTTATGTCAACAGGCTCGCCGGCTGCTAAACAGGTACTTGGTCTGCACTGAGCCAATGGGAATATTTATGAGCTCCTTGAGCCCCACAGAGAAGCCCAGACGAGCCTTTGAAATATCACGCAGCTCCTCGTGCTGCGGCCCAGAAACGGGACGTTAAAAGAGATCAGAGCGATCGTGGAAAATTGTGTCCTCTCCTAGCCCCATTAATAAAGCGAAAACTGTCACGTGGCTCTTCACGGCAATATCCTCTTGAAACGACTTTGAAAGTGCGGCTGATTTAATGCCTGCAAGTGAAACCACAACCTCATGCTCACACTTTTGCACAAAAAGACGTTGTATATTTCACAAATCCAACAGATGTCAAGGTTCTTCCGTGGGGTAGATATTCTGTCTTTTTTATTCGGTTAAGAAAACAAAAATTTGAATATGGCACAATGTGGACATCATACATCATACCCTAGTGCTGTTGTCCAGGCAGAAGGTGTTGATAAATTTTTTAAAATAACAACAGCTATAAATTCCATGGTTACATTAATGAATTTGTTCTAATATAGTAACAGCTCTTTCACAAGGAGTTGTCCAGAGGAAACATATAAAAAAAAAAGAATAAAAAATATCTGTTCATATTGTGAAGTTTACGGAAAGAGTCTCCAGTGTCAGTCAGAGGTTAAACTGTAAATTTAAAAAGGTTTCCGAAACAGGGAAGTCTAATGCGTGGACGTGACAAGAAAATGTCATTAACGCTGGACGAGGAGAAAAAAAAAAAAGAATGGAGAGGAGCACTGACGTACGTGGTTCGAGTGCAAGAATATAATGAAAGTATGTTGCGGGTTTAACGTTTTAACACGACTGTGCGCGGTGACCTTTGACCTTTTAGCGGAACTGACGTAGGCAGTAACGGAATCTGGAAAAATATTTCTTTTCGATCATAAACCAATGTAAAAGTTGCAAACAATTAGGTCCATAGGTTCATATGAAAGGGTTGTGGAGGCAGGACACGGGAACACAAGATCAGAGGAACACAGGAACCGCTTTCCCCTTCAACTCCATTTAGTCAAACACATTAAGCGATTAGGAGTGCGACGCCTCCCGTCTCGTGATGGAGACGAGAACATTTCCCTCGTCACAGGATGCCCTGTAATGGCATTAAAGTGAGCACTCCCAGTACAAGGGAGCCTTACGGAAATCAAAGGCAGCATTAGCTTTTGACCCGTCGCGCACTCCCTCATCCGCCGCCAAGTTCGTTTCAGCCTTCAGCCACTCGCTCGCTGCCTCTTTATCTGCTCCGGTGCAGATCAAAGTCCGATTTCCGCTGTGTGGAGTACCTGCTCAAGGGAGCCTAATGGAGTTAAAGCTCCTCTCTGGCTCCACTCACTGCTCTCATTACGTGTCGTATTAGTGTGCATGCAGCATTTTCTGTACTTCTCAAAATGGATCGGGATGCAACCCAACCTGCCTTAACACGCTTATTCTTTATTCATTTTAAACGAAAGAGAAAGCCGGCCAAGAAAGCTAAAGATGATATCAGAGCAAAGGACGCAGCGCAATACGGCGCGAGTCGATCAAGATTGACCAATCGATTAACCGATCAGAAATCCACATCCTGTTCCGTCACGCCTGCCTTCACAGATATTTTGGTGAGGCTCTTCTGCCTGTGCTGAGTGAAGCAAGCGGAGATGACCGCCGATGCTGGCGGGTACAGCGGAAATGTGAAACCAACACTTGTCATGTTGAATGTAGGCCATTTCCTGCCAAGGGAAGTGAGCCACAGCCATCTGAAGCTTCCTGGGACGGAGAAAACAGGGCCATGACTTGATGAGACCCTGGAATTATTTCAACACCACGGAATTAAAAAGTTCAATCTCCTTTTTTCGGCCAGAAATGATTTCATGTCATCACTGTTACTTACATGCTGCTTATTATAGAGAAGTTTTGACAGCAAAATGCCGTAACCCTTTACATTACGTGAATGCGCTCGTTCTGATATGCATGTTAAGTGGGTTAATAAAACTCTTCCTTTTCGCTTCCTCTTCTTTCTCTGCACTGGATCCGGAGCAGATGAATCCAGCCATAAAATCTGCACTGTTTTATAAGCGGCTTTGTGACTTACGGATGATGTCATAGTCGACTGGGATTTCTGTGAAAATGCTAATCGTGCAAGTTTACAGAAATGAAACCTGTACAATGATGATCGTGTGCAGCTCTCAATTTCTCTACTTAATGCTTGCTCTCGCTCGCTAACCAGTTTGTCAAACTGCATTATTATCAGTTTCCTGCAACTTGTGAAAGAGCAGGTCACAGGATATAAGGCTCTTATGCAATCGAGCAAACCGCTTATCCGAGAGACGGGAGCGACAGATCTGTCAGGAAATGCATCAGAGACAGGAAAGAGAAAGAGCAGCACAGGGCAGATAATGCACCAATATTAGCCTGGTGATTAGAGCTGAATACCTTTCTGAAAAAAACGGGGGGAGATTCCTCTACGGAAATGGGTGAAGTGGGAAGGGGGGGGGGGGGGGGAACAGGCGACGGCTTCATTTT
>JAQQZR010000002.1:23678671-23702588 GCA_030068235.1 Notoglanidium macrostoma
CACACACACACACACACACACACACACACACACACACACACACACACACACACACACACACACACACACACAGCTCCAGATACACAGTAAGCTGTTTGGGCTGGCTGTGATTATCTCGATCGCAAGGCGATAAAGTACTGCACAGAATCAAAGTGTTGCTAATGTTCTTCTCACGAACAAGTGTTATCATTATCCTGATGTTTCGATTTCGTCCTTTAACGTGTCTTATCAGTAAAAACACAGTCTTGCAACCAGAAGGACCTACCAAACATCCTCGCCGAATGAATCCTATCGACTCGGCTAAGTCACGATCAGAAGATCCGGCAGCGCTGAATAACCTAAAGCCTTAAATGCTTAATGTGTCTGCTGTTAGGAGCTGGTTATTGTTTGTAAGGAAGCCTAATTTGTCAGAAACACAGGTGAAGCTGAACAAACCGCCGTTTCTGGCCTGCATCCAAGAGAAATTTAGCTCCTTATATAAAGACATTAGCGCAGATGAGTCATATCACTGCGAAGATTAAGCCTCTTGACTGTGGTGGATAAACAGGGATATTATGGAAGCCTGCACAGGCAGAGACAGCCACCGACATTCATAAATGTTCCTGAAGGGAGAAGATACAGTGTGGAATGACTCATTGCGGAGGGGAAAAAGAACATGGAGAAGCGGTGAAACGGTGAAGCGAGAACGCTTCACGCAGAGTAAAGCCATAAAACGGCGCACTAAGAAACGGCATGCCTTCATGGGGCCATGCTGAAGCGCACACATACTTCATTCTGTAAGCCATGAAAGGAGGAGGGGTTACGATGACTATGCGTAGACTACACCGCGTATTGGTGTTGTTTACGGCCCGGGGAGGCGGATGGCAGGCCAGGTGAGCTCACATGGCAGATACAAATTAGCGCTCGCTGTGGTGCTTGAGAACAGGAAGCCATTAGCGTGGCATTACGCAGCGGACGCGGGCCAGGAAATTAAATCCTCCTGTCTTTGAGAAACTGATGTCACTGTTCTGCCTGTGGGTAATGGATCATTACTGCCTTCCGTTAAGAGGCTGAGAGGTGGACTGAGTACGGGGTCAGAGACGGAGAGACTGGGGAAGAGAGAGAGAGAGAGAGAGAGAGAGAGAGAGAGAGAGAGAGGTGGTACACGCCGAGCAGTAGATTAAAAAAATAAGGACTGCTCATATATTCAAGAGTAAAAAGCACACTGTATTCCAGCTGGAGGTCTTTTTCTGAACTCTGCCGATGTTCATTTGTTGAAAGCTTTTAAAAGAAAAGGTCAAACTGAAATCCTCAAAAGCAGGCTGTGTGGTTCTGATTTTTATTATTATTATTTTTTTTATAATCTGGATAACGCCAAGCAGGCTGAGTTTTTCCCACCTCAGACTAGGACAAGACAAAAGAACTAGCCTTACGTCCGGACCGGTCACTGTACACTTACTCGCGGTCATTCAACGGTTCCTCTTGTGTCATCGTGTTCCTATATCCTACCCAGAAGTACTGTAGGAGCTAAAAAAAAAAAAAAAAAGTCCCTCGAAATCACATAGTCTTAGAATTATGATCACTCTCAGCTACTGCGTTGCAGACACACAAAAACGTCCTCCAACACTTCTAAGAACTATGAACGGAGAACACCTTTCCTTTGGCTATATAATTTAAGTAGTTACAGTTTTGGCTAACTGCGTACACCCTGAAGCGTAGACCGATTCAGCGGAAATCTCCAGGCGCTGGCAGAAAGCTAATGTTGGTTTACTGTTTAACCCGGTGATCCAATCATTAACTCCAGGGCCAACAGCGTGCCGTGACTCAGGCAGCTCGGCTGCCTGCTGCAGATATAATGCGGCCCACTGACCTCTCATTCAGCCGTGTCTGAACAGGCCCGCACGTCCGGTGTGCGCTTCACGCCACATGCTGTCATATCCACTTCCCTCATGCTAATACAGTGGCAATCATGGGCGAGAGATAACGAGAACGAAATGACTCTTACTGAAGCTGTGGTTAGATTAAACATGAGCATGGACCGCATGAGGGGAAAACCATGACCAGCTTGAAAAGTACATAATACTTTCATTATTTCATTAATACTTTTCATTCTGTAACATCTCAGATAAACAATGAGCTAAAAAGTACTTCATAATTTGAGCATAACTGCATGAACTGTTATTTTCAGTAGTAGTAGTACTGGTGGTAGTAGTAATAATAATAATAGTATTAATAGTAGTAGTGGTAGTATCATTAGTATTAGTGGTAGTATTATTAGTAGTAGTAGCAACAGTGGTATTATTATTATTAGTTGTGTTAGTATTAGCATTAATAATAGCAGCAGCATTAGTATTAATATTAGCATTAGTAGTAGTGGTAGTAATAATAGTATGGTATTAATAGTGGTAACGGCAGTATTACTTTAAGTATTAGGGGTAGTATTAGTAGTAACAGCAACATTGGCAGTATTATTAGTAGTAGGTGTGATATTAATATTAGCATTAGTAGCAGCAGCAGCATTAGTACTATTAGTAATATTAGTATTAGTGGCACTAGTATTAGTAGTCATATTAGAGTTAGTTGTAGTAGCATTAGGAGTGATCGTCCTAACATTAGTAGTCATAGCATTAATAGCATTAGCAGTAGCAGTATTAGTACTTGTAGTAATATTAGCACAAGTAGCAGTAATAGTAGCATTTGTAGTAGTATAAGTAGCAGTAGCATTAGTGCTAGTAGTAATATTAGCATAAGCATTAGTAAGTAGAAGTAGCAGAATTAACATTAGCAGTAGTAGTGATAGCATTAGCAATAGCAGTAGTAGTATTAGTACAACTAGCAGTATTAGCATTAGTAGAGGTGGTAGTATTAGCATTGGTACTAGTAGTAATATTAGCAGCAGTAGTATTAGCTCTGCCTTTAAATAGCACCTCACAAGCAGAATATCTTAAACAGTATATATAAATATACAGTATCTTGTTTACAAGCTCCGCCCTCAACCACAGATTTCCATTAGATTCTACTGTGTTGCGCAATACCGAGACTGCTTTTAAATGCGCACAGTGATTACTGTCTGGATTTACAAGCATGTCCATGTACATTTAGGATTTTAAACAGTAAAGAGGAAGTGAATTTCAGGGAAGCCTGACTATAAAGAGTGCACGGTACTGGACCACCTTGTACAGGGATCGTTTGAGCACAACTTTCAGGGTAGGCAAAGATTCCGCTCCAGAACTCAGGTACGTACATTTGTACCGTTCCCGTTCATCCCAACCCCACCGCCATCACTTCTACTTTTCCGTCTTGGTTTGTTGTTTGTTCTTTTCCGCCTACTCGCTCGGTCTCGTCCTTTCATTTTCCTGCCCTTTGTTTGTGTTTGGTTTCGTGCAACACATCCTGTACTTGTGCTCTGCTTCGCCTCACACTTCAGCGAGTCTCATGTGTGAGTCTTTGTGTTTTTGAACTTTCCATTCCTCATTTTCCAGCGTGGCTCTTCCAAATTGTGAGTTGCAGTCAGCACTTGTGTTTCCACTCTCCACCCGTCTCTCGTCTTCTTCCTCTCCTCGCTTCAGCCACTTCTGGTTTTTTTTTTTTTTTTTTTTGCTTTTCTCTCTCTCGCTCCGAGTCCAAAGCTCGCTGGAGTTGGAGTGACGGACGTATGTCATGCTCAAATTAACGATTTGCTTTTACAGAAAAACAAAAACAACGAAAAAAACATCTGCTGGTAAAAAAAATTACAGTCAGATCCTGAGGATTATTCAGGAGGAAGAAAAGTGTGATTAATTAACTTCTTGACGTTGCTTGCTCTTCTCTCTCTCTCTCTCTCTCTCTCTCTCTCTCTCTCTCTCTCTCTCTCTGATTATAATTTTTTTATGCAACTGACCCACTTTAAATGTTTTTTTCCCCCCCAAATTGAGTCCTCTGTCTTTTCATGACGCACAGAGCAGAAGGTTTGCGCACCAAGAGCTGTTATTTCCTCAAATGCACGAATGCCATTCACAGACAGTTAAAGCTGTGCATTGAGCCGGTACCTAGCGTGATGCGTACAGTCCATGCAAATGCTGAGAAGTGCGTCAGCGTGTGACCGCAACCAAATTTATAAATGATTCTGAACGCACGTGGATTTACATACGTTTGTGTAAATAATTTTTTTGCACGAGTAACGCGCTGTACATCTACCACACGCAGGCAAACTGGATGTTTAGCGTGCTAATAAGCCTGCAGCGCTACAGCAGAGTAGGTGAAGGGCCGTGTCTTTGATTGACAGCCGTAGCCGTGGGTGGCTCGGGGCCCGGCTGAGCCCGTGCCCTTCAGAAAGCTCAGCCGGAGAGAGTCGTGCACAGCGAGAGTGTCTCAGAGGCAGCGGGGGCTCTTTCAAGCCTGCCATTAGCCCCGGAGCCACACGCAGGACCTTCTCAATACAGCGCAGGCTGTCGTGAAATGTAAGGAGTCGAGGTTTCCTGCATGCTTTAAGGCCATGCTTTAAGGTTTCTATTAACAGGTACTTTCTTGCCTGCATAGTTGTTTATGGCTTTTATTGAAAGCACTAAAACACGCATACATAACCACTAAAGTGTTATATGGAGTATATATGCCATAATATACTTATGAAATATATGGAAAAACATAAGCATGTTGTCATTAGCGTGTAATTACACATCGTCGTGTTTCCGTAAGCTTAGAACGAGCGCTTTATATCTACACAGGGGGCGGGGCCACCTCTACGGAGCCGCCATGTTGCGCCGCTACAGTAGCCCAGAACGGACAAACCTCTAGAGGGCGCCTTCCGCGTTTCACGTTTTTACAAGCGGCAGCGTGAATCCGAATGGAAGCACCGGAAGGATGACGAGGAAGAAGATCGAAGAGCGATCAGTGTTGGTGCTGGAGAACACGTTTGAGAAAAAAATTAAAAAATGGAGGATCACACTCATTATTTAGCACAGAAAAAGCAAGAGAATGTAAGTACCTTGAAGCAGATTACAGGCACCAGACGGCCGCCGTCTCTCTAATGCACGCTTGGAAAGGGAAGGGTAAGGGGAGGAGCATTCAGGTGGTTCGGTCCTACACAGTGGACCTTTAATCAAACAGAAAGTTGAATGGTGAATGGAGAGCTTGTGATTTAATGAACCAACACAACAACAAAAAAAAAATCCAGGCTGAGCCATTCAGTTCACTTCCTCCAAACACGCCAAGATTGCAACTGGTTACATTTAGCAATTCAGGAATCTGAACAAGGTGCACCATTTACTGTG
Organism: Notoglanidium macrostoma; assembly: GCA_030068235.1. NCBI lineage: Eukaryota > Metazoa > Chordata > Actinopteri > Siluriformes > Auchenoglanididae > Notoglanidium > Notoglanidium macrostoma. The sequence continues at coordinate 23,683,900 of JAQQZR010000002.1, forward strand.
CACCAGGGTGATTCAAAAGTAGCCTGAACTTCTCACATTTTCTTGTGTGTGTCAGTGATGTGGTGTGGTTCTTCCTCTTCATTTGCTCATCTCACCACAGCACATGGTATTCACTTCCTGTTTTCACACACCGAAAACTCTGCAGAATAAGGCTGCGGTTTGGACTTGCACACACTACAACAAATCTGAGACTGTATATCCGATAGTGGTGCAGAAACACAAGGCTACCGCTTAGGTACAATGATGAATCCTGGTTGGCACGGCTGTCCGGACTCCTGCCAGATACGAGAAGCAGATAGTCCTCGCGTGTGAACAGACACGGATGTCTTCAAGCCAAGCTCATAAAGCAGAAGATCACGATTCGTTGCTACTTCCTATGACCTGGATCAGTGCCACAGGAGGGTGGTGGGGTTGGGGTACTGAGGGTTCCTAAATCTGGCTGACAAGAACAACCTGGGATGCTGTTTCAGATTTCCGCCACAGCATTGAAGGTGCTATGAATGTATGTGAAGTATCAGTGTTTTAAGAAACCTTCTGTGGTGTCAGAGGCAAGCTTTGAGCATGTAACCGTGCATGTCTGGTTTACATCCCTTTAAAAGTCCTGTTCCCACAGGAACCAGATTGCCACATGCTCCATAATCTGACGCACGGTATTTCTCATGTGGTGGAACAATCGCCAGCTTCAGTTTCCCAGTCTGGTCAAGCCGATTAGGCTGAATGCAAGAAAAGAGGCTTGGGCTAGTGCCTTTCTCTACAAGCTTTTTCCCACCAAGTCCAATGTCGAACCCGAGGGACAGGTCAAAAGCTCCCGAGGACGCGCCTAAAGCCCCTTGGTCCTCAGAAACCTTAGCATTCCATTAGTCTGGTCCCGGTGTTGTCTTTAGACTGCTCTGTGGTATCCAAGCAATCTTAAAATGAATTAACCATGAATAACAAAAAAAAATGTCCTAAAGCGGTTCAGCCTTCCAGAAGGTTCCATCTACACTCAAAAGCTCTATGGAGTACTCCATACCAAATGGCTTCCCTTTCAGAAAAGGTTCTAGGCAGAACCTCTTCAGAAAGCTGGAATCGCCGGCCACGTTGCTCGCAAGCGACTTCTGATTTTCTACGTATGCGGACTGCAGCGTTTTCAGCGCCGACCAACCAACGTTGAACGGAGGTCTTCTCAAGTCTGTGCGAATTAGCTACGGTGCGTGAAAGGGGCAAACTGTCCCGAATGAATGCTTGGACGCGTGTGGGCCGATAGTTCTTCAGCACACCATTTCAGTTCTTTACAGTTTAATGCAAAACAATGGAAGAAACGGTTATAACTGTGGTTTTGTGTTATCCTGTCATCCATGACCACTCAAACACGTTTAGAAAGAAAATACAAAGAAAAATAAATCATGGAAAGAAGTAGAGATCGTTGGCGCCTCTGGTGAGTGGATGTAGCGATGACAGTTTGTTTGTTTGCAAAGCCTAGAACGAAACAGGTGAATCAAATCGCAGAGTTTCACACCGAGTAGTGGATTATTTAAGTTGTGTTTAATGAGTTAGGATTAGAAGCTAGACTTTGCTACTACAGTCTCTCATCATTCTTCCTAGTGTGAATGCAGGGTTAAGGAACGCACTTAAAATGTCAGCTAAGGTTAAAAATGTGTCTTTAATACTGGTGGGCTGAGAAAGCGGTCGCATGTGGGACACCAATTTCCTGGCCAGCATATAGCTTGTTTATTAGACACGTTTGGCTCCATTTTGGTCGCTAGTGCCTTTTCTTCCATGATTGACCATAAATCTGTACGTGTTTAAAAAGAACACCCTAAAAATAAGTCGCGTACGTATTACACGTCCCGACTCTCTGAACAGGAGCGTGTAAACCGGGACGAGTGAGTAAGGATGTCATCCGAGAGAGGGAGAATCCCATTCTACCAGTGCCAGAGGAAAGTCATGATCATGTGATAAGTAGGAAACCAAAAGCCTCAGACAGCAGCAGCTTGACTTTCCCACAGCTGGGTTGGATAGACAGCGCTTCCTGTGCCAGACAGGAACGAAACCGGCACCGAGTTTCGCAGCACCTCCGGCGTATCATATAAACACCGCGCCAAACGAGCTCCTAATTTTAGCTCTGCGAGAGAGGTGCTGGGATCTCCTTCCACTAACGGCTTCATAAATAAGCGGATACACCGGCTCACTGAGGGAAGGTGTCCGGGGACGGGACGGGACGGGAGGCATGACAGGAAGAGAGAACGGTGTGGCATCCTACGAACGCGATGGAACCCGAGCTCCGAACCCGATGCGCTCCTCCTCCACGGCTCAGGAGGAGAGGTCAGTGGAGGTCAGTGCAAAGAGTGGGTGAGGAGATCAATGAGTCAAGCCTTCAGACAAGGGTGGTGGAGTGCACTTCACAAGATGGACGGGGGAGGTTAAAAAAAAAAAAAAAAAAAAAGGAAAGAAAAGGAAAAAGTAAAAGCACTTGTGGGAGAAGGAAAAAACAAAGATAAGTGGGTTGTTCTTCAGCGTAACTGAAATTCCACAGCTGTGTGGGCCGGGTTAATGTCAATCACATCTCCTCTCCATGATAAAGTCAAACGAAGATCGTTTACTATGCTGGGGTTTTTCTGTGCGTCTTGGTGACACAAATATCTTTTGCAATAACGTTGCTGAAGCACACTAGATGAGAAAGGTCTCAAAACTGACTCAAAAAAAAAAAAAGAAGGATCATTTGCCCTAAATGTCTAAATCTAACAAAGCATGGTTACATCATCAGCAACAAAATTACTTCAGGATGCATTTTTATATTGAGTATCATTTTTATATACCGAGCATCACGGACATGGTTACGCTTTCAGGCATCTATACGAAGCACTGTTATTACTCTACGGTACCGAGTGGACAGTAACATAGGGGTGGGGCGATATGACGAAAATATCAAATGGTCCTCAAAAGAATTTCTACAAGAATTTTGCCCAAATTGAAAAACAAAAAAAATCAAATCAGTTTTCATATTGAAAAGAATAATAACAATTTAACATTTATATGATAAATATTCAACACTGATAATGGAAAGAAGAAAAGAAACCATTTTCCAACAACATTTTAGCTACTTCCGGTCAGATTGTAATTACAATAAACAGAAAATGTAATAAAATTTTATTATTTATATCTAAATATCTATTATTTAGCTAAAAATAATAAAATACCATGATATACACAATACATCAGAAAAGAGCACAAATGATCACGATATCGATAACGCCCTACATTAATACACTCTTGGTACCGGTTTTGTACCCTTTTCTAATGTTAAATGTTCATTTTTTCTTTATTTCTATGTTTCGTCACTTAAATTGTTTAACAAACCAGATCTAAACTAACCATCGGCAGCTCGAAAAAGAATTATAACGTTCTCAGCGACTTTGCTTTTTATTTTAAGATCATGAGCCATAACCTTCACTAAATATTTTTCAGTATGCTGTAAAACATTTCGCATGCATTCGGCGCTTTGTAAATCTTAATCTTTTTTCCAAGGTCCTGATATCATAATACCATATAATTGGGATGGATTGAAACGATGTCTTTAAGTATCATGGTCACGTCGCCCACGCCTAGCTCCAAAGTCCGAACCGTTCTCCATCTGCGTCTGCGATTCATTGCTGCCGAAACTTCACTGAAGGTCTTGAATGCTTTCCTGTGTTGATGAGGGGAACATTAGAAGCCAGTAGGAGGGTAAAACAGAACCTTTAATGATCATCACCTAAAGGATTGAAACAATGGGCCTTCTGAGGAAAGACATAAGGCTAGAACAATGCGAACAATGGTGAACTTCTCCTAGCCGGAGCGAGCTGCCTCGTAAAAAACCTGTTTCGAATTCAAAGCTTCGTTCTTTTCTTCTCTTAACATCTGACTCACAGGTGGCTCTGAGGGTGGGGGACCTCCAGAACGACCGGGGGGGTGCTGACCCTGCCGTAACCCTCTCTCCTCTCTCTGCTTAGACCGCACCATCCTTCTTCTGCAGCACCTGCTAAGTCATGAAGCGGCTGTGCACAGGGTGAACGAGAGGTCCCACTGCAGGTTTTCATTCTGTACGTGGCGGACCTCGCTGCGTAGATCAGGGACGGTCATCTAGACCCAGACGCGAAATATACTGATGCAGAACAGATCTACGGGGACGATTTTTGGACTTTGGACTGTGGGAGGAAACCGGAGCACCCAGAGGAAACCCGCGCATGCACGGGGAGAACATGCAAACTCCGCACAGAAAGGCACCCTGGGTGACACTCAGCCATCTAAGTTCAGAACCTACAGGCTAGTAACTTTAGTGAAATTTGAATAGCACTGGTGGAGATCTGGTTGATTGGGTGAATAAATATGGGGGTACGATGTTCTCTCTAGAAGCTTCACTCACATCCAGTTCTTAGTGCCATCTGAACGAGCAGTGTGGTACGAGTCGGCCCTCTAGCACGCATTTTAAACACAAGTGGAGCGCGGGCCAACCTCACCCTACACTTAAACCGTCACAGTCAGACAAACTGCTGCCATCTGACCCCACATTACCGCTCACAACAGGAACTCTCGCACTTCTGCTTCATTAACGCGTTAGCTCACTACTGCGCCGTTGTTATGTGCCCACAGTTTAGGAACAGAAATTAGAAATCCTCCGTCTTAAACTGGAGGATGAAATGGAGGGGGAAAAAAAATAACGAACGCATTTCTCGTGTAGTCCCAGGAAATATTACGCATACAGATTCTGGGTAATCTGTGCAAGATCAGGGACATTACTGAAGAGCTTGGGAAGTGTGTTTCCTGACTGATCACTCTCACATGAGATGGTCTATAAATAACACAGAAAGAGAGCGAGCAAGTGAGAGAGAGACAGAGAGAGAGAGAGAGAGTGTAGATGAAGGAGTGTGGCTGAAGAGCAAGTCAACGTTTCGTTTCAGTGACAGGACTTTGAAGTACAAAACCTATTAAGATGAAAGAAAGGGCTTCCGAAAACAGAACAAAAACGGCGGCGAGATCAATAATTAGATTTTTTCTTTTTTTTTTTTTACTGCAATGTCTTATGCAGTACATTAGGCCTCGAAGGTTGCACATGTCTGTGAATAATCCTGATGTCTCAAATCTCAAATAGAGCAGCAAGTGGTCCCGCACCCCTGGAGACACACATGCCTACCAAATTTGCTGCGAGTACGTAAAACTATATGCCGGAAACAAGACTAAATGACATATGGGGGCGCTATAGAGTCATTGGACCACACATGGGGCCAAGCCTTGGTCCCTGAGTAACTGTCCCAAGCACTGATGTGTGTGCCAAATTTTACGAGATTTTCCCCAAGAGAAGCACCTCAAAAATGGTCAATTACGAACCATCATGATTATTAACGGAAGCAAAAGGGTCCTGCGCACCTCTGGTGCTCGGGCCCTAATTATGGATCATAATGAAAGAATTTATGGTGCCAAGTCTCTATGGTACGTCTCGAGAGTCATGATTTGATTCTACATTTCCTTTCGGAACAGGAAGTCAGTGACGCTATGCAGAAGTACTTGACAGCCAATAGCGTTCGAGATACCCCATGCCGCACTACCGCCGAATCTAAACGAACCTAACAGTAGCTTAGCGAACTAGCACAAAATACTGATAACGGAGAAAAGTTTAACAACAGCTGTTTTTTTTTTTTTAAAATCCGCCTTCATTCACACCAGTCCACTTTAACCAGGACGGCGTCCTAGATGACGACGAGTGTAAGCAAGTGATGTCTCGATAACACTAACAAATGGGCTCTAAAACACCCATTCGAATTTCTGGGGCGCTTTTAAAAGTTATTTTCCAAATATAATAATAAAGTTGTAAGTTGCTTGGCTCATCGACGGCATTGTGCGGTCGTCCGCTTTGAAGCCATGTACATTCACATGTGTGGTGAGGAATGTGTTATTCAGGCTACATTCAATCAGGCTATTTCCTCCCACTGTTCGGTAACATCACGCTTCTGCTGCCTTCTTACCTCGGATCACTCAACAACTCCATAACCTTGAGCATCTAACAAAAGGCAGAAAAACAGCCTGAGAAGCTTGAAAGGGCCATAAAGAGCCCGAATGAAGCAGGAAGAGTGAGGAGGGAAACTGCACACTACGGTTAAAGGAAAACTCCACCCTCGGACACGTTCAGTATGTTAATGCTGAAATGTTTGTCTTGTGTTGTTTGGGTTGGTGCTTTATTTTCGCAATTCTTGTGCGGTTTTGTGCCACTTTGACGTGACACTGTTATCGCCAACGTGGTCAGCAACAGCTTCTTTTCTCGCTTGCTAGTTTCCAGCAATGTTATATTAATGAGAAATCCACTGTGAAGATGTTGGTGCGAACGCTGGACTCAAAGTCCCAGAGTGCAACACAGCTATATGGCGCAGATCAGACTCGGGATTGGCGAGTTCGGGATCCACGAGATGACGAGCGTGCGAAACGAAAGCATTAGAAAGGCACAGATGAGGAGGCGATGGAGCTGGACGGACTAAAGCGCCGCCGCATCGTTCTCATTAGGCAGAGATGACGCGTGGACTCCGTCATCCGCAGGGAGTCGACCGGCACGGTGGGAGATGTAAGAAGCAAAGTAAACAAACATGTCGATGGAAGTCAACTCAGAATTTTATTCTAAAATAAATCTCGGATGCCGCTGGAAACGGGTGGGGACGGTGTTGGGAAGAAACGGGAAATGGTGTAGGGCAGAACGGGGGCAGGATGGGCACAAAGAGGTTTGAATGCAAAGATGTAGAAATTGAACCGCTGACCAATTACCTAAGCCCTCAAATACATCAAAGTCAACTGTGTTCTCCTGGAGAACTCTAGGAACTGTGAACGTGGTTTAAAAATGATGATCCATCGTGCAGCCCCGTCCTGGAGGTAATTGGCCTGAGGTGCGATTTTGACCTTGTGTTCCTGCGAACTCGCTCACACGCATGCAGGATTCTTCACAATGGAGAAAGCTTCACCGCCGTAAAAGGAAACAGGCCTGAACGCCATCCATCGGCAGCCGAGTTCAATGCTTTGGCGGTAGCACGAGCGTGTTAATGAGAGGCTTTCCTGCTTCCTGGCTGAGAGGCAGACGGGGCATGGAGCGAGGACGACTGACCCGAGTTCAGTTCTCAGGCTCCAGAGGTTTCTCTCAGCTCTGTGCTAATGAAGGACAGGTTTCAAATCTCTCGCTCGCTTGGGGACAGGTAGCACGTACTGTACACACACTACCAACACTGACGCATTCACACCGGCATCACAAGGCTCTTATATTTTAGAATAATAATAATAATAATTACACTTGTATGACGGATGTGGCACATAAACAACAACAAAAAACCCCCACCCTGTGTAGTCGTTGACAAGGTGAAGAAATGTTCCGTAAGCTTTTAGGACAGAGGAGTTCACGCTTTGCGGCCTCTCCGTAACATGAAATTCCTACAGCATAAACGAAAACAGGAACCAAGCTCACAATGCAATTATGAATGACTTAAAACAATTGTGCCTAGTTTTTTTTTGCAACTGTAGGCAAACCGCTGTTGTACAAGAGGAATGAAACATTTCGGGATGTGCGGGTACAGGAAAATATTTGACTCCTGAGCAGTAACTCCAGCAAGTCCTTTTCCTTACACCACTCTGTCTTTGATTCATTTCCTCTAACGGCACAACATCGAGTGATTTCTTCCTAATGAAACAAACAGGCTTGTATACACTGGTGGCTACGCAGCGTTGTGTTACTTTACAGTAATACAAAGAAGAAATCAAGGTGAAACAGTTAATAATCCCGATGCGCATATGCCTAATCCTGGACATCCACGGCCTTTAGAAATTAGAGCTTACCTCTGAACACAGACGACAATGAAACGGGCTTGATTCACAGGAGGAGTTTGTGAAAGCACCGAACAATGGCGAATTCACAAAACCGAAGGAAACAAGAGGGTCAGTGTTTAGGATTTAACTTAAGCTACACTCCGTCGCTGCACAAACACAAGATAATCTGCTTTTGAACTTGAGATAATGCCGACCCGAATGCGAAGTAGCTGTGGGAACGGAACCCGCAGTGCGCGACGAGCTAACCACTAATTGCTCGACAGTCAGACAATAGGAATGCTAATGCTAATACCGAACTCCACTCCAGGCCTGCATTCCCAACAAACCTCAACAGGATTCCCACCCAATGTAACCAGTAACGACTTGCGCCCATACAACTGAATCACAATAGCAACAGCCGTATGTGCAATCGTGACTCGTTCGCTCGAGCTTAAGCTTTTCATCCACTAAAAAGGGCTTTGTGGATGAAATTATAAAAGAAAATATACCGAATAACCAGGAGTGTGAAGTTAAATATCAACTCAATGCAATGCCGTGGTGAGCTTTTGGATCGCTCAAGGGCTTCCAGCGGCGGGTTCGCCCCTCCAAGATGGTCCGAGGTGGACGTGTGCAACACGGAAGGCCGCATAATAGAGGCGAGGCGAGGCGAGGCGAGGCGAGGTGAGGTGAGGCAGACAGGCCCGTGAGGAATGTTGAGCCTGATGGTTAAGTGCTCTTTAACCAAGCTCCATTTCCCCTTGGAGCACTCCTCCTCCGCATGACCTTCAACTTAAAGTCTTAACCTCATCTTCAAACCGGGGCAAGGTGAGGTTAATACACGTCCCGGAGGTGGGGAAGAATGCCAGGGTTAAGCCCGAGGGGCAGGGACGAGTCGGCATGGGGCGCCGCATGGACGTCTGGGAGGCGTAGGAATGGGACTGGGTTGAGGTGGGGCGTCGGGGGGGGGTTATTGCTGAGGCATGTGGGAGCTATGGAGGTTCAAATAGTCATGGGCATTCCTGACATACTTCACCATGAGCCTACATGACCATTCGAGTCCAAAACCAGACAGCAGGGTGGGCTACTGGGATTTAGAAGGTGATGTCAATGAAAGATAGTGACAGATAAGCTGCACACGAAGAACAGGAAGTTACGGGAATTTTTAAAAGCCAATGCGGTGAAGTGCCATGGAAAACGTTTGGAAAAGCAGAAATGTGAATCTTGTGGTGGAAAGGTGAAGATGGGTGACGAAAACCTGAGGGGGGAGGGGAGAGTTTGGCGGGTGGTTGAGATAGGAATAGAAATGAATGACTTCCTAACAGGTGGGCGCGGGATGCAGCTTACCTCCCGACCCCAGCCGGTGTTGGGTTTCTGAGCCACGTCCGGAGCCCGCGACCCCTCGCCCCCTGCCTTGCAGGAAGCAGGTTTGTTTTACGACCCTTTTCCTTGTAAATCCTCCGTACTTTCCTCACTGCAGGGCAAAAAGAAAAACACTTTGCATTCCTTTCCCATTTCTAAATCTAGGCCCTGCATTGCAACCGCGTTCCTCAAAACCCGTCACGGCTTCATCGCCCCACGAAAAAACCACGCGGGAAACAAAAAAGGAAACGAAAACGCGTCGGATATTAATGTCCGGAGCTAAGAAAAAAAAGAAGAAGAAACGGAAAAGGAAAAAGAATTCTTCAGTGGTATGTGAACGTTTCGAGAGCTGCGTGGGAAGAGCCGAAGAGCCGGCTTCCAACGCGTGTTCGTGCGAAGCTAAAATTAGATCCCACAGGTGAGAGGATTAAAGAGGGGAACAAAAAGGAAAAGCAGGCACTAAATCATAAAGTGGTACGGTCTGTCTGAGCGGCGGGGTCGTGCAGGGATGACCCGGTGTTATTCACAGAGGCGCTGGCATTCTGAAGAGACACGTTACCTGTGTCAGAGAGCGCACACACACTCACACACACACACACACACACCCTGAATGCATGAGTCACTTCAAACTTTAATTATCTTTATTATACTCATTAAAACCTGTGTTAATGCTAGATATAAACTTTACAACATGCTAGATAAAGATCGGTGCAAAAGTTTGCATCCCCATAGCATCCGAATGGCAAAAGAAAAAAAAGTCCCTTTTCTGTTTTCACAATTTAACCACCAAATGTGGGACTATCCAGGAAACACGGCAAACCGGAACACGGTGCGAAACCCGGAACAGCAGCAGCATGGTCATGACCTTCTCGATCTGTAAACCCGAGTCGAGGAAAAATGCAGTATGTGACAACAGGAGGATTAGGCTTTGTAAGGAATAATACTCTTGGGAGCATGCTGTTACGGGAAAACAATCAGCACTGGTGCAGTGTGGTGAAACGTTGCTACGGTTGCCACCTGGAACTTGATTATTTCGAAACAAAGCAACTAGTTTCATTCCTCTTTCACAACAACCGGTTAACACTAACAACTTTTGATTTATTACACAATACCACGTCATCCTTTTTTGTTTTTTTTTAATCCATTTACAGTTATGTTCAGTAGTGCGGAATGTTAATGGAATATTAGTTCTCGTTGTTGCAACACTTTCCTTTTCACAAAAACACTGTAAACACCCGCTTCCAGTTGCACTGCGCGGAGTCTTACCTTCTTTCTGAGCGGTTCGTTATTGCGTGTTCCGGTATCTCGGATGTTTATCGGTTTTAACGTTTTGGCCAGCCAATTCGGATTTCAGGAGATCCCTTGTGATCTTGTCTCAAAAAAAAAAAGTCACAGCTTTACCTATGCCTGTTGCGAAGTACTGACACTGGAGACTTCGGTAAATGTAAAACGGACATCTTGCAGATAAGATCGCCATGGCAACAATGAGACTTTTTGGGGTTTTTTTTTAACCTGTACTAGAACGAGTGCATTTAAAATAAATCTGTGATTTGCAGCTGCGCTACTGTCAGAGCTGCTGTTATAGAAAATGAATCAACACCTTCTGACCGATCAGGGCTCCAAAAGCTACTCGGAGGATTTGGAAGAAGTCGCAAGGGCGTAGGATGGACCTAGAGGTCATTCGAGAACATTTCTTCAACGTCTTGAGCTCGACTATACAAACTTGGTGTCTTTTTACTGGGAATGTTTTATACGGAAACTTGAACCCGAGTTCGCTCTTGTTGCCACCTCAAGCTCTTACAGCGATCACAAATCCACTTTGCGTCCTTTGTTCTCCTCCGCAGTCTCATTCTTTCTCCTCCGCACTCAATTATCTCTCCTGAATATTAAGGATGTCACTCGCCCGTCAACGCATGAGAAACTTAGCCTTGGCGTTAATGAACGTCTTGTTGCATTGTCTCAGGTGCGTCACTGCACCATTTGTGGGCTAGTAATGGATTTTTTTTTTTTTTAGACACAATTCATGTCGAATTACTGCTGGAACTGGAACGGTCCTAAACTCGCCTGCATTAGAAGAGCACAGAGCATTGCACGTTTTACCATCCGCAATAAGGCTGACCGCAATTTCAGATTTGATTTTTTTGTACAAGGATGAAGAAGAAGAGCGCAGACGCGGAAAAGCAGGAGGTCGAGCCACGAGCTCATTATTCGCCTCCGAGTTGTCCCCGTTACCTGCGATACGACCGCGACGCTATTTTTAGAAGCAGTGTCAATGGACTGGTGTATTTTCAGCCATTGTGTACGGAGAAGGCTCGCTGCTTCAGAAAAGATGCTGTTCCACGGAGATTCAATAACCTTTAAAGAACTAAAGAGAGCCATGACACATTGGTTACACAAACGCACAAGGTTCGACACTCATTTCAGGTTTCGGGTCTATTTTTGGCTCCGGCTTTGGGTAGCGTGCAACTGTAAAGCTGAAAGCTTGCCCTCAGCGTGCTATTGAGCAAAAGCAAGAGCTGTGGAAAGGTTCCGTTGTTCCGGTCGTGTAAACCACTCTGCGCCGTTACAGAAAAATAATCGATGATGAAGTGGAGTCAACGTTATCACCCCTCCCCCACAGCACACGCCAGCACATCCCGAAGCCTTTTATTCCTCTTATACCACAGACGTTTGCCAACGTTAGTTTTCTGTTTGTTTGTTTTTTTTATTAAACAGCAAGATACTGTATTTTTATCCATGTATAGTCAGTTAATGTTTTTGGAACGTCCACAAAACAAGTTCCTGTTCTTACTTACATTATAAGGCGCTAACAGTTCCAGGAACTCATTAAGAGGAACACCCCACGGACGAGCTCCCCTCAGAACTACACACTGTTTTTCTGTTTGCGGTCGCACCGTCAGTAGGAACGCCGACGTGACGCAGGTTGGGTGCCGGTTCCCATAGCGATGTCGCTAGTTCGTTTTAATATGAACGTGCGGACGAATGTCGTTCCCAGACCAGTCTCTCTTTTAAAGTTAATCAGAAAAAAACAACCAAAAAAATAAAAAATAAAAAAAACACGCAGCTCGTCAAACGGAAAAACCTAATCTGCGTAGTCTCCTCTGTCCTGAAGATGTTGGAAAACTTAAAGTTACACCTTTACTTTAACAAAGCATCGACACTGGAGACGCCGTCCGTAAAGGTTAAAACAGCAACGTTCGGTACTGCTTTCCGTTATGGGATTCCAACAAGTCCTTAAACTTGCTATACATTATCATATATACAGGACTTTTACTGCGTTTGACTGGACTTGGCCGATGAAAGAAAAAGGAAGAAAAACGTCAGGAAGTCATCGCGACGTAATGACATGATTCCGAGATCTTCCCACTTCCCGCATTTGAAGACTGGAAGTGAGAAAAGCCTGAAAGCATGGCAGTAATGACCTGGGATTGAAGTGTGAAAGGACGTCTAAAAAGATAAAACGGTTGACGAGGAACGCAGTCAGTATAAACTGATTCTTTTAAACAGAATTAAAACAGTATTATTATTTCAAAAGCAGCAAGAACAAGAATAGTAAACAGGATGTGTGTGGAAAAGGGTGCGAGGAAGAATCTCGGTTCATGTAACGTATTTTAAACGTTTAAGAAATGATTTTTACATTTTATGCAGATGCAGGAAGCAGATTTACTGCAGTTTATATGTGTGTGTGTGTGTGTGTGTGTGTGTGTGTGTGTGTGTGTGTGTGTATAAGAGTTATTAGGAATCTGCAATCAGAATGAATTCTTTGGGAATGATAAACGCCATTAATGCAAATAAAGTCTTACTGGCTGAGCTTGTATTAGCAACGTGAGGCGCATGAACAGGACCGGCGTGTCCATTGAAGATTATCTGGTGTTACAGAATGGTGGCATGGAGTTGCAGCAGGTCTCCTTTTGGGTAAAAATAGCGTTTTGAGGCACTGCTGCCTGGAAGCAGACTCGGCGGTGACACCAGAGGCTGAAATGTTCTCGCAGTGTGAGTAGGAGGTGTAACCAACCGTGCTCGCTGCTCCATGTTCCGGGAACTAGGATTAGAATTCAGGGATGTGACGGGATTAACATTCACCATCACGGTGCAGTCTAGGAGCAGGTCGACGCTCCATTATGTCTCTAAGGAGGAGAATCACGGGGTTTAGGAACTCGAGCTGCGAACCAAAGTGCAGCTCAGAACGTCCAATGAAGGCTCTAGATTAGTTAGGAGCGTAACGGTACATCATGACATGATGTAAAAAAGTGACGATTTGCATCATGGGAATCAGCATTATATTAATTACTAACGATACATCGCGACTCGATAAATCGCTATACCAATTAATGACGACTCGAATCGATGGAAATACAAACGAACCGAGATTTATCGCTTAGCGTTTCCTAGCTGTGACTGCGTTTAGACGGAGGAGGGTGCGATGACGGACAATAGCTGCACTACGCACGATGTCACCGTAGGCGGAAGCAAATAGAGGGAGGTGTTTCACGTTTAAGCTTTTTCAATTTTAAGAAAATGTATTACATTTTTTCATTGGGAGTGAAAAGCATTTAAGTTAATAGGCCATTATACTGTATTTTACTCCAACCTTTGCAAACGTTTAATTATTGTTGGTTATTAATAAAAAGGAACAAACATTTTTTATTTAATAAAAGGATAAATAAAGAATAGGAAAATAATTGTTGCATTTTTTGGTAATAAATTTTTCTTTTAATTTCCCTTTTTTCGAATCACAAACCCAATAATGTGAATCGAATTGTCACATGGGCGAATCGTTACATGCCTATTGACACGCCATTGCACTGTTACAATCTGCGCAGCCAAAAGAGTTGAAATATACAGAGAACACACTGGTCAGCGTGATCGTGCTCTCTTATGGACAGTAGGAATGTTACAATTCGGTTCGATTCATGCTATTCGGTTCACAATTCGAATTTTTCCCATGCATATCTCCAACTTAAACTTTCCTATTGTCGAATTAAAGAAATACTTTGTTTAATTTTCCTAATAACCGACAACAATTATTTACAAACATTTGTAAATAAGTAAAATCTAAGAACCTATTAACTAAAATATTCATTAGAAGTTAGGCCTTTTCTTAAGACCCATTTAAGGACATAAGTCAGCTTAAACATAAAACAACTATTTGCTTCTATTTCTTTTGCGGTTCACTTTTTTGTTTCTTTGATTTCGAACGTCATAAATTTGCACCGCTATTCCTCGTCACACGCCTAGTGAAGATTCCGCCATTTTAGTCTACTTTGGAGCTCTAGTTCTGCTATGGAGCTCATTATGTTTCAGTTAATGTATGTTTATGTTCTGGGAGGATTTATAATTTATTTATTTTGTTTAAGATAGGGTGAACTTACAGTACTTCACAATATTAAACCTCTGTTCACAGCAATTTTTTTTTAATTTAATTAATTTTTCACATACAAAAAACAACAAAAAAAAAAACAAACAAACAAAAAAAAACCCCACACTGTTTATGATTCAGAACGAAAAAGGTTTTAATTTTTATTCACTCGAACTTCGTTCAAAAATATTCTGAGAATGGAATCGGGTCAAAACCGCGAAGCCAGCATCATAAATCAAATCGATTCGTGACCCGAGTGTATCATTACACCCTTACTATCAGTACTGAATATTCATGGTCATTATTTTCGACATTTAAAATAATCCATAAAAACACACTATTTTCACATTTATTTAAAAAAAAAACCTTCAATGTGATAGTTTTTCTGCAAGTTTCTGAGTAAACCTATGCATTGCTACATGTACTGTAGATCGTAGGAATGTCTTCAAATATCATCATATGGTATTTTTGTCATATAGCTCACTTCTACTGCTTGGATATACTCTATATATGTGGCACGGATATGTGGATAACGGCTCAGTGGGATTGAACCCCAGACTAGGGATCCTTTTTTCCGGGCTGGAAAACAGCGTCCATACTTCACCAAACACTGTGAACTCTCAAGGACTCCGGAGGTGTGAAAACGACCTCGCGCTGCCCACACCGGACACCTGCTGAGGACCAGGATAAACACTTGCCTCCTTTTCTAGGGGATACGGGATTAGGGTTAGGATACATTTTCCCTTTTTACAGTCGAAACCCCATTGGAAGGGGACGCAACGTTTACACGCGGCTGTAGATGGGTCCACTTTCCTACATTTTATAAAGCACAAATACACTTATGGATGAATAAAGATTGTTAATGGATGAATGTAAATGTAGGCTCTTTCTATTTTGGCCTTTCTTATTCAGTCTGCATTTACAGGAAACCGACGTTAAAAAAATAATAATAATAAAATAAAAAATAAAAAAAAAGAGAGAGAGAGAAAGAAACTCCAGAACAGGTCATCAGAGCACTGGTCCAGCTTCCACCCACGGCCATAACAAAAGCACTCAGCAGCAGCCAGGCTGCGATAACACGGAGGAAGCATAGCTGCGAACGAGCGTTACATAACTGTAACACATTCTTAACACTAAAACACCTACTGCTTCCTAGAAATCACACAGGAACACACACATACTGCACATCGCGCAGCATAAACAAACAACACGCTGAGCCATTAGCAGCGTCTCTCTCTGACTGATAAACTGCTCTTTATTCCATTTTACCACCATCGCTTCAGACTGATATGCCCGGTACAGCGCTGTGCAAAAGTTTTAGCTCCCTCCATTTGTTATCACGCAAAAGCTTTATTAGTTTATACCTGAAGAAATCTTCTGTAACAGCATAGAACTAGTGCGCCAATATAAACCATACTTTTATGAATATGGCATCGTTTCCGTGGTAACAACAATCCTTTAGCGTTTATGGAAGGAGTCTTCAGTGTTACCTGTAACCTTAACTTTTCAGACATCTTGGAAGAAAACTTTTCAAAGACTTGGATAAACAGATACCAGTTTTGCTCTTAGGAGCTTTGGGACTGTGAAGAGTGAGTAAAGAATCTTACCACTTTGATTGGTCAAAACACCGGACATGTTTCTATTATACACTAACCTGACACTGATGACAATTGCGTTATGTTCAGAAAGTGGAATCAAGTTCGATTTGAACCATCGCCCTGCTCCTACATCACTAGCCTAATGCTAGTGGTGTAAACCGTTCTGCTGCGGAATCGTTACAAACTACAGAACATCTGCAGCTTCTGCTGCTAATACTGCCAGTCAGTGTGATGCTCGCCGAACTGAGAAGGAAATACAGCTAAAATCCCCTAAACAGAAAGATAGACAGACTGAGTACTGTAGAAAGATGGAATACCAGAATAAAATGGTGGACTGGATATCAGTGGAACAGAAATAAACTAATGTGATGTAAAGAACAGAAATGAACTGGATTTGAAAAGATTTTTTTCTTGGAATGGGAAATATTTACACTTAAACAGACATGACTGTATTTTTTCTTAGGATTAATTTTATTATATATACACGTCATTAAACGGCAGTGGTAGAGGATGTTGGACCATCAACCCGAAGATCAGGAGCCCAAATCCCAGCACTACTAAGCTGTCACTGCTGGGCCTTTGAGCATGGCCCTTAACCCTCAACTGCTCAGTTGTAGAAATGATATAAATGTAAGTCAATAAGGGTGTCTGCCAAATGCTTTATAATGCAATGTAAAAGTTATTCTGTTTGCCATGTAGGTGATTTTTGTGTGAAGGCGTTCAACATAATAAACAAAGTTGCTGTTTTGTGCAAGTCATGCTACATATTTTTACAAAATGAAGCGTTTAAGCTAAAAGACTGTGTGATGAGTATCCATATTGACATGTAACAGTTTGAACACATGAACGTCTTCATTTCGTGCACGACAGAATGATTAAATCTGAATGAACCCTTGAGAGGAACTAAATCTGTAAAGCTAAAGAACTGAGCAGGCAAGATGCTCGGATTTTCTCGAACTTTGCTCTTTATGGGTCAAACAGGTCAAACATGTCAAATCGCATAAGAAATGAGCTTAACGTGTTCGGGTTTTGGATTTAAAAGTTCTCGATTTGAGCCTTGTGCTTTCGCCTCCTACTGTACACACGTATTCGGTTTCTCTCGCGCTTCCTTTGCAAATCGATAACTTCCTGCTGGTGTCTGGGGCTCATGTCTCTCCTCTCCCTGAAAGGTTATCTCACTCCGTCACCCCCCTCAGGGTCGCCTCTATCTTTAGCAGCATCCTTCCGTCGCGTCTCGACACCGGAGCTCAGAGCTGATATCCGTGCCTCTCGGCCACCCAATCCCTCGCCGCTTACGCCACAGGAAGAGCCTTGCACGCTCTGCCCCACACTCACACAACCTCGGGCAACGTGATACCCCAAAACACACACGCTTCTCAGGAGGATCGGCTTTAATCTGACGTGGAAGAAACAGACGCTGCGGTTCGTTTTAAGAAAGGGGTGTCAAAATTGTGTCGCTTTAACATGATCTTATGTACCGAGCACCGATAAAGCCTGAAACAGGAGCTCAACCTCATGATGTAACTAATCAGTGCTATGGGATTCACTACATGCTGTACAAATATTTCATGAAAAATGTAGCTAAATCAGCAGTCAGACCAAACACGAACATCACTAAAGCTGATTCACAGAAGGGGAAAGGATTTTTTATATATTTAGACTACTGCAATCTTACACAATGCAGTCAAAAGTATGTGCACCCCATTACAATGGCATCCATACTGTATGTGGTTCTTCCGCAAACTGTAGCCACAAAGTCGGGAGCTCACAAGTGTACAGGACTTTTCCTTCACTGGAAACCTGTTCCAGCAGGACAGTGCACAAGGCAGCACCATGGTGTGTTAAGGTCGGAGTGGAAGAACTCGCGTGTCCTGCACAGAGCCCTGACCTCAACCCCACTGAACACCTTCGCGATGAACTGGAACTGGAGCCTCCTCGACATCAGCGTCTGACCTCACTAATGCTCCTGTAGCTGAATGAACACAAACCCCCACAACACGCTCCGGCATCTAGAGGAAAGCCTTCGCAGCAGAAAAGAGTGGAGCGCATTGTAACAGGAAAGAGGGGGAAAAAAAACAGGAATGGGATGTTCAACAAGCACATATGGGTGTGATGGTCAGGGGTGCACAAACTTTTGGCGATATAGTGTGTGTGTGTCAAACACTAGATAAATTTGTGTTCTCTATAATGACTGCATTGAAGAGTCGGTGTTTAATAAACCAGAACACACAGCAAATCTGCGTTTTTGTCTGTGTGTGTGTGTCCGAGTTCTCATTCAGAAGCACCATGGCTTATTAATGCTGCAAATGCACCGGGGAGCAACACAGGAAGGAGGCCAAAGAGTGTGTCAGCAAACACACACACACACACACACACACACACACACACACACACACACAGAAGGGAACTGAAAGGACAGTCCTGAGGAAGTGATGGCAGGAAGAGTCATACAAAAAGAAGTCGCGGTCAGACTTCACGCTACCTCCTGCTTCCGCTGCTCCGGCCTCCCACACACACACACACACACACACACACACACACACACACACACACACACACACACACACACACACACACAC
>JAQQZR010000002.1:23706786-23730946 GCA_030068235.1 Notoglanidium macrostoma
CTCACACACTCACACACTCACACACTCACACACTCACACACTCACACACTCACACTCCGACTTTGTGGATATTTTCAGATACTCCAATTGATTTATCAGCAACGTGAGTCAGAAATATCTCTCTACATACCCAGCTGCTTGTTGTTGGGACTGAAATCTGCACATGTGACAGCATCTTTGTGGCCTTTAAAATGCCTCAAAAGTGTCGGGTCCTCCTGAATGAGAAGATAACTGTGAGCTGAAACCAAATCTGAACTAAAAAAAAACATTTAAGCCATGCTGGACTGCATTTTTGATAACGGAGTCAACTTCTATCTACCAGTTGTGGATCTTCCAAGGAGTCCGAAATGGCATCATACTCACTAATCCCTAAAAAGTGCACTAAGCCACATCATTTGGACACTAACCTACTGGTGCTGAAAACAGCAAACCTCTCTAAATAGTAGTAACGTTAGAATTAGAAATATGGCTCTTTTAAGTGAGTCGGATCAATTGGATCAGCTCATCGAGAAGAGTCGACTCTTTTTTTTATTAATTCAAAACAGCTCAGATGTTGATAAGAGCTTTCTATGGAAAGATCTTGAGTCCATGGAGGTTTCCATGGTAACATTACACTGAACGAGTCTCGCCATTGCCTACATCAACAACAAGAAAAACGGCTCGTGTATGCGAATCGGTTCTCAGCGTTCGGTTCAAAGAATCGACTCGTTCATAAAACCACACATCAGTACCAGCGGTTTCGGAAATACGGTCTGCTACAGTTAAAGTGCATTAGCTAAATCCCTTCAAGGATTAAAGCTAATTCGCTAACGCACTTACGTTGCTTTTCACCAACATAAACAAGCCACGTTTTTGCAAATTATGCTATGTTTCAGCAGCAATACGAGTTAATACCTAAATCACTGGCTAACTTGGACTGAATCGTTAGCAACGCTAAAAACAACACGGTAAAACAGTTAGATAAAAAAAGATAAGTCTTCACTTACCAAAACAGAAGCCATTTTGTTTAGCTAGCTATTTCAGTATATACTTTAAAACTTCTAGCATGCGATCGAAACTTTTGAAAACATAGGTAAACAAATTTGTTTCATTTTAAAATTCTACTTCCGCTCTAACTTCAGGTCTGTCAAACAGGGCGCCGTTTTATGCTGCTAGCAGCCACAACTATACGAACACAGAAAAGTCGATTGTCTTTTTTAATCATTTGGGGGAAAAACGCTTTAAGTGCTACTTAGCTAACTAGCTTCTACAATAAATAAACTTCATAGTTATGAATGATAATATAAATTACTCACGAGGCTAGGACAACTCATGACTGGGTTTTCGTCATGCATGTCCGCATCAGGCATGTTCAATCAAGCTAGATAGCGCTTTAATTAATCGGAGTAGCAGAATAGCTTGCTTAAATAATGCATATTTAAAAAAAAAAAAAAGTTAAATAAAACCCCACGCTGTTCTATTTCATGTTCAGAATGCGGGTATTCAATGTTCTTCATTTGCAAACGTGTACAGTTTGGATAACGGACCGCAAACGAACGAGCCAGCTAAAGTTGGATTTAAACGCAGGGTTGCCAATTGTTTACCTAAAATTCCACAAAGACAAATAAACTCACAAATCAGCCTCTAACACAATTACATACCGTTTTTTTTTTTTTTTTAAAATACATCATATGACTGGCTTAGTAAATGTATTATAATATTTATCTGTTCTGTATGAATACATGAATTTCTCTCTAACTTCTCACGAATTTAACAGACTGGGTCATAACAAGGCTCAAATTGTGTGTTATAATCGGATTTGTATAGAATTTGCGAATATGCATATTACTTTATTTAAAATCACATTTTCAGTAATTCATTATGCAAACTTTAACATTTATAATCTAAACTCTAGTCTCCAATACCACGGATAAATGGCTGTGAATAATAAGAAGATATCTGGCAACACAAGATGTCGGTAAACTCCAGGGGAAGATCTCGTTGCACGCTCTCACAGTGGTGCACGCCGTCGTTGCGCAGCAACTGTTGCTGAGCAACTGCTCTAAACGTTAGCGGCGACGAGAAGTCAAACAACGCATCTTAACAACGGCTTCGTTGATTGGGCAAGGCCAAGAGAACGGACCAATGAGAAACGGTGTTATTGCGGTAGGCACGGTGGTCCTGTTTGAGTTTGAGAGCTAGCTAGCATCAGCGCCCGCTAAGTTACACTGCGTCTGGTGTGAAAATGTCCTCGAAACGGAGTATTGGCGAGGAAAAGGTTGGAATTGTTGTTATTATTATTACTACTGTATTATTCCGCTTGGTGTGAATGAAACGAGTTTGAATGAGCACTAGCTGATTAGCTAGTTGTTATTAGTGGAAACTGTAGTAGCTTGCGGCGTTTTTTCCCCCAGATGACGTCACTCAGCGACTGCAATGGCTGCAGTTTCTGCTCGTTATTTATAGTGTCAAGTAATAAAGCTTTCTCCTTTCTCTTTTTAAGAAGTGAATTTACCTTCTGTATATATATATATATATATATATATATATATATATATATATATATGTGTGTGTGTGTGTGTGTGTGTGTGTGTGTGTGTGGAATTTAGTTTTAGGCAAAAAAAAAAAATTACCATTTAAGTGTGCATTACCAGCTGCGTTAAAAGTGATTCCACATTAAATTATGCTTCTTTAAAACATTAATGCACACTTAAATGGTAATTATTATTATTATTATTATTATTATTATTATTATTATTGCCTAAAACTAGATTCTACACATCACTTGACTTCTCTGCTTCTCCAAAGTCTATCTCAAATCTATAATCTCATTTCAAACCTGACCCACCAGATCCATTAGATAAGTGACAAGTGACCTTTATAGGCTGAATTTGGTCTTAAAAGAGCAAAAGAAACAAACAGAAGTTTGTGTCGAGTTGTTTCACGCCCCGTGTTCAGCCAGTACTTGCAATATAACTCATTATGTCTGATCTTTCTGTTGTTGTTGGTTTTTATTTCAGTACCTGAACAAGAGAATTCCCCAAAACCCCAAATATCAGCATGTAAAATCAAGACTCGATACAGGTAACATCGTTTGTCTGGTCGTGTGTTTTAATCATCCAAAAGGCATTTGATGGTGTGGTCGTGACGTTCCGGGACAAAAATAAATCGTGATGTGTGTTTTATAGGTCTGAGCCTGACAAAGTACATGGAAAGGCTGGAGGAGGTCAAGAGAAGTAAGTTTAGTGTAATAACGCACAGAAATCAAAGCTGGTTTACTGAACTACTTGGCTTTTTCCCAGAGATACAGCACATATTTCAGGATCTAATCCTAGTAATCAATAGAAAATGCACTAAAAGAGCGCTCTCCGTTCTCATGTGCCACTGTGATGTCATGGGAGACAGAGTACGCCCCTCCCACCCAGAGAGAACAGCTGATCGCCCCGACGTCCTCTGGCGATGTGCACGGTGCAGCGGGCGGCGAGATTCAGAACGAGGAGTTTGCATTATAGCTGCAGTATCGATCGAGCGAGCGATCACAAGCAACCGTAAAACGTAGCTACACACAGAAAGAAACTTTTTATTATGCAAAAGGCAGCAGGGAGAGTTTTTTTGTCTTTTTGTGGTTTGTCGAACCTACTTCCACATCTACAATAAAAATCGGATAGCTCGGACACGTAATCCGATTCTAGCCGTTCCGCGTAGAAATGCTTAAAACGCTCTTACGAATGTTTTATGAATAAACTTGTAAGTCAATCCAGCTTGAAATGAAGTTGCTCATGCAGAACTGATTTTATAGGAAAGACCAGGATCGGACTGTTAGCTACATTTGATTAAGAGTTTCTGTACATTAGATTTTCTTTCGCCAGCGTTCCAGTTATCAGGATGTTCACGGCGTGTATTTAGGCAGTGTTTCACCTTTTAAGCCATGCAAATGAGAGAAACTCGGCCCCGGTGATATTTTCCGTCCCGATAACCCGGGTCTTCCTGACAGAATGGCCGCTTTGTCTGGAGCTTTAGGGTTTTTTTTTTCTTCCTCTCAGATTTCTCTGAGATAAGCGAGACAAACTCGCAGGTTGAAGTGAAGGAGCAGAAGCGGCTGATTGTACTGTAGATGACAGTAATTGGTCTGTTTGGGGTTTTAGTGAGCGTAGCCGTGCGTGACGGCGTCACTGGTGTTTTCAGCACAGGAGACGATGAGGTCGAGCTTGTCGGTATTAAAAGGCGGTGTTTTGGCGTTCAGTGCCGGAGAGTTAGTGAGCTGAGGCAGAGCGAGAGCAGTATGGAGACGGGAATCAGAGGGTTTAATCTGTGCCGCACGCTCAGCGATGTGAAAAACGACGATGGTCAGGACCCTGGTGAGGGAGCAGGAACAGTTCAGTTCCTGTTCAGAACTGAGGTTAAGCTATACTTTTAAGATACAAGCTCCGGATATAATTCAGAATTTGTCATCTTTCAGATTACAGATATAAAAAAGGCGAGCTTTTTACGAGGCTCAAAGTGACGACGTTCGCTCAGCTGGTGAGTTTTATGTTGTGGATTTATTTTGTCCGTGATGTTTCTTTTCCCCACATCGACAGAAGACTTTCCTGTTTTCTTTCCTCAGGTGCTACAAGTGGCTTCAGTGTCAGACCTGAACGACAGCATCATGGACGAAGCGCCTGAAGGTAGTCTTTAATAATCTCTTAATCATCCTTAGGCAACAAAATTCTGCATTCCGATTGGTCAGAAAGCAGTGCGGCTGAACACGTTATCGTTTCTATAGTAACAGGGACGTGCACGGTGGGCGCTCGATATCGAAAGATTAGAAAACGTGTGCAATCGTCCGTATGGTGAAGTTTTCTACTGTTTATTCATCGTTTACGGAAGGAGTAGGGAACGTGTGTTTGTAGCTGCTGTAACATAAGTGAGAACAGGAACTAACTTGTTTTGGGAACATCAAATGTATCTATAAACGGATATAAAACAAATAGGATTTTATATAAATCCTGTATAAGAGGAATAAACACTTCAGGACGTGTTGTTGTTGGAAAGCAATCGACCTCAAGGTGGTCACCGGAACTGATTACGTTCCTATAACCGCGTGAGCCCGAGTGTTTTATTTCTCACACAGCGCGTGTGCAAATGAGCCTGTAACGTGAGCAGTCTGTAGATTTTGTTTGACTTGATTACACATTTGTGGTCAGATTTCTGTAGCCTAGTGTTATTATGCAGGACATAACGTCATACAAGACATTTTCAATTCCTGTTTTCAATCTTCTCTTTTCATTGTTTTAAACAATTTATTCTAATGGACGTTGTTTCAGAGTCAGCAGAAGGAGATCGCCGTTCAACCCGGACGGACGGTTCGCCCCAGCCGAGCCCTCAACCCGTCAAACCCGCCGACGCCGACGAGCCGAGCGACACCGCGTTTTCCCCCAGATCCACACTCCAGAGGTAGCGCAGAACACGGCTTTATTTCTACACTTAACAGCATTATGATGAATACGTGTATAAACGTACACAGAAAAACACACAACGTGTCATATTTTTATCATTTTTGCGATACGTCGACCAGCCCGAGTGAAGCATTTTTGTGTTTTGTATTTTGTATTATTATGATCCATGTCGTTATGGTGACACACACACTTAACACTTAACACTTAAGTGCTTGTAACGTTATCCCTTTACCCGCGTATCAGTCAATCCTGCCATTATACGTCCACAAAGAACCCGCATCAGATAGAGCCCTGTTCTCATGACCTGAGTTCTGCCCCACCTGAGCGGAGTGGAGTTAGACTCCTCCCCCTCGGCCTCGCCCTCGTGTCAGTGTCCTCTCTGCACGTGACCGAGTGTGTGTTTGTGCCCTCAGTGTGATCAGTGGTGTAGGAGAGCTGGACGTGGATAAGGACGTGCCGAGGAGCGTGAACCTGACGCCACCGAGTGCTCCGTGTGCTGCCCAGCACCCGTACCCAGACTGCCCCTACCTGCTGCTGGACGCCCGGGAGCGACAGCTGTACGATCAGTGCCACATCATCAGCGGTACCAACGCACAGCCACAGCGCCTCATATACACGCCACGCCGAACGCTCCTCATACACACCGCACGCCGAACACTCCTCATACCCACCGCACTCCGAACACCCCTCATACACACCGCACGCCGAACACCCCTCATACCCACCGCACGCCGAACACGCCTCATACACACCGCACGCCGAACACGCCTCATACACACCGCACGCCGAACACTCCACATACACACCGCACGCTGATTCTTTCTCTCTTTCTTTTTCTTTCTCTGTTTCTTTTTTTCTCTTTTGTTTAGTTGTTTAGTCCTTTTTTTTTTCCAACTTTGTCTCTCTTTCTGTATTTCTCTCTCTCTCTTCTTTCTACCTTTTTTTCTTTTTCTTTCTTTCTTGTCCCATTTTGTTCTTTCTTTCTTTCTTTCTTTCTTTCTTTCTTTGCTTCTTTCCTTTTTGTTTTGTGGGTGTAATAGGCAAACCGCTGTGGTGTAAGTGGAATAAAACACTTCAGGATGCGCTAGAGGCGGTACCAGTAACTCCACTTCATCACGCCACCCTGTTATTGATTTTCCTGTGACCACACGTCCTGCAGTGTTTTATTCCTTACTGACTGTACAAACATATACTGTATGTTTTAACAGGAATATTACAAACACTTCTGCTCCCTGTAAGTAACACTGTGTCCATGTAATGTGAATAAACACTGATTTATCTCCTCCTTCATGTTTACAGCACACAGTTATCCCATTGCGACGCTCTCGAGGACGATGAATCCTTACACCAAGGAAGTTCTCGATTACGTATCCTTCACCCTCGGTGTGGTCTAGAGTGGAATGCTGGTTTAATGGCTGAAGTCTGGCTTCATAGAGTTAATGAATACTTTTATATTTTTACAGAACATGCTGTATCTGAGCAAGGAAGAACAAATCCAAGTAATTCTACTCAGAAATTTGTGCAATGAGAAAGATTCTGGACATATTGAACAAGTTCTGTACCTGTGCACGAACGTCTTTAACTATTTGAACAGAGAAATGTTCAGGGAAAGATCATCATCTTGTACGATGAGGATGAGATGATAGCCAGCCAGGCGGCCACGATCATGTGTGAGAGAGGCTTCGAGAATCTCTTCATGCTCTCTGGAGGTACGTCCTTGTCATTCAGACCAAACAGTTCCAGGAACTCATTGAGAGGAACTACACTCTGAAGCTCCCCTGAGAACTAGATGATGTCAAGGGCTTTTTTTTCTGTTTGTATTCGCAGTAGGGACGTTGAAGTGATGTTGCCGGTTGCCATAGCGACGTCACCAGTTTGTTGTTTGTTTTACTATGAATGTGCTTCTTGTCCACCAGTGTTCTTGTGTTGGTGTGAAAAAAGCAAACTAGCAATATCGGGACTTAAACCCGTCCACTTTTGTGTGTGTTTCGGTCGCATGTTTCTATACAAGCGTATCATTTCACCGCGCCGTAGAAAGGGGAGACCAGGAAGTGTCACGTGCCTGACTGTAAATTCCTTAGCTTACGTAATAAAGAGCAGATTCACGGTGGAGAATAATCGGTGATTGCTTATTATATGTTTACCAAAATTGCATATTATAACCAAATTATTTATTATTTTACAACCAATTATTTTATAAGATTGCCAGTGCTGCGTTGGCTTGTGCTCGACCAGTCACCGTTCATTTCCATCTCTCATGGTTCCTGAAGTGCAGGGAGAGTACCTACACTGAAGTAGCATTCTAAGAACTATAATCATCCCCAGTGCCTGCCCTGCAAACACACAAAATAGGGGGCTGGTTCCTCCACCAGTTCTAAGAACTGTGTACCTTTGGTCCGAAAGTGCTTGTGTACGCCCGTGTGGCCATCTGCATAAATCTAACGTGTCAATCAAAACCCATTAAAGGCTTGAAGGTGATAGCGCAGAAGTTTCCAGAAGGAATGACCACCGGCTCTTTTCCCGTCGCCTGCCTTCCGTCTCCGACGGGATCCTCGGGTCGGAACCACACCGCGCTCCACCAGACGCCACAGCCAGCAGAAAACAAATGGCGGTTCACCTCTGAAGACCTCAACAAGATCCAGCACTACCTGGAGGAGATGCTTATACCCAGTGAGACAAGCAGTGAGTGATCCGGTTCATATCAAAGCTAGAATTTTAACCGAGTTAAAGCCGCTTGCATATTAATATTTATAGAGCTTACGAAGCAAAACACTATATTAATAATTCTTTGGCTTTATATTCTTCTTAGTTTAAACTTTGTTGCATAGGTCTGTAAATACCACTCGCATCCTTCCTTTTTATCCCTCTATCTGTCCACTTTTCTCCTAGACATGTTCTGGGCGATTCCTTTTAAACACGCCGCCTGTTTTCGCACCCGCGTCAGTCCTGCCTTGTATTTTTCCCCTCCTTCGTTTTTCCTCCCGTCGACTCCAGTACATGTCCTTGATGCCTAACAACTCCTAGAGATTAAAAACTGAGACCCCTGAAGTTAGTATCTGTCGTTAGGTTGCCGAACCTTACATAAATGCAGCATACCCGTTTCACTGCTCCTTTTTCTTTCTGTCCATCTTTTTCATCCCTCCATCCTCCCATTAGAAACCACCGAGTTTACTTCTCCTACTTTTAAGGTAGATTCACGAAATTTGCTATATGGATTCAGGTGAAAAAGTACAGCACTTGAAAATTGCTTTTCATACTAATACTAACACACTCATCTCTCTAACACGTCTATTCTTTCATTCATCCCTCCATCCTTCCGTAGCAATCTACTGATTTTACTACTGCTTCATCTTTTAATGTAGAACTGCCAAACTTTATATGTAGATTCAACTGCTGAAATAAAGCACACCTCTATCTATCTATCTATCTATCTATCTATCTCATTTTTTTGCTTTGTAAGCACTAATATTTCCTTCAGGAAATGCAAATCTAGTTGTATTTAGCATGATATTCTCAATGGCATCCAGATTTTTTCCTGAGTTATTCCCTTACTTCAAGTCAAACGGACATCCAGTCCTTGATGTCGTGTGTGTGTGTGTGTGTGTCCTGTCTGATTCCAGGTCGTCTGAGCAGCAGGATGTCCACCAGCAGTGCTAACTCTAAGGTATCCAGCGCCCGGAGCAGTCGGCTCGGCTCGGGGAGTTCCAGGTCACAGAGCAGTCGGCCCTGGAAATAACCTCTCATCATCATCATCATCATCATCATCATCATCGCTTTACAACAGTAATGGGCTCCTAATCTACACTTCTACACACTGCTGGCCTTAATGTAGTCTAGCTGTAGACGTGATTGCAGTTGTCACATAGTAAAACATTTTAATCACTCGTTGATCGTCTGTGATATTTCCTCAAACGAAGACTCGCCACTTACAGTTGTAAAAAACAGGACAGTTCTGCTTCATTTTATTCAAATGGATAGCATGAAACGAGTCTTTCCTACGACAGCTTTAAGAGACACTGCAGTGTTTTTCCATCCAATCTCTGTCCACTGCATATGTAGTGTGTGCGTGCGTGCGACAGATTACCACAGACGAATACATCACCATGTTGCCCTGTACTGAGAAAAGAACAGAAAGCGAATCTTTTCAGTGAGTCAGGTCATTTTGTTCAGCTCATCAATGAGTCGACTCTTTTTTCAGCTCACTGCCATTTTTGTCCTTTAAAGTAGACACTTTAATTAGCAGTGTGCATTCATGTTCTCACTTCTGCATTACGCAGACTATATCTGCAAAAAAGAAAGGAAAAAGGAACAGCTCGCGTATGTGAGTCAGCACTCAACGTCCACTTAAAAGAGTCGACTCATTTTTAAACGATACTTCAAGACTTCTCTTACGAAGAAGCCAAAACTTGTTGAACTCCATTTTTTTCACTCGACGCCTGCAGTGGAGAAACACTGGCGTATTCATTTCATTCAGCAAAATAAAATCCTAAAGGAATGACGGATTTATGTTATAGAAATGTTAATGTTAAGTAGGCATGCATGCTGCACCGCTTAAAGTGGCTTGGTGGTGCTTTTCGTGATGCTCCATGCCTTATCACTAAAATGTTACATAGGTGACTTATTTAAATAGATCCTAATGCGTTGTGCAAATCATGAGCATGTGGTATACAAACACACATCTAGTCTCTATCAGCTTCTTTTTTTATCACTGTTTGTGCCGGTGAGATTTACAGTGAGCTGTTCACTAACTCGTACCTCATGAACACCTAGAGCAGGAAGGTTTAAATATACCATAAGATATAAAACAAAGGTAAGAAATTCCGCGTTTTTTGCCTGTCGACTTAACCGACTAGCAGAGTCGCTTAGTATTGCTGTATGTTTCTGTTCTCGTTGCAGCTTGTGAAAACGATAACGAAATGAAGGAAGTGCATTTACTGTATCTGAAATGTGAAAGTGCCCTACAAAGCCTTGGTGTTGGGGTGTGTGTGTGTGTGTGTGTGTGTGTTTCTTTCATTTCTGCATTACTGAATGGTGGATCACAGTAACACGAACACTCACATCCGTGTTGAAACAATCAGTAACAATTTTATGGATTCAAACTACCTGATGTGATGTTTTTATTTAATGTTGAATAAAGAAATATTTTGTACAGTAAATGAATTTTTAGTACATGTGTACATACAGAGTTTCTGCAGAACAATATTTACATAGACAGCATTCTTAGAGTTGCTGGAATAAATCTGTGGTTGCCTGTATTACTCATATACCGTATTCTATACCATACCAAATTCATATCGCACAGTTGGCTTGAGAACATCTAGTGATCCTCCAGGAGGAGACGGAAACTGTGGTGGGGGTTAGAGAGTTAAAAGTTCACACTGGTCATATTCTTTCATGGAGAACCTGCTGCATTCCCATAATGGGAATTGTCTGTGTTGGTGAAATACCCAGTAGACCAGGAGCTCAGGATCACAAGGACTGACAACAGGACACATTATAAACATTAAAAAAGAGCTCTTCACTATCTTTTAAATTACCGTAGCCTCTGTGACCAAGTCTGCAGAGGATGGGCATTTTAGCCCCCTTTGGAGCTCTATTTCTGGCAAAAATGACACATCAAACATCGCCTCTGAGCTCATTATGTTTTGATCAATCATTTTCAAAGTCTCCAGGTTTGTTTGTTTGTTGTTTATTTATTTATTCATGCACTAATCAAATTTTTTGGAGAAGCAGACACCTGGGCTTGCCTCGGCTTGCTCTCTCACTTCACCAGCATGGTCAACGACTGCTTGTGGAATTTGAATATGTTTGTGTATGTACACAGCCAGCTCTCTACTGTACACATACTGGTTACAGTTTCTCATTTGATAATACCATGACTGAACAAATTATAATAGACAACTGCATAAGTGCGATATTAATATATTTGAACTCGTAACAACCCCCACCAGGAAAAGAGGAAGGAAGATGTGAAAATGAACAGAGGTTCAGTATGTGATGTATAAGATGCTCTGTGTGTAATAGATGTAATGGGTTCTCGCATGACATGATTTCCTATTTAATGAATTGAGTGGTTTATTTCTTAAGCCTTATTTGGCTATTTAAGTAACACATTAGGAAACAACCCCAATCATACAGCGTGCTGCTGAATTCTCCATTCTGACTGGCCAGAAACGGTTGATTAATTTTTTACAAGTAAGTACTATTATTGTCGATTATAATGTTTACTTTCCATTTTGTACATGTTGGTGGAAATCATAGAAGCCACACATTCCATCCTGTATCAAAGTCCTGCCAATAGGACCATCACCACTTTATTATTATTGTTTTATTGTATGCATTTTGTAAGAAGTTCTAAATCCTCATTTCCTCTTCATCCGAAGCCTCATGAGATGAGCTGAGCTGCTGGTTTAGTACGGGTTGTTCTTGGTGTGATTCATGATGGCCATGAGGGCCAACCAGGTCTCCTGAGCAGTCGGGATGATCTGATTGGCTGGCAGGATGAATCCGTATCGTCCGGTGTCTCTCAGCTCGAAGGTGTAGGAGTACTTGATGCCTTGGTCGTAGGTCCAGTCAATGGTGCCGCCGCTTGCTTGGTCTGGGAGAAATAATTACATTAACATTCTCAATATTCACTCTAAATATAGCTGGGGTACAATAAACCAATCAACTAACTCTGGAGAAACCCATCATGGGCTGGTTTAATTCAGCGAGGTTTACGTTGCGCTAGCTGTTAATCTGAGAAGCACAGAAAACTAGCTAAAATTAACCTTAATAGTTACATACAAGCACTAAATAAAGTAATTGAGGTTAGCTGTAAATATAATTATCTAAGCCATATTTTCCCCTCAATTAACATTAGCTAGCATACTTTTTGTCAGCATGCTAAAAAGCTAATCTATGCATTTAAAATGTAATGCATACATCAGGGATTTTTTTTTAAACCTAGCTAGGAATCTCTATAAGTGTAAAATGAATTTCTCTGACCTCCTCAGTACAGATTTATGTTGTGAAAATTATTCAATCATGTACAATAATATTTCATCTATTCATTAAAGCCATCGAGCTACTTTCTACTAATAGATTTCTGCCACTGTAACTATAACGACAGATCCCAGGGGATCCTGTTCTAAATATAAAGTGTCTAAATATCAGGTTGAAAGGTTCAAAGTATGAATTATAAAAATATATTATGGGGAAAAAAAAGCATCTCTTACAGTCGCAGATGATTTCTCGTGAAAAATTTCAGAAAATGCCGCAATAGTTGGTTTTCCGTTGCAGTGTTGCGCAAAATGGGAGTGATTTTAAAAGAGAAAAGGTTGACAAAACACAATAGTGAATGGTCTGTGTGAGCGATGTTATGCAATTGGTGCTGGGTTTTTTCCTCTCACGCTAGTCATTCAGATCTCCGAGACCTGATACTTGGCGCTGGATTTCTCTTGCCTCCACCGTATTTTCCACATTTCCATTACTCATTTCTCTTTTAGTTAGAAAATTCAAATTGTGCATTAATTAGGTTAATCTAAACCAATATTTCCGATCCATCAATCCAACTGCCTGACCCAATACTCAGTTATACTGCGCTACTGGAATGAAACCATCTTGTCCTGAGAACATCTTGATTACGGTGTAGTTGCATTGTACGTACAGATGGTGGTGATGATGCTGCCGTATCTGTACTGAGTGTTATACAGACTGCTCAGGTCATTGATGGCCTTTCTTGCAAGCTCATGCTGTCAGAACATAAAAAGCAACATTATCACATAAAAAAAAAAAAAAAGCACTATTCATTTATATACAGAAGGTAGTGTGGAGGTTTGACGGTCTCACCAGCTCCGCCTGGTCCTTGCAGGGAGTCCTGGTGTAGCCGTACGGGTAGAGGAGCATCTGAGAGTAGCTGTGGATGGACACGAAGGCTTTAATCTTGCCGTGAGACTTGACGAAGTCAACGATGGCCTTGACCTCAGGCTCTGAGTGAGCGCTAGGTCCACGATACGTCTCCGAGCAAGGGCTACTACTAGCGCCAGCGCCTGTAGGTATTATAAAACAAATATTAACGCAGCCATATCACATGCTTAAAAATCTACACAGTATATGCGTTTTCTCTATGGTACCTCCAAATCCAGCATCCCAGTTCCTGTTGGGGTCGACTCCAACGCAGCTAGATCCTGTATTGGGCTTCCTGGTCTTGCGCCACATGCGGTTCTGTACATATGATCATAAATAATCATGTATGATTCATTTTCACTGTTAGAAGCCATGATGTCTTGTAACTATGCCGATGGAAACAGCAAGGTGCAGGAAGTCAGTGGATCAGACCAAGCCCTAGAAAAATTCTGTAGCAGAACGGATATACTTATAAACACATAAATCCATTAAATGCCATAGTTTAGCGACTCATAGCATCCTGCGCTGCGCCTAACCACCCACATGCTTTTGTATAAATTGCTTTGCAGTTTATTTAACAGTCATTAAACAAATAACAGTGATATGCAATGTTACGTGATAATACAGTTTCGGTTTTATTTGTATAGCGCGTTTAACAACGGAGACTGTAACGGCAACTTTACAGCAATATATACTGTATATTCCAGATATAACTCCTAAACAGGTAAATGTATACATTTAAGCATAATGAGCAAGCAAGAGGCGACAGCGGTGAGGGAAAACTCCCCGAGACGACATGAGCGTCTACATTGAGCTGTTTTAACACTCACGCTGGTGTGGGTGAACTGGAATCCGTCAGGATTGGTGACGATCTCCAGGAAAATGTCACAATTGTTCAGGATGTCGGTCAGTTCCACGTCACGTCCGTAATCAGTCACAATCTACACAAAAATGCAAAGGGACGCGACGTTTAAAAAGCTACATGCTATCCGAATGCTGCTAGCTGCTTAAGACTGATGAATGTGTGCTGGTTGATGGAGCAGGTAATGGTTACAGCGAACCTTCTTGGCGAACCAGGTTCCACTAGCTTGGGTGACCCATTCTCTCGAGTGAATACCGGTGTCGAGCCAGAGACCAGGCCGGTTAGCACCAGTGCTAAACTATGTAACATAAGATACAAGAGTTTTTTGGTTAGTGGTATGTAGGTGCAGCACATCTCAACAGTAAACCATACACATTATCCCACATGTTAATGACTCACTTTCAGGACGTTCAGTGGACGCCCCTCGTAGCTCTGTCCAATCACAAGCTTGCTGACGAAACCGGGGTTCTCCTGCACCAACATGTCTATGAAGCTGTTGATCTGGAAATCCAGTGAAGAGTAAAAGACTATGATCACTGCTTCTCAATACAGCATGCAGGAAAATTAGCAATGATGTTGAAGTTGCCATCGCAGAGTTGATTATTTTCCATTAACAGCACAGCCCAAAGTGTTTCATTCCTCTTTTTCCGTAACCAATAGCAGTCAGCCAACAATCACAGTACATTACAAGGACACGTCACACTTTTTTATCCGCTTATTGTTACGTTTAAGGTTTAAGAAGCTTAAAGTAACAGCTTTACTTCTGACAGTGGAGACTCCTTCCATAAATGTTAAACAGACATCTCCTTACAGAACGCTTCATCCTATCAATGATATATGGAGCTATTCAAGTCCCTGGGAAGGAGCTGTTACTATAGCAACGATGAAATATTAGAAGAGCGCATTACTATAAAGCTGTGATTTGTAGCTGCAGTTGCTGTTCTAGGAAATCAGGCTTTAAAGTGTTGTAGTACTGACCTCGTTTGGCGTGTGGTAGCTGGCGTAGTTGTAATCGTCAGTGCGTCTCGGCTGGGGAGCCCTCGATTTCAGCATCTCGCGCTGCTCTTCATCGAGAAGGTCCTGCAGGCACGAGAATGGTTTACACAACGTTTAACATTGCACAATATAGCACCAGGAATTAAAGCACAACTCTACCTGAAGATCCTGGATCATGATCTCATAGTGGATCTCATGGTACCCCAGGAATGCCCTGACGGCCTGCAGGCTGTGGAAGGGAACTCGGACATCGATAGGCAAGGACTCGTCAACGGGATCCATCCAGAAATCCAGCTACACACACACACACACACACACTCGACACTTTGAGCTTTATCTTTAATACTAAAGCACTGCTGAATAAGAAGCTAAGAAGACGTTCTACTTTGATTGCTGTTGAACATTTACGGAATTCCGAAAACTCATTAGGAATTTTACCCCAAGGTGCCCGTTCTCCGAGAGTTCCTTCAGGAGATTGAGCTGAGCCTCATTTACGGCAGTGATCCGAAGGACCTGGTGTCTATTCAGAACATGAGTCTAATCAGTCACGGCTATTATAAACATTTCCTCTCACTGCATAGAAATCGTCCAGATGGAGAAATTCCCGGACTGCAGGTCAAACCAATCCTCATGTAGGGGAAATGAACTTGATTTTTTTATTGACTTTTAAATCTTTTGACCAATACTATATGGAAAAAAACCTATTATTAGCATAAATTAACATGCAACAATTCTCAAATATCATGAAAAATTACCCCTCGAAGGTCTCCTTGCTAAAAACAGCCACAAACAGAGCCAGCAAAACCCAAAGTCCTCTCATTGTTCTTCCCAAAGTGCGCACTCCAAGCGCGAGTGTCCTTTTATATTCGAGCACGATGACCTTCAGAATCGGGCGTCACATTGGAAACGCTGCTCGGTTTCCCACACTGTGAGCCAAATATCTCAGGAAATCTACTGATTTAGGATCAGGTTCTTCTTGAATCTGTTGGGGACTTCAACAGAAAAACTGATCCCGGATCAGTGCTCATCATTCAGAGAAATCAGATCGGCGTGTGCGTGAATCACTGGAAAATTTGCGTCTGCAATGAGAAGACAGCAGATGCGTTTCACACATTTTGCTTCACGCCATCATAATGTTCTTTTTACACTGTTTCCGCCGTTGTTATGTTGTGTTTTTAAGCCGGTTTTATATTTCACTGGTCTTTTAAGTGTGTTACATGTTCCACTATATGAGATTTCAGTAAAATCTCATCCAAATTCTATAATGCACTTTGTGATAGTGTTTGTTCTGCAAGCCAGATTATACAATAAAGATCTTGTAACGATTGAACAAAATTGCTGTCTTACTGTTTACGTCATCAATCGGCGTGATCCGGAAATCGACTCGTGCAGAAAACGTTCACGTGTAAACAATCTTCAAAGTGCTTCTGAGGTAACGATTACAATTTTTTTCTGTCCATTAGCATGTTTCATTTACATTTTACCCTCTCGCAGCTTGCGTACCTGTAGCCGTCCCGCGAGGTTACCGTCCTCCTATTGGTGGATTTTAGGCCAAAACATTTCTAGCTGCTGTACGCTCCTCATAAAAACATGAAGCTTTTAATGGTTTCGACAGCAAATCATTGGGCAGAAAATTAACAAGAACAAACCCTCAAAGAGCAGGTGTGAGAATGAATTTAAGGAATGAATATGAGAAACATGGAGGAAAATAGAAATAGAACAGAAATTATTCATTTGTAATAAAGATTTTGAATCGAATAACAACAAGAAAACATTAGAAACATATTAAAGAATATATTTGCACGTTTTTGCCTTCTCTTTTTGTATTCCTTATCAAGTGTCAATTTGTTCCAGTTATTTGTACAAGTAAGGAATAAAAAAATTACGATTGCAAATTTTATGTCAAAAAAAGAAAGTCATCACTGACTTTGACTAACAAATTAAATGCAGGTAAATTTGTTGTAAATGGTTTTAAGTGAGTAATTATACAGAACAGCCATTAATGATGTTTAAACCTGACTTTTTCATTTGTGCTCTTCAACATATAAACTCGTAAAGCATGTAAAATTCCATTTCTTTTTTGTTGACTGAAGATTTTATATTTTTGATGTAAATCTTTGCACAAATCACAATTTAATTCATTCTTATTTGAAAAGCAGGCGTGTGGGAGAAATGAAAGTATCTGTTTAAAATTATTGTAAGGTGTCACTTAAAAAATGAAAGAATATTTTCCTCCAGGAAATATTAATAAGTGACATACAAGTTGTCCTGTTTTCATAATTACTTAGAAATAACGCTGTGTGTCTTAGAAATATCACTGTGATGAAATCTGGAAGGGCATTTGTGAATAATTCTGGTGACAGCAGAGTAATGGTGACCTTTTTCAGTGTTGATGCTGGAACGTGTTCGAGAAACAGTAATTCATTCTACACTGACTGACCAAAAACTATTTAGTCTGCTTTTCATTTCTAAATGAGTCTTTTTTGACCAAGAAAAGGATGGAATGTTTAAAATTGAGCAATTTGACATTTTCCATATTAAATAATAAAGACATTAGCATAGTTTTAATGTAAATTATTCTTTATTGGTTTCCATATTGCATGTGCAGGTGGAAGTCTCTGAGCTGAGCTGCTGGTTTAGTACGGGTTGTTCTTGGTGTGTTCCATGATGGCCATGAGAGCCAGCCACGTCTCCTGAGCAGTCGGGATGATCTGAGCTGCAGGAAGGACGAATCCATAATGCCCGGTGTCTCTCAGCTCGAAGGTGTAGGAGTACTTAATGCCCTGATCGTAGGCCCAGTCTGTGGTGACTCCACTTGCCTGATCTGAAAGAATTGATTCACAGATTGTTTACTGTGGAGTACTAATCCCCTATACTGAGTATTATTCATTCCAGAGTACTAATCTCCTACACTGTATGTTAGTCACCATGGATTTTGGATCCACTGCACTGAGTATCAGTCACTGTTCAGTACTAATCCCTAACACTGAGTATCAGTCACTGTAAAATACTAATGCCTAACACTGTGGAGTACTAATCCCTAACACTGAGTATCAGTCACTGTAAAATACTAATGCTTAACACTGTGGAGTACTAATCCCTAACACTGAGTATCAGTCACTGTAAAATACTAATGCTTAACACTGTGCATTACTAATCCCTAACACTGAGAATCAGTCACTGTGCAGTACTACTCCCTAACACTGAGTATTAGTCACTGTGCAGTACTACTCCCTAACACTGAGTATCAGTCACTGTAAAATACTAATGCCTAACACTGTGGAGTACTACTCCCTAACACTGAGTATTAGTCACTGTGCAGTACTAATCCCTAACACTAAGTATCGGTCACTGTGGAATACTAATCCCTAACATTGAGTATCAGTCACTGTGGAATACTAATCCCTGACACTGAGTATTAGTCACTGTGGAGTACTAATCCCTAACACTAAGTATCAGTCACTGTGGAATACTAATCCCTAACACTGAGTATTAGTCACTGTGGAGTATTAATCTCTTACATAGAGTAATAGTCAACAAGGAGTACAAATCACTTACATGGAGTATTAGTCACCAAGGAGTACAAATCACTTACATGGAGTATTAGTCACCAAGGAGTACTAATAGCTTACACAGAGTATTAGTTGCTGTAGAGTATTAATCTCTGACACTGAGGAATAATCACCAAGAAGTACTTACCCCTTACATTGAATATTATTTAATGCAGAGTATTAATCCCTTACAGAGTATTACTCACCAAGGAGTATTAATCCCTTACAGTGAGTATCAATTGCTGTGGAGTACTCATCCCCTACACCAAGTATTAGTCACCTTGGAAAAAATTGAGTATAAGTCACCATGGATCACTAATCCCTTATTTTTTCCGTAAGAATCAAAGCTCTTGAGGACTGTTTGAAGCCTGGAGAACTATAAAGATAAGGACTATGTATAATTGTTGAGTAGGTAAAGCTTGGCTACATCATTTTATATGATTTATTATTTGATTTTATTGTACTTACAGATGGTGTTAAAGGTGCTCCCATATGTATATTTAGTGCCATACAGACTCTCCAAGTCAGTGGCGGCTTTCAAAGCAAGTTCATCCTGCAAATCCAGAGTAGAAAGAATTTAGCTCTGTACATCTAAATACCATTTTTCAGTCTTTTTTCCCCACAAAATCTCACCAGCTCTGCTTCATCAACGCAAGGCATGTCGGTGTCACCATAGGGGTAGAGCATCATCTGAGAGTAGCTATGGATGGTCAGGAAGGCCTTGAGATTGCCATGAGACTTCGTGAAATCCACAATGGCCTTCACCTCAGGCTCAGAGTAAGCACTCGGTCCACGGTACGTCTCAGAGCAAGGGTTACTACTAGAACCAGCACCTACAGGGTCAAAGCAGTCATCTCAGCCATGACGATCTCCTGGACAGTCTGGTGTTGTGCAAATTACATGAACTTGTATAAGCTCTACCTCCAAATGCGGTACCCCAGTTTCTGTTAGGATCGACACCGATACACGAGGAGCCAGAGTTTATCCTCCTAGTCTTGCGCCACATGCGGTTCTAAAGACAAACGTGTCATGGCTGAAAGATATCTCATTGTGAAGTTATAGCTTTAATTAAATCTCACCCCAATGATCAGTGAGTTGACCTGCATTAACATAAACAGATTTAACCTACAGTACCTGGATAATGTTTCGGCTAATCAGTTTGGATAACACGGAAGGCAAATTCAACAGAATGTGTGTTCAAGTGTAGATTATTTATTCACTTAGCTTATGATTTTCGCATATATCTAGCATCGAATCTGATTAAACTCTGGACTAGCTAGCTAGCTAACCTATTCACCAAACCAACAAGCTAGCAACATTTACAAGATGAGGGCTTAAGTACAATGTGATTATCATATTGAAACATGATTGGTTTATGTGACACCGTGACCTCACGTTTGTTTCCTGACGTCCATCACATCATGGGTTCAAACACAAAATTTGGATTTTTACCCTCTCCTTGTTTCCAAGAGTGCCAGAACGCCATTCTGTCTCCATCTCTGGCTCACTCTAACTCCTCATCATCACAATATTCTCTGATGTGTTTTACAACCACTTTAACACTCACACTGGTGTGGGTGAATTCATATCCATCAGGGTTGGTGACAAGCTCCAGGAAAATGTCAAACTTGTCAAGGATGGCTGTAAGAGCGGGGTCACGTCCGTAATCAGTCACAATCTAGATGTACAGACATGGATTAGTGTTCAAAAAAGGCTTCATCCAGAGTTTATTTGATGAAGGAAATGAACGATTTATACCTTCTTAGCGAACCAGGTTCCACTTGCCGGTGTGATCCACTCTCTGGCATGGATTCCAGTGTCGATCCAGATCCCTGGGCGCTTTGTACCACCGGTGCTAAACTATGTATGAGGAAGAAAAGGCAGCTTTGACTGTAATGCAGCTGCAAACCATAGATTTATATTAATGACAAAAATTAAAAGTCAATAAAGTATAAAGATAAAAGGGCTGATGTACAGTATGTAGTAATTAAATAAGATAGGAATATATAAATGAAGAGATGAAAGAAGCAGAAAAAAGAAAAGAAAAGAAAGATGGAGGGACAGAATGGCATCTGTGCTAACCTAAATATTAGTATTAAAGGCGCAGTTTGTCATATCTGAAGTGTTACATCACAGATCAGATGTTGAATTCTGGATTTTGATCGGTCAAAAGATGTTGATTAATTTTCTCTAACAGCAGCTCTGACAATAGTTGAAGGTTAATATTAATGCGCTCATTCTACATAGCCTACGTTATTGTTTCTATAGTAACAACATACACAGGGACTTGCCACATAAATGGCTTTAAAAAACCATGTGTAATCATTGTTATGGTGATGTTCGGATGGAGTCTCCAGTGTCAGCGCTTTGTAGCTGTCAGTAAGTCTTCAGAACTTTAACACTTTCTGGTTTTTTAACATGCCAAGCTGTGATTTGTTTGTTTGTTTGTTTGTTTTAACGTCTAGAGAGAAATAAAGAGAGGCTGGGGAGGGAACGACTGTTTATAGCTGCTATAACGTAGGTCAGAACAAGAACTAATTTGTCTTGCAGATGTTTCACAATATTAAAAGTAGCTGTAAATAGCCAAAAATGATCACGTGTTGTTCTTTAATTAATAAAAAAAATTGTAATTGTTGGCAAATCGCTGTAGTATAAGAGCAATGAAACACTTTGGAAGGTGTTGTTATAGGAAAATAATCAATGATTCTTCCTAGAATCGCTTCTGTCATGGATCTGTAGTGGATGCGACTAACCTTCAGAACATTTAATGCTCGGCCCTCGTAACTCTGACCAATCACAATCTCGCTAACCAGCTTCGGGTTCTCCTGCACCAACATGTCCATGAAGCTGTTGATCTGGAAAAGTAAAGCCCTTTCACATGCAAAAACTACTTTTGCTATAAATCTTTAACTACGGCTCCTAGTCTTTGTCTAACCTCGCTCAGTGTGTGGTAGTTAGCGTAGTCATAGTCATCAGTGCTTCTGGGCTGAAAAGCACGAAATCTCATCATCTCACGCTGCTCCTTATCCAGAAGATCCTGGAGGTAAAAGAGGGTCAGTCAAAAGTTTCAAAGCAATATTTAATGTTCAAAGCAATGTTCATGAGGTTGTTTTCCGTGGTAAAGTCCTGCTTTTACAGTAAGTCTACCTGAAGATCCTGGATCACGATCTCATAGTGGATCTCATGGTACCCCAGGAACGCCCTGACGGCCTGCAGGCTGTGGAAGGGAACTCGGACATCGACAGGCAGAGACACGTCAACTGGACCCATCCAGAAATCCAGCTACACACACACACACACACACACACACTCAAGAACAGATACACATTGACCAGGATCAAAGTGTTTCCTGAAGGTGAACCAACGAAAATCTATTTTCACCTGAAGATCTTCCTGCTCAGACAGTTCCTTCAGGAGCCTGATCTCCACCTCATCCTTTGCGGTGATCCTAAGAACCTGGTGTCTGTTAAAGGTGCATGAGATTTTATATTATTATATAAATAATCAGAAATTATACCATATGTACATCACATATGTACATATTAATTTTTTTTGGTTGAAAACAACGAAGACAAAACACTACCATGCTTTATTTTTTAATTCAAGGTTTCTGATTGGTCATGTGACCGGTCCCCCTACATAGACAGTGAGACAGACAGCTAGATAATCATTCATCACCTGATGTTAGAAAATCTCTGTCTTTTTCTATCACTAATCTGTCTTTCTGTTTATCCACCTTGCTTCTGTCTCTCTACCTGTCTTCCTGTCTGCCTATAATTATGCCTGATTGTCAGTTTGACTCCATTTTTGTCTGTGTGCTTACTATAAATATATATCAGTATGTGTTTACTATATATATATATATATATATATAATCAGTATACTCTGCACCAATGTGAAATGTCTATCTCTCTCTACCTTTTTTTTTCAATCCAGGATCGTATGTTCTCTGCGTTAGTTACTCTGACTCCACGTAATCAGAGAGCCGTTTACATCAGGATGGCTGTAAGAACGTAAACGTACCCCTCGAATGTCTCCTTGCAGAAAACGGCTACCAGCAGACCTGCCAAGACCAAAAGTCCTCTCATGTTGCTTCTTGAACAGTTCAGTGCTGCGCTGGTGATTTATTTATATTTCAGCTCTTGCATCATGACCCTGAGACTGACCTGCCAAACTGCCTCCTGCTTTATTTCCCACATCATCCTGAATGACACTGATCACAAATGGAGTTACAACAGCGGCATTATTGCTTCATTGTAAATCAGCAAATTGTTTGGTATTAAAACATAATCAAAATTTCAACATAAACATGTTATTATGTGTTATTATGTGTTATTTTCATGCAAAATTAGCAAAGATGTCAAATTGTTGTGGTGTTTTTTTTTTTGTGTGTGTCAATTTCCTCTGTACCTTTTTCTGAGGTTAGATTTCTCCAGGGAAAACATGACTAAATATAGAGACGTTTTTTGTTGATTGAGCGAGTGAGGGACAGGTCATGCTCAGATAAGGCTGGGAAACACCCAGTGGTTAACGCACCTCTGTTTGACCTTGTATGACTCATGAATATGCAGTGTACAAGGTTCACACACGAGATTGCACAGTAAAGCAG
Source organism: Notoglanidium macrostoma (assembly GCA_030068235.1). Classification (NCBI taxonomy): domain Eukaryota; kingdom Metazoa; phylum Chordata; class Actinopteri; order Siluriformes; family Auchenoglanididae; genus Notoglanidium; species Notoglanidium macrostoma. The sequence goes on from JAQQZR010000002.1 coordinate 23,730,109, forward strand.
AATTAGTCACTGATTACTGCTATAATCAATTAAAAACAGTTTAAATTGTCAATATATAACATCTGGAGAAGGCAGATGAGTGCAGACAGTAATGATGATGATGATGATGAAGGTGAATAGATTCAGAAGTTCTGTTTCTCTCTACACACACATACACACACTTGGTTGTACAGAAGTTGAGCAATGTAACACTCTCCGCACCAAACAGGCTAAACCACAGCTTCCTGTGATAAGTGCGGAAGTATAAGTGATAAAGAGGATGAGTTTAGTGTACAGCATTAGACTATGCTAATACCGATATATTTTCTGCAAAATACACCCATATATGCTTATTGAACATCTCATTCCAGATTTATTCCCTTATATAGCTGCTATAATAAGCTCCATTCTTCTCTCCTGCGAAGGCTTTCCACTAGATTTTGTTCAGTGGGGTTGAGGTCAGGGCTCTGTGCAGGAGTTCTTCCACTCCAATCTTAACACACCATGACTTCATAGAGCTGCTTTGTGCACAGGGGCATCGTCATTCTGGAACAGGTTTGGGCCTCTTAGTTCCAGTGAAGAGAAACTGTAACGCTACAGTGTACAGAGACGTTCTGTACAGTTCTGTGCTTCTGGCAACAGTTTGGGGAAAAACCACATACAGTATGGGTGTGATGGTCAGGGGTGCACATACTTATGGTCATAGCAGAAATTTAGAGTAGCCAGTTGACCTAATCTCCATGTCTTTGGACTGTGGGAGGAAACCGGAGCACCTGGAGGAAATGCACAGGGAGAACATGCAAACTCCACACAGAAAGGCACCCTGGGTGACCCGGGGATCGAACCCAGGACCTTCTTG
>JAQQZR010000002.1:23740998-23770392 GCA_030068235.1 Notoglanidium macrostoma
CACGGCGCCCCGTCTGCCTCTGGCCACCCTGCCCCCGGCCACACCACCCTGTCTGCCCCCGGCCACGCCGCCCAGCCTGCCCCCGACCATGGCGGCCCCACTGTCTCTCACAAGGGTGCTCCCTCTGCTGCAGGCCAAGGTTTCCCCTCTGTCCCCGGTGGCTCCTTTGCCACAGGTCACAGCATCCCTTCTACTGCCCCGGTTGCTGCTGCCGTCACTCCTGCCCCCATGGCAGCCAAAAAGGAAGTGGTTAAAGCTATCACGTATGATTGGGCTCCTCCAGGGGTTAACCAGACCTTGGTAAGGATTCCACCACACTTGTGTTCGGTTGTATTACATGCTTTTATCGTTTAGATCTACAGACTTTTGAAGGAGTAGAGCTTTTTGTCGTTTGAAAGATGCATGAAACCCTTGACAAGCAGCTACCCTCAACCCCTCTATTGGAGCTGTGTAGACTGGGGCCAGTGGTGGCTTAGTGGTTAAAGCGCTGGGTTACTGATCAAAAGGTTGAGAGTTGAACACCACCAAACTACCACTATTGGGCCCTAACACGATCATGGCTTCCTAAAAAATTGGTATACGCAAAGAGAGAATTTCTGGGCGAGACGAAAGTAATTCAGAAGCCTGATATGAAGAAATTGTCAAGATCCATTGCATGGAAATATTGCGAATCACTGTTTTACAAGTGTATCTTTGAAATAATATGATTGTTACAGGTCTAGGGACAATTACCGACTATTACCAACTGCATCTTTAATAGGAATGAATATCTATTCTTTAATTTTACACCTCAAGCCTGGTTGCTTTTTTCCTAAAATCATTTAACCCTCCATATACTGTACATTAATGCTTCTCATTTCCCATTCTGTTCTCTTTGTTCCTCTGTTGCTAATGATCTTATACCTGCTCCAGGCTCTGCGTTACATGGACCTGCTGCCACCGGAGCGACGGCCCATAGCAGGCACTCAGGGAGCTGATTATCGCAAGAAGCAGATGGCCAAACAGCTACCAGAGCACGACCAGGATCCGGAGCGCTGCCACGAGCTCTCACCTGCCGAGGTCAAACAAATGCAGCAGTACGTGCGCAAGTACAAGGACGAGGCTCTGGGGATCGGAGACCTGACCCTCCCGGAGGAGCTCGGCTCTCACGCAGGACCTCTTCAGAGCCCTGGCGCTGGAGCTAAGCCTGGAGTACCTGGGGACCAGGGCACGGCCGCCGTGGGGAAGGTCGGGCTCCCGGGGGCAGTGGGGCCTGTAAGCGGGGCAGGTCCTGCTGGTAACTATGTAAGTACTTCGTCTGTGACCTACGGCATGGGAAAGAGGCGACACAGAGGCTGGATTTGAGTTTTATCATCACGTTAAATAGATTTTAGAAGATTTTAAAATTAACAGAACTGTCAGGTGAAGGTTTTGATTAAAGGTTAAGGTTTTAATCACCAACTTCAACCCAACAAATTTCAAATGTGGAAAATTAAACGAATTCTAATCTCTGTTTAACATTACATGATGTATATCAAAGCTTAATCATCTACACCTGAATGTTAAATTCTGTGTATTTAGCTGTGTTTGAAAGAACATAGTTTGTAAGTAATTAACAGATCACTGAGAACATCCCTGCACGTGAAGTGAGTGTTTTGGAGACACGTCTTCAGTTAAAGCTTCGACTTAACAAGCCAGAAAAATGTCTGCACTTAATGTGAATCTCTTATAAAACGCTTAATTTAGAGAGATATAAATTCATATTATAACTATTATGACTATAAAATGTAGTCTTTGGATTAGTAGAAGGTAGATTTAAACTAATAATTATAATTTGGTTGCTTAAGCTTACGCTTGCTTTAGCTGTCTTTGCTGCTATACTTTTATTTTCTCCACATTCCTTATCTTTATTTCTTCCTTTCATTTATTTATTTATTTTTTGCTGGCTGTAGAGCATGGTGGATGGCACCACCTCATCCCCACCACTAGATGGAGCCATGTAATGGCGTATGTTCTGCTATCCTTACACTCATCCTTGCTGATGGATTGCTCTGATCTCCACAGACTTCCAGATGAACAGTGGGAGTGGGACTTAAAAAACAAAATGGTGGAATGAGAATAAATTCACTGAAATACAGAAACTCTTAAATTAAAGTCTTGAACTAGCATTTTAGTTCTTCTAATTCTGCAACTAATGAGTATTTGCTTAACTGATTAATCTATCGATAAATTTTTTTCAATTAATCGATTATTATTATCATTTTTTTTTAATGTATGAAATACCAGAAATATTTATTTATGAAAAATATCCCTGCCTCATTTGATACTAATCAGAACTAACTAACCGGGGTTCGTGGTACTCTTGTGTTTTTATTTTTTATTTGTTTCCCAAACCAGCCCAGACCTGATTTCTCCACATCTGTACATTTTTATAGTATCCCGTTGAGTTACACTCCGTTCTTCATCACAGACACATGTAATGTTAACAAAATATTCAACAGAGTCAAATGAATGCCTGATGCCACTGTCCTGCTGTTGCTCTGAAGCCTTGGATAAATACGATTCCTGTATCCCGAGCTCATATCCGTTATCTCCTCAGGCGTGTCAGCACTGCCGGAGCGTCATGGGCCGCGGCGACCCGGCTGTTTTTGCAGAACGCGCCGGCTACGACAAAATGTGGCACCCGAGATGCTTCGTGTGCTGCACCTGCAATGAGCTGCTGGTGGATTTGATCTACTTCTGGAAGAAGGGCAAGCTGTACTGCGGCCGGCATTACGGGGACAGCGAGAAGCCCCGGTGTGGTGGCTGTGACGAGGTGAGAGAGGGGGAGGGGTGTATATATATATATATATAATTTATTATTATTATTATATATTTTTTGTCGTATCGTCCCATCTCGACCAAGCAGTGGTATAAAATCTAAAAATATGCTTGCGGCGTCTTCATTTTATGAATGTAATTTTATGAATGAAAATTAAACGCAGCACCTCAAGCGGGTATGTATTACTAAATTTATTCTATTTATTTATCCACTATTACAGTTCTGTGAGGATTTTTAAATCGCTAGCTAGCTTATAAAAACATCTACGTAGCTAACGTTATTAAATGTCTCAAAGCAAAGCTTGCTAGATGAAGTGCCATGTTTGGATGTGAAGCCCAAATCATTATGACTACCACAGAAATGTGCTGACTGTTTTTCGTTTTTTTCTTTTTTCTTTTAAGTAAAAATGACTTTTTATTCTAGATAAAAATATATTTCTAGATTCATTTGATGTTACATTGTTACTGCAGGAACACTAACGGATTAGAATGAACTGCACTTCCTGGTCAACATCGCTTGACCAATCGGAAGCGAGGATTCGGCAGCGCTGTGCTGTAACTCTGCTTGTTTGAGTGAACTTATTGAGCGCAAACTTTTTTTTAAAGAAAGTCTTGCGAGAGTTGTAGCAGCCGGTTTCCTCGTTTCGTTTTAAAGTTTCTCCGTGACGTCGTCTGTGTGTTTCAGCTCATCTTCAGTAACGAGTACACTCAGGCTGAGGGACAGAACTGGCACCTCAAGCACTTCTGCTGTTTCGACTGTGACTGTATTCTGGCTGGAGAAACCTACGTCATGGAGAACGACAAGCCGGTGTGCCAGCCCTGCTACATGAAGAACCACGCTGTGGTAAAGAACTCCTACATACACACTCACACACACACACACACACACTCACACAAACACACATTCACACTCTCTGATACTCACACACACTCACACACACTCTCTCTCACTCACACACACTCTCTCTCACTCACACACACTCTCTCTCACACACACTCTCTCTCTTACACACACACACACTCTCTCTCACAAACACACATTCACACTCTCTGATACTCACACACACTCACACACACTCTCTCTCACACACACACACTCTCTCTCACACACACACACACACTCTCACACACACACTCTCTCTTACACACACACACTCTCTCTCACAAATGCACACTCACACTCTCTGACACTCTGATACTCACACACACTCTCACAAACACACTCTCTCTCTCACAAACACACTCTCTCTCACACACACTCACACTCTGACACTTTCTGATACTCACACACGCTCTCTCTCACACACGCTCTCTCTCACACACGCTCTCTCTCACACACGCTCTCTCTCTCACACACACACTCTCTGATACTCACACACGCTCTCTCACACACTCTCTCTCACACACACTCTCTCACAAACACACTCACTCACTCTCACACACTTGGTGCAGTTGTTTCTTTCTGTTTTCTAGCTCACTAGATTTGCATCCTGATTTGCATCGTGTGTGTGTGTGTGTGTGTGTGTGTGTGTGTGTGTGTGGACTGAAATTTGACTAACAATCATCTTGTGCTTTGATCTTTCACTTGCAAATAGTACTGGTCTCTTTATGTGCTTTGTGCCTTTTTCGTTTATTCATAATGAATCTGACTTTTAGGATGCAAACAATTAGAGATAGCAAGCGCTGTATCCTGATCAGGGTTACGGTGGATCTGCAGCTATATCTGGGAATGTAGTATCTATATTGTGATAAAGTCGCCAGTGCCAACAGTATTTTTATAACAACTCATTCTGGAGTTTATCCCGGGAACGCTGGGTGTGAGAATGGGAATAAACCCCGGATGGGATGCTGGTCCATGGCAGCTATTCTAGCTATAGTAAACAGTCTTTCCCTCACCAGCCATGTTACAGAAACTGCAAAATTTAAACTTAAAAAAATAAAAAATAAAAAATAAAAAATACATGCACCGAACAGGTCCCTGTGAATGAGCCGTTGCTATAGAAACGATATTGGGTTAGAATGAGTGCATTAATATAAACCCATGAGTTACAGAAAATGAATCGCCACCTTCTGACCAATCAGAACGCAGAATTCAACAGTGTTGTTGTAAACCGTGTGTCTTTGTTTGCGTGTGTGTTTGCTTGCAGCACTGCGTGTCGTGCAAGAAGCCGATCGAGCCCGAGGCGCAGCGCGTGTCCTACGGCGAGCACCACTGGCACGCCGAGCCTCAGTGTTTTCAGTGCTCGGGCTGCTCCAAGTGCCTCATGGGCCAGCGCTTCATGGCCCTGCAGGGGAAACTGCTCTGCTCTGTCGAGTGCAAGAAGAAGGTCCTGGCGTCTTAGAGCTCCACGACCACGTCATCACTCCATAACCACTGTCTTTATAACCACTGGCTTCCCCTTTAACTGTTTCAGATTGTTTTCAGCAAGCACTTTTTGTTGTTATTGTTTTTCTTTCTCTTAATTCTGCCTTAGCTGGATAAGAAGGTAAATATTCACACACGTTCCTTTGCATACGGCAGCCTGCAGGTAGGCAGCGGTACAGTAAATGTAAATCAGCTGAGCTTCAGTAACGGACCGAGGCTCCGCCCACACACTGTACGACACGCAGGTCTGCGTCCTGCTGCTGTGTTACGACCCGAACTCAGTATTATACCAGTTCTAAACCTTCCAGATTCTGCGTCATTTTTTTACGATCACTAAAATTGCACTTTATTTCGATTTTCCTTCCACTGTCCTGGCTTTGTAATAAATAAATAGCTTGCAAGAGAAATTGCGGCATTTGTCCTTGTCTGATCATTTAAAAAAAAAAAAAAAAAAGGAAACCCTAACTGACTAGTCTAGCCTCTCTCTGGGATCAGCTTGATTAGTCTCAGTGATGCTGACCGTGACGAGGAGGTTGTTTTGACTTCTCTGTAACTTTGGAGGCGGAAAAAAAATCAAGAGAATTTGAGCTACTTGTGCGACTTGAACGCATCTGCGGTTAAAGCGAGATCTCTCATCATGTAGCGGTGAACATCCCAAAGATACACATGCTGTTATTTTGGCACTGAAATACTTTCCATTCACCAAGTCGTTAATCTCGTATTCGCTTGCTAGCAAGACTAAATAAGGCTAACGAGGCACGTTGTCCAAACGTTGTTTTTTTTTTTTTTTTCAATGGTTTGCCCCAACTTGCAACCTGATTGGTTGAGAAGTGAAAAACAAACCCACATTCACACATGCTTAAAAACAGGGTTTCTTGGATACTAAAAAGAATTTGTATATAGCCTCGAACATCATATGAACTTTTTAGAGTCTTAATACAGGAATAATATTTAGGAATGAATGATTCTCGATAGAACCTTTTAAGGATTGCTGTAGGAGGGCGAACTACAGAACCTTTTAAAGGTGCTAGATGGCGGAGTTCTATATACGTACAAATCCAGCAATATGACTTCGCACACGCTTTGCATCGTCATGTGATGTTCGGGACTCCTCATATACAGTAGGTTCTTCAAAGGTTCCTTGGATGGTTCCAAAAGTGGGAAACTTTTATGAAAGGTTGTAACCTGGTTTTCTGACAGCACAGTACATAATTACAGCATGATGTTTGGTCTGTTTTATAATCGGCGTCCTTCAGTCTTGGTACATGCTGCAGTTTCGCTGAAGCCAAAGACAAGCATGCGCCCCATCGTCAGGCCCTCCTGGAAAAAGGCAAGCGCGCTCTGTTGTGTTCCGACACGAATGTGGAAACCCGTACAATTCAAGGAAGCCCGCTTCTTATGAGCTGCTATTGTTTTTTTTGTGGCAGCCGGCTGAAGAGCGTGACGCCATTTCCTGCAGCTTACCTCTGTGTGTAGAGCGCTACGAGGCTCGCCCTTCAGCCCCTGTCCCCTCAGATCACCCCATATATTACAGGGCGGAGTTTTCCAGGAGGGAATTCTTTCCTTCGATGTCATCCGCGCACCAATTTGCATGGTGGTTTCCATGCCAAGCGCATTACCACACACACACACACACACACACACACACACACACACACACAGCATAACTCACTCACCCTCCTGAAACGGCCGCTTTGCTCTCCTGCTCCTGCTGCTCTCGGGTTAAATGATGTGCTGATTTGCCTGTGGTCACCTCGGACGACGAGAACCAGATGCAAAGCTTTTCCGCCGTAGTGGAGGGCTAGCGCTGTAGAAAGGCTGATCAAGGCCCACACACACACTCTCTCACACACACACACACACACACACTCAGCTGAATTCTGAAAAAATCTGTGCTAGTCATTCGAATGAGTTCATAACACTATGGATGATGATAATAATAGCATGGCGTAGTATTAATACACTTAGCATATCGTAGTGTCCTTGGAGAATTCTGGATTCTGATTGGTCAGGAGGATTTCTATAACAGCAGTTGCAAATCACATTAATTATGTTACATATGTAAATATGTTGCAAAACGTGTGTGTAATCCATGACACGGTGAAGTTCTCCATAAGGAATTTTTTTATTTAACATTTATGTAAGGAGTCTCCAGTGTCAGCGCTTTGAAAACTGTAACGTTTTCAGGTTTGCGGCTAATTTGTAACGAGGGAACGGATGTTTGCAGCAAACATAATGTAAGTGAGAAGAGGTTCTAATATTAAATGTAACTAGAAATTGATTAAAAAAAAAAAAAGTACAAAATATCGTTCTTTAATTTAAAAAATGCAACTAATTGTTGTGGAAGAAGCGCAACAAGGCACTTTGGGACGTTACTGCTGTAACATTAACCCTGGGTGGTTGATTATTTTCCTAAAACAGAATACAATGTTATGTTTTATTCCTCATTTAACGGGTTATGAACAGATTTCACTCTTTACCTTCTGACCCCTGATCTCTGCCCCAGCAGTAGTAACTGATCCTTACTCGTACACATAAGTGGTGTACAGAAACAAAGACGGGAAGGTAAAACGTCACATTCTCCTGTTACCAGCGCATACTTTCCCTTATTAATCATCAGTGTGTGTGTGTGTGTGTGTGTGTGTGTGTGTGTGTGTGTGTGGGTGTGTGTGTGTGTGTGTGTGTGAAATCAGTCAGCTTGGTGTGCTACAAACCACTGCCTGAAACTTCAACTGAGCTGAAGACTGTTTACAAACGTATATAAAGCTTCTCCTCTATGCTTCCTATAAGTTCTCCCATATGGGTTCCTTCCAAGCAATCGCACCGATGCTGAACCTGTCCTGCACGTCAACGACTTTTTATTTCAAACTGAACAAACGCTCAGTTTTAAAATTATTCAGCAAAACGTGGATGGATGGAAACCTTGCACTGTTCGAGTTACAATTATTTCCAGTGCTTTTAGGTTCCATTGCTTGTTTCTTGAAGAGAAATATCCTAGAAGCCTTTTTTTTTTGTCCTAAAGGTCCAGATAGAACCTTCCAAATAGTCCCGCTAGGAGTCAAATAAGCTTTTCATTGACAAAATGTTCCAGGTAGAACCTCTTAGTCAAGCTAGAGCCCAAAACATCCCATAAACACCTGCCTTACATGTATTTGTTACCGAAGTTATATCTATAAATTACGGTTCTTCACTTTGTCCCTCTATGAGATCCTTTAAAGACGCTGTAGAATCCTATACATTCCTATACCATCCTAAATGGTTCCAAGTAGAACCTTTTATTCAACCTAGAAGCGTTAAACATCAAAATAGTGTTTAAATAGTGTTCCAAGTAAAACCTTTCAAGACCTGCCTTACCCATATTTTCTGCCCCATGCATGTCCTTAAGAAAGGTTAATCTAGAACCCTTAACTGTTCCTTGGTTGGGCTGTCTGGGAGAAGTGTTGAAGGTTCTGTGTAAAATACAATGGTTCTGTTTCAGAAAAGGAAGCAAGCTGTTTAGTAAGTTAAAGCAAGAAACTATCTTGAGGAAACCAAGAGTTCTTCATGTCCCTCCTGACATTTTTAGAGAAATGGTTGTATCTATCACAAGGTTCCAACTAGAACCTCCTGATAAAACTAGATCCTAGAGCCATTTTAAAAATTGTAAGGAACTCTTAAAGGTTCAATGTAGAACCCTATAAAAGTGGATTTCCTCATTCAAATAGGTGCAAAGTAGAACCTCTGTTGCAATCTAGAATCTTTAACTACACAGAGAACCCTCTTTTATTACTCTTCAGCATTTGCCTCATACATCTTTTACTTTTGTAAGTGCATTCTTAGGAAAAAAAAAATCTAAAACTCTTTAGGGAACACTTTAAAGGTTATTTGTGACATTATTTCCGAAGATAAGAACCCTTAACCCTAAAAAGAACCCTTGAGGAACCATTTTGCTCTCCAAGAGTGCACTTTTGCAGCAGTATTTCTGCAGGGGGCGCTCTTCCAAACTTATAAACAAATTTAACTTAATTTTTTTTTTGATCATCTCAAGGTTTAAACCATTTGTTAGGAAGTGATGAAGTGTGTCTGGAGGGAGCAGCTGCTGTGTTCAGGACACACCCAGATGGTTCAGGTCAGATAGAGAGGGAGGAACGTGTGGAGAACTGTCTGCAGAGAGCCAGGGAGAAAACCAGGTGAGGAAATGGGCGTGGTTTTGCATGGCTTGACGTGGGCTGAGGAATAAACATCAGCTGGCTCTGCCTCAGAGGAACCCGACTCAGCCTCCACGTTCCTGCTTCATGAAAATCACTCAGTTGCTTGCTTTTTAATCAGAACCGTCTCAGACGTTTGTGCTGTTCTCTCAGAGCATCTGCTGAATGCTGGAAGTTCAGCGTTCTTCTTTCATCTTCCTTTCATCTTCCTTTAATCTACCCATACCCCACTGAGGCTGGAAGAACATCAACGGTTTCTCATGCGGTTAGTAAAAGCAGGTCTGTGGAGCTTCAGCGAGTCCACGTTCACGACACTGACGCCTCCCAGGTCTCACTGACCTGCTGCAAAAGGAAAACAGAAATGATACGTGAGCTGCGTGCGTTTCTCTCGATCAGAAGCACGGTGTTTATGGGAGGCGTTTAGGGAATGACTCACGCCGACGTTCTGTCTGATGGCCTGGGCACGCTCGCTGCCGAGTGGAGATGTGAGCCGAGGCCTGGGGGAAAGCTGGCGCTTCACACACACTTTATATAATAGCTGCAGTTTCTTTCCTCTGAGTGCCATCCAGTATGCACACTCCACTTTTATACTCCTCTTTTATACTCCTCTTCTATACTCCTCTTTTACACTCTTCTTCTATACTCCACATTTATACTCCTCTTTAATACTCCTCTTCTATACTCCACTTTTACACTCTTCTTCTATACTCCACTTTTATACTCCTCTTTTATACTCCACTTTTATACTCCTCTTCTATACTCCTCTTTTACACTCTTCTTTTATACTCCTCTTCTACACTCCACTTTTAAACTCCTCTTCTATACTCCTCTTTTATACTCCTCTTCTATACTCCTCTTTTATACTCCTCTTTTATACTCCTCTTCTACACTCCTCTTCTATACTCCACATTTATACTCCTCTTCTATAGTCCTCTTTTATACTCCTCTTCTACACTCCTCTTCTATACTCCACTTTTATACTCCTCTTCTACACTCCACTTTTAAACTCCTCTTCTATACTCCTCTTTTATACTCCTCTTTTACACTCCTCTTCTATACTCCTCTTCTATACTCCACTTTTATACTCCTCTTTTATACTCCTCTTCTATACTCCTCTTCTATACTCCTCTTTTATACTCCTCTTCTACACTCCTCTTTTATACCCCTCTTTTATACTCCTCTTCTATACTCCTCTTTACACTCTTCTTCTATACTCCACTTTTATACTCCTCTTTTGTACTCTTTTATACTCCTCTTCTACACTACTTTTATTTCCATTATTTTGGGTTCATCCTGATCTGTGGCTTACAGAGGAACCTGTCCAGCATCATCTCCCTCTCTGTCTTTCTCCTTCTTTCTCTCTCCATCTTTCCTTCTCTTGCTGTATCTCTCTCCTTGTCTCTCTCTGTCTTTTTCCTTCTTCCCTGCTGTCTGTCCTTCTGTTTGTGTCTTTGTTTCTCTCACCTTATTTCACCCTCTATGTACAGTATATCCATTTTGTCTCTTTCTTGCTCTCCTTGTCTCTCTCCCATTTTCTTTGTCTCTTTCACCCCTCTTTCTGTCTCTCTCTCTCCTTTTCTATCTATGACCTTTTTGTCTCTCTTTCTTGCTCTCCTTGTCTCGCTCACCTCCTTTTCTTTATGTCTGTCTCTCTCCTTTTTGTATCTCTCTCTCTCTCTCTGTCTCTCTCTCTCTCTCTCTCTCTCTCTGTCTCTCTCTCTCTCTCTCTCTCTCTCTCTCTCTCTCTCTGTCTCTCAGGGATGAGCCGCACCCTGCTGCACAGATACCTGTCTCAGTACGCGGTTTAGGATTCATAGCTCATGTGTTTTCCAGATTCTTAAAAAAAAGATTTTTTATCAGCAGGGAGGAGAGCACAGGAGAGATACGGGGAAGGAATAATACACCCTGTGTCTTGCTGTTAAACGAAAATAATCAACTACAGGGTGTGAGCCTGCATAAAGTTGATTATTTTCCAACAACTGCACATCCCGAAGTGTTTAATTCCCCTCTTACCACAGCAATTTGTCAAGAATTACAATTTTCTATTTATTAATAGAAGTGCTGACACTGGAGGCGCCTTCCATAAATATTCTGAATAAAAAACACAAAATGTGTCAGTATTTGTCCATTCAAATCATCAGGGAAAAAACACCCACAAAATACTCTTTCCAGTCATTACAATCTTATACAAAGCTTCTACCAAGCAACAGACATCTGTTTGAATTCATCAGAAGCACACTGAAACGTCATCAATCCAGTTTTGACACAGTTTTGAGATGGCGTAAGTGAAAGACTGACACTCCTCTTTACACCCGCTGGCATTTTCAGCATTTTGGAGCAACTGATAAAATGCACTCAAACTCCAAAACGGACATAGTATTTTAAAGATATAAGCTTTACTCATAACTGTTGGGTCATTAAAGAATGTTAAAAGGACATAAGCCAGGCTGAGTGCTCAGTAATGAGGCCCTGAAGCCATGACAGGAGGAGATCATTAACGCTCGGAGGGTTCACTCACATACACAGCGTTCAGTGTGCTCGGTCCCACAACTTTTCCAGTTATAAAGAGATTCGACTCTGAATCGACTCACCTGCAGGAAGTGAACCCAGTATGCCATTTGTTCTGGGTTCAATGTTCAGAATTTTGGTGATTTTTCTGGAGATTTGGTGAACAAAAACACAAATGTTTTAAATAATTATCGATTCGTTTATTTAGCGCATGCTCCATGTTTTTTTGTTTTTTTTTGTGCCCAGGTGACTTTTGATTTCTCCACACCTTTTTCTGTCCCTGTATTCCTGTCCGAATGAACAAGGATGTTCTACGAGGATCTTTTCACCCGTACATGCTCCTTAACCAATGTTTTTTTTCTCTCTCTCTCTGCTTACGCGCAGTTTGAACCCAAACCAAGCAGGGAACGGATCAAATTCACTCTGATTCAGTTCAGACTTGACAAACGGACTGACAGGTTCATGAGAACGGGAAGGTCCTGGTGGCCAGAGGGTTCTCCAGGACACCATTTTCCACCTGATTATGATATAAAAATAATGTTTCAACAAGAAATGAATCAATCATTGGTTTGAAACTGCAAACCTTGCTGCTTCTCAGCACCGCACTCGCACCGCCTGCTCTGTTTAACAAGGTTGTGTTACAGTTTCCGCTTCCTGCCATTGTACACGGTCCTGTTTCCCATCTCTCCACGCTGGAAGGAACGGGTCACGTCCAAATGTGCATACCGTCCCTTTGAAACACGCTCCAAAATGGAAAGAAATACACTCATCAGTCATTGAGAAACTGTTATCCATTAACCCATAACACATCTACAGTATTGAATACACTGTACTGGTGTGTGTGTGTGTGTGTGTGTGTGTGTGGTATTCTTATACCACTGCTGATACAGAGCGTCCCAGAGCCTCAAGCCTCACTTTTCACAGAAATGACCAGTGGAAGGGAAGCAAACAAACACCAAACTGTGTGATGTTCCATGAATAAACAGATTCCCTCACTAGCTGGAGTGTGTGTGTGTGTGTGTGTGTGTGTGTGTGTGTGTGTGTGTGTGTGTGTAGAGTGCTGCCTTCTACACTGGAAGCAGATGTAGAAATGTACAGATTATGGAAAAGGAGACAGGAAAATGTGGAGGCGATATGTTACTTTCTGCGTCTCGTACACTTAAGTAAAAAAGCATTCACACTCCAGTCGTTTATCTTTAGTAAGCGCTTTATTCCGGTCCCCATAATTCTAAGTCACTTGAATAAGAGTCTTTGAGAAATGAGCAAAATGTTATGTAATTTGCTCGTTTCTTCAGACATCTGACTTTAATCAGTGTGAAGAATTCCTGCGTTGTCTGTTTGAGTCACTCACTGAGATTCATCACAATAAACACATCTATAATTCACAAGGGAAGGAATTTCAGCTACATGACACCCTTTAATTATTCTTTCATAATCTGCATCATGACTGCATCAGTTATTTTAGACCAAGTACTATACAAGTCCTTTTTTTTGTTTGTTTTTGCACGCCCAGCATGCACAGAACGTTCCACTAACGTTAGCTTATGGTTCTCATCTGCTTCGTTTTACAACAACCTTCTGCCAACATATAGAGAACATTCTCTCCAGGTTAGTGTTCGGGAACATTAATACAACCAAACGGGAACGTTCGGGAAAACGTTCCATAAACCAAAACACGCAAAGAAAAACTAACATTATATTTACATCAAAAAACAAATCCATAGGACAACCAAACAAACCTTCGGGGAACGTTCCCGTAACCAATAAAATAATGTTCCAAAACTTGTTAGCTGGGAATAGCGATACTGATACTGAAACGAGCAACCTCTGTAGTTTTAATCAACCTGGGATGTCATGGAATTGTATGTAGCTCTTTTTATGCTTTCAAGGTTCACACACGTGTGTGTTCATGCACTTAAAATCAACATCAGCGTGTCGATTTAAAGTTCGCTAGCAAGCTTAGTTAGCCTAGGTGAAGATGAGCAGGTTCTCTGTCACTCCTGAAAGCTTCTCTGCAGTTTAACTGAAGCAAGTTCTTGTTTTCATCGTATCTGAATTCCTTGTTGTCGATGACTGACAGCAGCAAATCTTCAAATCTACATAACATAATGTAACCTGTCATTCTCACTCACCTAGCATCAACTGTAGACATTTTATCTTGACTAGCTTACATGTGCTGCTAGCATCGAAGCCCTTGTGCTCAGCTTTAAGCTAGATATTGATGAAAGACGTTTTATCAGGTGACTTTTATTGCAAGAAGATGCTGTAGTATTGGACCGATATGCGATATGCGATATCAGTATCAGTGCATTCTCAGTCTCTAGCTGCAAACAACAGTGTGTAAGAGCGCATAACGTGCTGGTCGTGTAGAGACAGTTAGCAGGTTATAATAAACGTCCCGAACACTGATGTGCGTCTTCCTTTTATGGTCATGAACGTCATGAAGTTTGTGGAACGGGACGAGGGCTTACATACACACACCTAGGAACAGCTTTTCTGAGCCCAGGAATCAAAACACACGACTTTACGATGGAGTGGACTGTTTTTCATCTCTGCTACATGTGTGTATTGTCATATTCCTCACTAAATTATTACCCATAATGCACGATGAGAGTGTTATATATGTAACAAACTCTAAACAAATTGACATTCGTACTAAAAGTCTCATTGAATAAAAAAGGTAGATTTTTCTTCCTTTTTTTTTTTTTGCATCAAATGGTAAATGAGAATGAACTGCAGGTAATAACCCGCAATAAAATGTGTGCTCGCATGTTGCTAATGCGAATTTAGGATTAAGTCGTGCTCAGATCTTAGCATTTCGCATTTTAGTCTAAGAGTAATTGCACTCGGCTGTGAATAACAGGTACCACATGTGCCGTGCTCGCTTCTAACAGTAGCAGTATGGGGTGTAATCTGTTTTAAAGTTCTTGTTTTGATCACATGACCAGTTTTACTTTCAAGGGCTCCTGGTTGGGGTGGAAAATGCTCGAGTAATTGCGCTTCTTTAACACACTAACTGGTAAATGCTGTATGTTTGAGTGTAAATTTAATATTTTTTACTTCATTATATTTCCAGAAAAAAAAGCTTTACCATTGAATACATTTACTTTTAATACTTGAGTAAATTTTGACTTGAATACATTTTTGGCTGGATATTCCACTATCACCTGAGTGTTTACCCCGTGACTGAGATTGTAGGCTGCAGGGTTATCACAAGTCCAACTGCGACTTAGAAAAGGCAAGTGAACGTTTGACCATTTCATGCTCACTTTCCTTTCTGAAGAGCCAAGGCAGATGAGTGGAAAAAAGACAGGGAGGTGTGAAATTGCTGCGAAAGTGCGGCGCCAAGAATTTCTGAGCAACTCCTGACCTTCAGGGCCTTGTTCCTTCTCACAGAGGTGATACCTCATTGATCCCAGCGACAGAATGAGGGAGTACCAGCACGGGAAAGGAGTGTCCTGGGTGGAATCCCTATATTTTGCATTCCAGAGGAACGTTAATGCACGACTCACTTCCTCCCACACCGGGGAGAAAGCCACAGCAGAGGAATGCCAGGGAGCAGGCTTATCAGGAGGAGTTATTCAAACACTGCTCGCTGGAAAAGACTTTTAACTCTGTTGGAGTGTAGAAAGCAAAGTCCGGGTGAATCTCAGAGATGCACTCGTACTTCTATACACACCACTGACAGGCAGAAATCATTTCCAATTCATTTATGGTTTACTATATAGAGGCAGAAACTGGATCAAATTCAAACTAAGGACACTATTTAAAGTTTAGTCCATTAAAAGTCGCCACGAGAGCCATGAACTGGTTCTGTGTTTCCTCTTGAAACGGAGACTCAGAACAAACCTGACAGCAGCTTTGCGAATGTAAATATGTACAACAGCGAGTTGAGGCTATCTCACCGTCTCCTTCACCCACTTTAACTAGGACGATAGCCAAGATGATGAGGCACCGTGTGTATTTTGGAGTTATGATGTATGTTAGGTCAAGCGTCGGCATTGCTGATGGTGACGGAGAACCACAGGATCATCACCAGGACGCATCTAATGCATCTGATTGGTCGATAAAATAATATTATTTACCAATGAAGAGGGTGTATCAGTAAGAGGTAGCAATACTCCTCGGAAAAGTCACAAAACCTCCAACTCGGACATACTACACCCTGTTACAAATGAATAAAGTCCGAACAGCCACAAACACACTGATGAACCATGTTCGTTGTTAATGAGCACCAAATGTAGATCAAGATATGCAGATCTAGAGAGCATTTAACAAGAGAACCCAGATTTTGAAAAACGCTAGGAAAGGGATGGGTAGGGGAGGGGAGGGGCGTTCAGGTGGGTGAATACTACAGACTGGAGCTTTAAAACTAGAACATCTCCAAAACTTATTTTTTTCTTGATATACTATATTTGTGGTATACAGAACACTAAGGTACTCAGACAGGATGACTGTGCAGCTGTGAGGAGAACGCTCCCGATGAAACGTTTCCAAAACTCCACATGCTTTCCATAGCACGACTCCAAATATATCTCAATCCCAACACCTGAAAGCATTAGACATGCCAAGACAGCCGTGCATTTTTATCCTGCACTATGAGACCAAGGCGCAGCCCAGATCCTTTAATTATTCATTAAATGGATTTACTCATCTAACTACCATTCAGGCTGTATTTCTTAAGCATGAGCAACGAGAGCGGGATTGTGGCTGGCAGAGCGCTGCTTCACTCTGTTCATGCTTGCTGGAGGAATTCGTCTCCTGGAAGCGAGCTCTAGTATTCGTGCCATCGACATCTCTGTTTTCCAGCCAAGTCTGGAGAACAATGAGATCCTCTGCGCTTCTGTTGGGCAGGTGTGTGAATTCTGCTGTTGGTTTTTTCCCCTCGTGACTCGGGTGAAGTGTTAAGCCCTTGTGCAATTAAGTGTTTTTGTAATGATGAGGACTGATATTAAACTGAGTCCTATGTGTGGTTGATGGATGCTGCTCTGCTCAGCCACCTTGGAGAAAGCGAGCATTATGGAAGCGTATCTTGATGTGTTGCATACGGCAACAGGAAAAATCTGGGTTCTGCTAAAACGTACTATAGTTTTCAGTATGGAGTTCCACATGTCTTTCCTGTGTCCATGTGGGTTTCCTACACGTTCTCTGGTTTCCTTCAAATGGTGGATTGGCGATGCCAAATTGCCTGAATGTGTGTGTGTGTGTTAATGGAGCATGTGATGGATATGATGGCATCCCATTCACTATATATTCCCACCTCACACTAAGTGTTCCCTAAACGGGATTCCCTGCCACCCTGATAAAGCAGGATACAGCAGTTCCTAGAGAAACGGTTATCAGGACAGAGATCCGGGATCTCCACTTCTATTTGTTTACCCTTATTCATACCATCACCTTTCATGTGTTTTCTGCATGTATTGACATAAAGCCATGCTGTAAGTGTTCACAATACACGGCTTTATTTTCCAAGGGAATGTACATATGCATATCTCGGAATGCCATCTCTTCCATGGAAATCCTTGCTCTCAGCATTCCTTGTAATGTTTTCCAAATGCACACTGGCAAATCCACAGTGCTGCAGTCTGAGGTAATGCTATAGCAGAGAGGTGATTTACTCAACGATGATTTAAATTATAGACTTCATACTTTCCAAATAACATCATGTACATGTTTACTTCTTTTTTGAAGGTCCAGGTTACCAATATCACCAGCGAGTGCTTTACAGTCTCATTCATTTTCTATAAAATGACCAAAATAACACAATTGTTTCATCACTTGGATAATAGGTCTGCAACTGATGTGGGGAAATTATAATTGGCTAGTTGTTTACGTATCCATAATTGGAAAGTGCACAGGCTCCTGTTCCTGTGTAGAATGTAATGCCATAGTCAGACCACTGGGGGCAGCAGCAGCAGAGCTGATATTACTGCACCACACAGAGTTGCGCGCAAAGCGGTTTTCAGGTTGAAGTAGGGTTAAAGAACACCCAGAAACCCAGACTGATGGAGCTCACTTGCAAAACACAGTCTTCCTGCTTAGATAGCAAAAATCCGAATGAGCCGTCAGCCTGAATGTAGGAATAAGGTTTAATATCGTTTCAGACAAAACTTTTCATGAATGCAAGATGAAATAAGAAAGACTAATCTAAAACACTGATATTTTCACACACACACACACACACACACACACACACAAAACCCAACAATACAATGCTCAGAAATCTTGCTTGATGAGTGTAATATACTAAACTGTTGACTTTACAGCCTCATTACATTTCATTCATAGGGCTTTAATATATTTTTTTATGTAGTAGTAAAATATATGTAGCATCAGGTTAAGTTTCATTTTATCCTGGCTTATTAAGTCACTCTATGTGCTTTAGTGCAGTTTAGATTAGGAGATGGAAAGAAAGATCCAGGTAAATCCACAAATTTCAAGTTGATTAAAACAAATCAATTCTTATTTGTAACGGATATTGGATATTGGCACCGGGGACATGGAATAATCATTAGATTAGATCATTAGATTAGACAGAAAGGAACAAGACGGTCTCTTGTTAAGTTGTCAAGTCATGAGTTGCATTAATTAATTAATTTAAAATATAAAAAGTCAGAGTTACGCTATATTTTAACAATTGTGAGATAAATCTTTGTAATATTTTCTGATACGTTGCAGAGTTTCCATAAACAGCAAAAACAACAAGCTTCCATAAACAGTGGAAAAATACCGTTGGACTCAAAGAATTGATGCACTCGTATATGGAGGTAATAAATTGCTTTGAGAGGAAACAAACATGTCACACTTGTGTCAGCTCTCCCCTATACCATGCCGTCAAAGCTATTTATTTCATTTTAAATATAGTAATAGCTGCTAGTCAGGCTCTCAGACCTTTCATCGTCTTTGCAGATTTATGTAGCATTTATGAGTCCTTATTTTCACAAAAGGCATTTCGACATCCCTGGAATGTTCTAGACTTGATTACTTTGCGGTGTATGGTTAGAGTTATGTCGGGACAGGGGTTGTTGCATGTCGCTACATTTCTGCATTTCATAGCTATGTCTGTTTTTCCCCTTCTATGCGTTCGTCTTTATGAGGCTCGGCTGATGCCAGTGCTGCCACGGCGCTCGCTGGAAAACCTGTTCAGCTTCATCTGTCAGTGAAAGCTCATCACACTGCACTTGTTACATTTCTGTCATTCTGAACGTGTGACCTAATGCAAACATGCCGTCTATCCGTCTCCTGCCTGTATAATCAGTTATGTCAAATTAAACAATAAGATAACTATCAAATTCGCTCGACTGTCAGATTCTTGGCTGCGGCACTTCAAGGGCTGCTTTCAATTTGTTCACAGGATTATAAAATGAATATTTATCTAGCTTTCACTCGTGAGTCTGGTACTTTTTTCATTATTTAACATTATGGGGTTTGACTGACATTCTGAAAGGCCAATCATATTTCCTCTCCATTAACAACGACTTCTTCCTGCCTGAAATGTCACTGTTTTGAAATGTTTCTCAACTGTAGAAGTGGGCGGGGCTTAGGAGGTATGGAAAACGCAAATGTAACGTAGTGAAATGCTCTTGTGTCATGCTGACTTTCAGAAAGCAAACCACAACCTGTCTGCTTTTACTATTATAAATGATTTCTGCCAGACTTTAGAACCATTTCCATTTTGGAATCAGTATCTTGGGTACTGAGGTTATTATCTACAACATGAGAGAAAACAAGACTCTTATTGAATTTCTGGGCAGGTCATCAATCTATCAGCCACACACGCTCACACGCATTCACACCTATGGGCAATTTAGAGTAGCCAGTTGACCTAATCTGCATGTCTTTGGACTGTGGGAGGAAACCGGAGCACCCGGAGGAAACCCACGCATTACGGGGAGAACATGCAAACTCCACACAGAAAGCCACTCTGGGTGATCCGGGGATCGAACCCAGGACCTTCTCGCTGTGAGGCGACAGTGCTAACCACCACACCATCCTGTCTCAGACTTGACTTCTCTTATTACAGATGTGTGGTGTGTATTTAAATGAACCCGTGATGAGATTTAGGACAAACAAGTTGTGTCAGATTCAGGTGAGAAGCTTTTGTGATGCTTCTCAAGTTCCAGTGTTTTGCTATGGGTGTTATGGTGACGTCCAATCAGTGGGCTGTCATGTGGTTCCACCACACACACCTGCCTGGTCTTGCTTTAATCAAACTGGATTTGAGCCACTGTTTTTCACTGCTCAGTGTCCCTGTCTGTCCGAGTGTCCTGTTAACAACAGACCTGTGTCTCTCTGTACCTCAACTCCAACTTAGACTACAATAGAACCATTCAGCTGTAAACACAAAAGAAGTTACTAAATCATGGTCATTTATTATTATTATAGGCAAGTCTTTCCTCTTGGGAACCACCTTGTAACACCCCAGGCATTTATTTCAGGCTAACAAGATCAGGCGCTTATCTAATGGAATGGAAGGGAGAGCCATAATGGCACCTTCAATGGCCATGGAAACAGAAAAACTGCATGTATAGGCTCACCAGACATCATCTGAGGGGAAAAAGAACGTTTAGAAAATTTGGTGATTTTGCTCTATAATAAGATTTAAAAAGACTTTTTAAGCACGTTATACTTCTACTATGCTTGTGGAAGGTGTACTATGCATATACTATATACACATTATACTATATACACATGTTTTACTTCTGCTACACATGTGCATCAGTAACAGTAATGATAGCTATAGAGTGATAGAGTGAAAGAGAGTGAGAGAGAGAGAGAGAGAGAGAGAGAGAGAATTATAAAATAGATAGGGGACTTATTGACAAAGATAGTTAGATAGATAGATAGATAGATAGATAGATAGATAGATAGATAGATAGATAGATAGATAGATAGATAGATAGATAGAGAGTGAAAATTAGTGAGTGAAAGATGGAAAAGCTAGATATTAACATTAGCACTTAGGCATTGAAAAATGAATTAAAGTCAATGGAAGCAAATCGAGGGATTAAAAAACCAGAAAGCAGGAGTGATAGAGGGATGAAAAGACATGAGGTGCTCAGTAAAATTGCCCAGAACATGTCTAGTAAGTTTGGAGGTATTATTTTGAAAATTGACTATATGGGAGCAGTTTGAATAATTTCAAACTCTATGCGGAAAAATGAATTGAAGCCAATGGGAAAAAAGCGAGGGATAAAAAGAAGCAGTAAGTAGGAGTGGTAGAGGGATGAAACACAGAACAGTGCTGTCTAGTATTGCCCAGTAGTAAGCTTGAAGGTAATATTTTGAAAATTGCAAAAATGGGAGCAGTGCAAAAAGTGTTCCTATTCAAAGTTTAAGGGAAAAAAATAAACGGAACGAGGAATGAAAAAGAGAGATAAGAAGAAGAAGAAGCCAAGGGATAACAGTATAATGCTTTGCTTTGCGAGCACTATAATAAAAATAAAAAGGAACAAAAGGTCCAATTAGCATTGTACTGGAGTGTCGTATTTGATCACATTGGAACCTTTAAAAGTTCTATGTAGAACCCTTCAGAGGGATTCTATTTAAAGAATCAGAGTAGCAGGATCCATTAATTTCACAAAAATCCAATTCAATTCAAAGCGCTTTTAACACTGTACATTGTCACATAGTCGTTCTTCAGGAAACAAATACCGAGAAACATTTTTTTTATTCTGAAGAATATACATTGAAAAAAATTCTTGTGAAAATGTTTTTAATATGTACTGTAGCTGCGTCTCTTTTGCTGTAACCTCTTCATGAAGAAAGCCTGATTATTTGCACTCTCAGCAGGACGACTGGTGTTCGAATCGAATCTTTTTACATTCTTTTTTATCCTTTATCAGATCTCCACATGCTGTTCTTTCTGAGCAGATCATGAGCGTGAGATTTTGTGAAGCGAACAGGACACCGCCTGCAGCACGACATTAAACATCACCTCCGGGCAACAGCAGGGTTTATGCACATTACCATGGCATCAGTTTGGGTAAGGCAGAAACACTGTCTGTAAATCACACTCACAATGACATTAGCCTAGTCAGTGTATTTACAGTGCATAAGTAATCACCCCCACACTTTCAGTACCGGGTTGTAACACTACAAAATAGAAATACACCAAAATGAACTGCTCTCATTTAGAGGAAAGACACGCGATTAAGACAAACCGAGATCTCGTCCTGCAGTTTTTCCAACCCCAGCTGCACAGAGACTGAACCCTGCCCTAATTACTGCCCTCGGGCTACATTCTGCATCTTATTGAGAAAGTCTTATCTTACACAATAAGCTAAACCCGACAGAGGGAACGTCTAGGCACTCCCTCGCTCTCTTTGCTCCCGTTTTCCTGCTGTTGCGCTTGTCGCAGATGAGGCTGTGTAATCAACCGGGTCACACTCGACCTCGCTCAGTGTTCGGCCGGAAAATTCCTCTCTCCGACGCCCTATCTAGGGAGGGGATGCAGGTTCGAACACACTCGTCTAAAGTATAATCATCATAATAATAATAATAATAATGTTCATAGTTTCCATTGCACGCACAATAAACTTCAGATATGCACCAAACAAATCCCATGCAGTATGTCTTGAACTGTTCCCACATTATTCAACACGCCTTCTAACCATTTGATCAGTCCTGGGTGTCTTTCCCACAGACGCATCAACGGCCACGGCGCCTCTCTCTGTCCTTCTGTGTAATAAATTTCAGGAGCTCACAATGAGCTCCAGGGAGCTGCAGGAGGTATCACATGGTATTCTGTACTTTTGTGATGCTCAGAATGCTGCTGGTGTTGTGATAGGCAGACGTGGCCTGCACACATCTGTGTCTTCATTCCTGCGTGGTGGACGAGTCGGAGAGCGAGGAGAGAAATGGAACGACAGAAGGAAGAAAAGGGAAAATCAGTGCCACGCCCATGGACAGAAAGTGCTTTTCTAACGTCTTCCA
This sequence comes from Notoglanidium macrostoma, assembly GCA_030068235.1. Taxonomy (NCBI): domain Eukaryota; kingdom Metazoa; phylum Chordata; class Actinopteri; order Siluriformes; family Auchenoglanididae; genus Notoglanidium; species Notoglanidium macrostoma. The sequence goes on from JAQQZR010000002.1 coordinate 23,763,793, forward strand.
GATGGAACTAGAAGCGAAAAAAAAGGTGCAGGTGCTTGCTTTGAAAACAAGGCTTGATTCATATCGCTCCACCCCCGTGAAGCCGAGTATATTGTTTTTAATGTTTGCTGCAGACATTCCACAGATTCCAGGAGACCAACCCGTCTTAGAAATAAACAGCATCAATCACAGGGAGAACAAAGTTTCGAGAGAATCATTGCAGGTTTATGCAACTCCAGGATAAACAGATCCTCGTTGGATTCCTTTTTATTTAGAACGTAACAAAATAATGGGAAGGTTTGAGGAGTGGAAATCGCATGAGGTATATAAAGAAAAGCCCTTATGGTTTTAGAAACCCCCACACACACACACACACACACACAATTGAGTTGGTAGAAATGAGGACTATTCCCCTTAGCTATCATTTAAAGCTGATCTGGGTTTGATTCCTGAATCCAGAGCTTCATCTGGGATGAGATGACTCACCGCTGCTGTTTCTAATGATTCCACAATGACGGAAAAAAACCCCACATTGTTATAGTTTATTCATTCACTAACTTTATTTATTCAGTCGTTAGTTTATTCATGCATTCAGAATACACAAACAAAGTCAACAATCCAGCGTTCATTCATTCATCTTCAGAAATTGCTTTTTCCTGGTCAAGGTTATGGTGGATCCTGTGTATATCTCCGGAAAAAAACCCTGGGAATTCATCCTGGATGAAACGCCAGTACAATCCAATACACACACACACACACACACGCACACACACACACACACACACACACACATGAAACACTAGCATAAATCCAGCACCAAAATCAGCCTGAAAGCAAATAAAATTTCCGGGCCAAATCCGTAATTCGCTTCAATGGAAATGGATGCAGGAAGAAAGCAATTTACCTGAACTTTGACCTCGGAAATTCATCAACCTCAGAAATGTGAGCGAATAGAAAAATAAGATTGTAGCCAGCGGTTTCATTTCTCTGGAAACTAAATGAATAAATAATATGTTAATGATTGCATCATGGTCACGTTTTGTCTTGCCATTTCCCTAATTCCCCATTTCCCTTTCATTTTGTAGAATAAGTGGAGAAGTTTGATAATAGTAGGCTAACCATTGTAGCAAGAAGTTAGCATGCTAGTTAGCATTAACTAGCAGTCTTCACCACAGCGATAATATGGTGTGACTGCTAGTTAATGCTAACTAGCATCCTAACTTCTTGCTACAATGGTTAGCCTACTATTAACAAACTTCTCCACTTATTCTACAAAATGAAATAATAATTACTTAATGGTAGCTAGCTTTACAAGCTAGCTCTTGTCAGACAGCTACTTCCGGAGAGGGAATATTCGCTAAGGTAACTAATTATCTGGCTAACATTAGCACAGTCAGCATGTGTTTAATGCTATGCAGCATTGCCTGATCAAATTCCTCTTAAGCTCCGCCCTCATTGAGCCAAGTTTTCCTGCCAGTCATGTGACTTTTCTTTATTTTATCTCTTTCTTTTTACACTTTGAGCCACTGCATTAGCTATATTCTACTTTGCACTTATCCATCTGTGTGCCTCATTTCCAAAGATTAATGTTCCTTCAGCAGGTCCTCCAGGCTTCACTGGAATGTTTCGCGACCATTTCATGCCATCTTAGCTTCCAAGTGGTGCTGAGTTTATGTGTCAGGAGGGTGTCATGCTCTCACAGCAGACTTCTCTCCAAGACAACGTTTTTGCATCACTTATCCAAAAAAACACACAAGCTGTCATTTCTGTGAGGATGCTGCGAGCCAGAGGAAGTGGGCGTGTCCCAAACAGGACCTCGGAGGAAAGATTTATTCACTTTAATTCAATTGTGTAGCCATCGTCCACGTACAGGAGGAGGAATTTCCCCACTGAGACTCAGGGGGTGTCCTCTGCTTATTTTAGCTCAGTGAGATCATTTTATATTCCCACGCAACATCTGTTTCTGCTTTCGTTTACAGCAGACACATATCACAGCAAGTGCTTTTGTGTCTGAGATCAAACGTACAGCTTCTGAGGGAACAGAGAGAGCTGCAGGCCTCCACATGGGTGACGAAGCCTGCACAGGGAACGCTAGCGCTACTCGGCTAATTGTCTGTTAATGCTACTTAAGTGCTGGTATCTGGCTAATTAGATTCAGGAGTCGTGGCTCTTCACTCGCCACTTCTCCGGGTCTTCTGAGAGCTGTAGTGTTGAGCTGTTAATCACTTCTTGGGAATGTTCATCATGACACATGGTGACCAGACCGGATGCGGCTTCTCCAGATTTATAAGAACAGGCACTCTTTCCAATTCTTCCGTGCCAATAACTGAATCAGACATGCACACACACACACACACACACACACACACACACACACACACACACACACACACACACACACACACACAAAACCCGACATTATTACCATGTCTGATGGGCTTTTACATGGAAGCAAGTCACAAAAGTTTTGGCACCAGAACATTAGGACTGTGCTTTTTCTATTATCCATCGGTCCAGTACCAAAGGTTCCAACTGCTCATATTCAGTACCAGCAGGAACTAATTGTACTTAAGGGTGGGGCTAGCTGCACTACTGTTTTAATGATTAAGTACTCATTTTATTATGTTTTTTATTCCGTCATATTTTTGTCCGTTTGAATTGAAATTAGTAATCATTTTCATTCATTCATTCATTTTCAGTCAGCACTTTATCCTGGTCAGGGTTGCGGTGGATCTGGAGTCCATCCCAGGAACACTGGATGTGAAGCACCCTGGATGAGAAGCCAGTTCATCGCACACACATTCACACACTCATTCACCCTGAGGGAATATTTGAAGTAGAAAATCCATCTACTGCATGTTGTTGTGAGGTGGAAGGAAACCAGAGAACCTGTACTTTAGCTAATGATACTGAATTTGTAATGCTAGCATATGACATAAGACGTAGCCTCATATTTTGCATATTGTATTCGCTATTAATTATTTGTAGCTTTTTTTTTTTTAGAATTATTTTACTCCCAACAGAAACAGTGGTGTGTCATTTTCTGTGGTTGTGCATGATTATTTTGCCCTAGATTTCCACCCAGATAAAGTCATTTGGTCTAACCAGGGCTCCTCATAGTAAAAGGTCTGGCTACGCCCCCCGGTTAGGCCGTCTTCCTGTCTTAATGCTGCTTGGCCTAACTTCTCCCTCTCACTGTGAAGAAGTTGTCTTGGTTTTTGGTTTGAACATTATTACTTCTGTACATCTATATCTCTAAACACTGTGGTAGCACATGTGCACAATGTTCCATCATGTCTGTAAACAGTACAGTTGGAGCATCCTGCTCGAAAACCTCAGCAGGAAAACGCGGGCCACCGCAGCATGACATAATGGATCCGGTGCTGTCATGGCAACATGGAACAGCCAGAGCGGCGTGTGTTTGGAGAGAGTTGGAGTTGTGGTTGTGGTGTTGACAAAACGTGCTTCGCAGGTCAGTATCCTGGATGTAGGCGCAAGTTAAACACAGAGAGACGGATCTCTTTCTCTCTTTGTTTCTCTCTCTCTCTCTCTCTCTCTCTCACACAAACACACACACGGTTTCTCTTCACACATCTTTCACACTGTAGTAGAAAGTAGGATCTCCATTTCTATGACAGGATGGTGGAAAATTAAGTAGAATTCCAAATTTCCGGTTTCAGCTTGGGCCTGTTCTTGTTTTCGAATGTGCAGCAGAAAAATGCTCTACTGCTCTAAGAATTCAGCATCCTCGTATTGAACTGAGAAGGTTATCAGGATGAAGGATTGGTCAAGAATAGAACACTTGGGGTCATAATGACCCCGTTTACACTTGGTATTAAAATGCGTCTTGGGCGATCTGATCACAACTGGACGGCGCTAAATACAAGTGTAAACGACCTCCAAGGCCGAGGTGCTGCAGTGCTGTTGAATGCTCGAATCTGATTGGTCAGAAGATGTGCATTGTTTTCATACAGTGTTCTTAGGCAGCTCCAAAAGTGGTTCAGGCTTTAACACGGATGGAAGGTTAATATTAATGTACTCGTTCGAATACGTTATTGTTTCTATAGTAACAGCTCATACGCTGGGACTTGTATGAAAGACTAAAGCTGCATCTGAATACTTGTACTATTAGTATGCAAAAAGCAGTATGTAGTGACGTTGAATATTCAGTAGGCGTTTAACAGTAATCGATCGCTAGCTGGATGATCTACTACATCCGTAGAACGCAAACGTATCACACTATGCTACACTACGCTATCCCATAATTCCCGAAGAAGAATTCTCCTGGGGAAAATAGAAAGAAGATCTCACATCTATAACTTCAGTGAGAACAGGACCTGGCTTTGTTGACGCATCGTGCTGCATGATGACTGCTCCTCTTATACCAAAGCAGTTTGCCAACCATTAGAATTTTTTATTCATTAAAGAAAGTCAGATCATAATTTATATCCATTTGTAGTTACATTTAATGCTGTCCACAAAATGCATGTTGGTTCCTCTTCTCACTTACGTTATAGCAGCTATAAACAGTCGTTCCCTCACCGGCCTCTTTTTTTTTCTCTCTTGACCCAAGTTGTTTAGAGTTTTACTTTCGTTGGTGTAGAAAACAAATGAACACCTTCTGGCCAATCAGAATCCAGAATTCAACAGGCACCATGAGCTTAAAAAACAAACAAACCCTGACTTCCTTTGTTTGTGGTAAATCCCAGCAAATCCCTGTAACGATCAAAGCGTGCAACAACATTGCGAATAATAACGTTTCCTGAGGTCAGGGTCAAAAACGTTTGTCTTTAATGGATCCTGCCTCTTTCTATTCTAGCTATCATCCGTGGCACATTTGAATCGTCAGATCCCCGTACTTCCTTCAGACGTCAGTGTTTATTGACACGCCGAGGCGTTTCCGGCCGGTCTTCTAGGATCCGTTTGCTCCTGTATAAAGCTTCCTCCTCTCCTGTTTATGGTTGCTTTGACTGTGCAAGTTCCTGACATTCTCTTCTCTTCGTTAAACCGTAGAGAGAAACATCAGCGCATTTCTGTGGCGAAGGGAACTCTGTTTTCCAAGGTAGGAATGACTCACTCAGCCCAAAGAAGGAAAAAAAGAAACAGAGTAGACGTGTTCCCTTGTGGAGTGAGATGGATTCTGGATGAAAGTCTGCTAGTGGGCATTTTTACATATATGTTCTGACACGCTGGAGCCTTGAAGGCTAAGATCTGGGCTAAGTGTTTTTAATCACCTGGAACCGGTACTTATGAGTACCAAGGATTGATAAAAGAACATACCCAGAGGGTAAGCCCTGTGCGATAAAGGAGACCCTGTATGATTCGCTCTGAATCACTCAGCACTGTGTTTGTGTGTGTGTGTTTTATTGTATCCAAGCAAACGCAGCCCTGAAGTTTCCATCTTTCGGCTTGGAGCAGCACTTTCCTGAAATGCAGCCAGGAAAATGTGTGTCGGCTTGGCAGCCGGGCTGTGGGAAGACTAAGGGGCAGAGAGCTGGGGGAGCTCTTAGGCACAGGACTTTGTTCAACTACACGGGTCCTTGGGATGCCTTCTTTTGTGTGGGACAGACGTGCCCAAGGTCAGAACGCGTGCACCTGAGCAGGAAGCGTAGTTTACAGTGAGAACGGGATTTACAGGGAAGGAAGAGAGAAAAAGTTGGGATTACAATGTGTAGGATTTACAATCCATCCGTGATCAGTTGCAACAGAATCTTGCTGTCTTGGCACGCTTGTATTGTTCATCAGTACAATGGGGTAGAGGATGGAAAGGTGATTAGCCCGTGCTTTTGTTTTGGAGGTTCTTTGTTTTCTAGCACTTACGTCCGCGAGTCCGTCCCCCGGGGCTCTGCGCCTGGAGACTGCAGATAAAGCCTTAATTTCATGCACGGATGGGATATCCCGGTCATTTCCCGGCTTTTATTAATTAGTAACGTCGCTCGGGTTTGGCTACAGGAGCTTTGGCCGGGCGCGCTGACCCCACCTCTGTTTCACTCTGTTATCTACCATGCATAACTTCCTGAGTGAGCACTTAGCATGGCTTACTCTTAGAGTGATGATGGATAGCAAGAGATTGAGGGATCGTGAACTTTTGCATTTATGCATCTTTTATGTTCCAGACGTTACTCTGAGATATAAGGGGACGGCAGTGTGATTGGGCTGAAGTTGGTCTAGTTGAGAGCACATGGAAGGAATTGTGTCAAATAGTGCGTGAAAAAACCTACCTGTTGACAACAGGCTACGTATATATACGCACAGTGAGTGTATAAGTCACAAATAAGTGTGTAGTCCGGGAAGCTAACTACTAAGCGGATATATTAGCAAGTGAACATGTTTAAAACATTCAATGTCATGCAGTTATAGGAAAATAATCAATGACTGCAGTGTATTAAGGACAGAGCGAGGATGTTTACAGTCCCTGGCTTTCTCTGCCTCCTCGCCGTTTCAAACAAAACCAGTGTATACCTATTCCCATCTGAGAAATGATCCCATTCCCTTTCTCTCTCTCTCTCTCTCTCTCTCTCTCTCTGTCCCTATCTCTCTCTCTCTCTCTCTCTTTCTCTCTCTCTCCCTGTCCCTCTCTCTCTGTCCCTCTCTCTCTCTCTGTCCCTCTCTCTCTCTCTG
>JAQQZR010000002.1:23801707-23814694 GCA_030068235.1 Notoglanidium macrostoma
CTCACCCCAAGATGCTGGGATTGGCTCCAGCTTCCCCGCCACCCAGACGGATAAAGCGCTATAGATAATGGATGAATAATAATAATAATAATAATAATAATAATAATAATAATGTTGGCCACCCCTTAGCTACACCCAGTACACTCCTGAATCTGCACTGTCACGTGATCTAACTCTTGAGTAATGAACTGCTCTGGATTAATGCTTAAGGTGTGTAATTAACACTTGTTGTGTTGAGCTCATTGAGGCAAGTCTAAATGAACACCTACAGGGTTAAACGAGCTTTTTCTGATTTCATTTTGGACTTGTGGGAAGTTAAAGCAGTGTTAGTTCAGGACTGGATATCTGTTTGCTTTTTTACTACCGTCAGTGTCGGTGTGTGTGTGTGTGTGTGTGTGAGCACTGTGCCGTCGCCTCCCACAGCGCTTCATCTGTAAAGTCACTGTATCTCTCGTACACACGTACACACGCACACACACACACACACACTCCTGTGCACGGTGCAGCGCGCGCACGGCAGCATGACCGGCGGTCCTAAAGACGGAGAAACCGAGGTAAGGCTGCGACTCTAAAGCGGACAATATTTTATATCTTTTTCTTTATTTAGGTGGAAATGCTTTCACTGCATTCCCCTGTAATCTAAAGCTCCTCCCTGGATGGTGTGAACGCAGCGGATTCGGTGTGGGCACGTTTTGCGTGCGCGAGATCTGCCAGTTTTCGTGCGTTATCGCTTTTGGCACGAGGTTTTTAACTTTTTCTTTTTTTTTTTTCCTCTCTGCCAAACTTTTTTCAGTGCCACTTTCAACCCTCATTATAGGTGCAGATTAAAGGACTCAGAACTAGGTTACACCAGGTGCTTTTATGTTAAAAATATCTTTTTCATGTCATCGATATTGATCATGTTTGTCATTTTCGTGCGCCGGCTCGTGCGCAAAGTTCCTACGGTTGACCATCCACAGTGAATCCGGGCGCGCGACATCACCGTTATATGATTACATGATACGGTTATTAGACTTTATAACACTTTCATTCGTACGATATGAAACAAACAAAAGAAAAACGCGCTTTATTTATTGTAAATTATTTCTAGACGCTATTTGGAGCGGTGCGCGCGCGCGCGCACGGTGTTTGGTGATGACCCCTTGTGGTGGAAGTATACAGTTTCTACTGGAGAGAGAGAGAGAGAGAGAGAGAGAGAGGGGTGTGGTGCTGTACTTCTCCCCTCATTTAAAACCATCCCATGCCAGGGGAATGCGCCGAGGTGCTCCCTGCTTGCTCTTCCAAACCCCATTTGCACTTTTTCCCTCATTCTGATTTGTGCTGTTTCCTTGGCACCCGTGTAGGAATACAGTCACACACCTTTTGTCAGGAAACAGGGGAACATATACAAGCCTAACAACAAAGATATGGACAGCGACAGCATCCAGGAGAAGACCTTGCAGGACGTGCACACCAAGGAGATAGACCTGGTCAACAGGGACCCAAAGCATTTAAACGATCATGTAGTTAAGGTGAGACTTTTCTTTTTTTATTTCTTCTTATCCTGCCTAAGCAAGTGCAATGACACTTTATCTAGTAAATAATACTTATAATTAGCTTATACCTTGGATTGTACTCTGAAACTATATTGAGGCTTTTTAAAAAAATGAGAACCATTTTTGCAAGCTGATCATAAGACCATAAGATCCGAAGACGTGTCTCAGGCTGGTCACGGTTTCCACTAGACACAGTCGTGAAAGGATAAAAACCAGAGCATGGACACAAGCAACGGTGTCCCGGGGAAATCATCATCAGTCCAGGGAATCTGAAAGATCTCTGACTTGGATTTCATTTTTTTCGGATCGAGTTTATGCAGGCTTAACGTCCCAGTGGCACTTTAGTGACTTCAGTCAATCACCAGAACCGAAATCTTGTACCAAGCCACTGCACTAACACTTTTTTCCAGTATAATAACATGCCATTGATAGACTATTTCAGAAGCCTGTGTGGTTTGGGACACAGCCTTGCACCATCATTGTTGGAATGACATTGAGAGGTGTGGTTTGGGTTTGACAAGCCAATACCAAGTGCCTTTTCTGCTACTGAAATCTATGTCAGTTTACATTTTGGAAATAGTAGCATAACTACGTAACGTTTTAAAGGAAACTCTAAACCTAATATGAGCATTAAAAATAACAATGTTGTGTTTCACTTTTCTTTTTTTTTCTTTTTTCTTTTTTTTTGCAAATAAATACCAGGACAGTCTGCTGAGGGTCGGCTTAATAATAACGGCTTATTTTCAAAAATATTAACAAGTTCTGTCATTGCCAAAGCGCGTGTTTAATAACGCAGATCAAACTGTGAGGCTGCATGAAGAGATTATAAAACAGAAACATTTCCTTTCTTACTGTAATGATATGAATACACACATCTATATTGGTAAATCCAGAACAGACTTTTTCTACGACTAGCTAGCCTGTGATCTCACCTGACCACCAGGAGGCGCTCTATAAGTGTTTTGATGTAACTTGCAGATGATTACGATCAGATTATGATTATCTGAGCAGCACAATTCAGTTCTTTTCAGTCATTTATTTGTGTATTTTTTAAACGTTATCCTATATACAAGTTTTGACATAAGAGATTTTGGAGAAAGGCCTGCATGACTGGTAAAGTCGCTCCACTCAGACCATATTTACTTAAATCAGAAGAGACCTGTGTAGCAGTAACAGATAGATAAAACGGCGTTTTAATCATATCGTAATATTTAATGTATATAATGTATGCTCCTTGACTTCAAAGCAAAGCGCTCTACATGTGTGCGTGCTATTTTTATACTAACGTATTTGCCGAAAACACAACTAGCACTTTTTTTCACAGGGGGCGGGACTTATGCCACATAGAGCAGCTATTTTGAGCTTTACGTGTTGCCCTATTCATATTTTAAATAACAGCGTTTTGCTTTTAACTGTCTGTGGTATAAGTCAGCAAATTCTGAGTTAATGTTGAGGGTTTAATATTAATTAATCCAAATTTGAATTAAGAATTAAGCAAATAAACAGTAATAGCTGATTGGAGGGCAACACAGCTTACACCTGACACACCCCTGTGACGATTTCTAATATTTTCACATCCAGTGTGTCTTTATCTGTTGCTGTTTATTGCTCCGACTAGCTGTATTCAGATTTAAAACCAAAGTGGGCGTGGCCTAGTTTCTTATTGTCTTTCCATTAAAAAAAAAAAAATACATTAGAATCCTACCACTACACCCCTGGAAACTCTGGATAAACCCCAGATGTAGACCAGTTAGCGGTGTCATCATGGTGTGTGAGTTCTGGCTCTGATAGTTATCCTAATTTAAGTCAACAAATGCTACAAATGCATCACACAGCACCGAACATTCGTGTTCATTTTTTTTTTTTTACCTGCGATAGACAGGATGCCAGTCCTGATGCAGAGATCTGTTCTCAAGAGGATGTGATGTGAACCTTTCTGACAAGCTTTTGATTTAAAAAGAAAAAAAAAAAGAACAAATAGCGGGCCATATATATATATATATATATATATATATTGTATTTGTATCCATTTATCTGTTCATTGTGAATAATGTATCAGATTGGGTTACAGCCGTGCTGTGTGTATAAGCCGCGATGGATTGAGACATGGCCGTGTTGTGTGATCCGTTTTAAAAATACCATATAGGGAGAATCCAGTGGTGAGTAATTCTTGGCCAGAGAGCGACAGAGAGAAAGAGATAGACACAGAGAGAGAGAGAGAGAGAGAGAGAGACTAATCTTGGCAGTCAGAAGGCAGTGCGCTGAAAAAGCCAGAAGGGAAAAAAAAGACCGTTATGTAAAAGCCAAGAGAGAAAAAAAATAGAGAAGCGATGAGAAGTTTGTTTCCAAAATGTTATTGGAGTAAAAACAGGTTTTCATTTAGAAACAGAAACTCTCATTTTCATCCAGATGACGTAACAGTAAGCAACTGAATGCTTTCTTTTAGTTATCGCTGCTATCGTCATGGCAGCGCTGGATTAAATTAGTCTCAAGCTCGACTCGAACACGTTTGAACAGCGAAAGCAGGAAGTCCAGTCCAGCGCTACCGCAGCGCCTGTGTCACACCGTCACCGGAACAATTAACACTGAAATGGTTCGAGTCGTGGCACGAAGCTGTGAATCACAAGACTGTCAAAATGCACGAAAGCCATCTTAGTTTTTTTGTGGCGACTCCCACGTAGAGAGACGAGCCGTCACTAACGTAGCGGAGCAATCAATGGCTTCAGGTCTCCGCTGGAACAGAGGAAATATTTCATGCTTCCTGTTTTTGAGAAAGCTTTTTTCACTCCTAACATTCTTAGCACAAATTTTTCCAGGGTGTGGAGAGACGAGGGGGGGGGGGGGGGCATGCGGCGTGTCAACGTTAAGTGTCGTAGTGAGTACAGAGTTGATTTCTTTCTCCGCAGAATGAAAAATAGGATAAAAAGCATCTATTAAATGAGAAGTGCATGAGCGTGACTCATTCTCCCCCCGAAGAAATCCGGAATACAAAAGCGCTTATGATTTGTCCACAAATTGGATCCACAAGACTAGCTCCAGACATTAGCTTTTATTACTTTTTGCTTTTCCATTTCAAGCTGGCCTTATGACAGGAGACACAAAGTGGGCGTATTATCTTGTGGTCTTGCGTACGGGATGAAAGCAGGGAATTCCCGTCTACATTTCCATCATCCTCGTCCACACACACACACACACACGCACACGCACGCGCGCGCACACACACGTAGGGTGTTCCTCCAGGCAGAGAGCTGGCACTCGGCCCTGTGGTGCTCCAGCCGAGTCCACCATCCACATCAGAGTTCCTCCAAAGACGCAAAAGCAGCTTTCTCTTGGAACTGAACATTTATTTCCCCTCATAAAAAAAGCGTTCTTTTAATAGCACACTGGAGCTCGACTCCCAGAGACTCCATCTAGCGCACAGTGTTTAGCCAAGCCAGGGAGGGAGGACCGAGGCTCTGACTTCCCACTTATCAACTAGCACACTTCATCACGTCCTCTTTACATCAAAGACACCCCTTAGTGTCAGCCCATCCAGCTGACTAATGCCGAAACTGATCCACAACAATACTTTCTTTGGTTAGCTTCGAGTTTTAAATCACGTCACTGACGTTTTTCAAAGCAACACCCGTCACCCGCTGGGTGAAATACGACTGCTGCAGAAGAATAAAAGTTTTCCCTAAATAACTGAGCGAATGCTGAGGTTCATTATTGTGCTAACATCTATAAAGCACTGATCTAACTGTGCTCACTAGCTGAACTCGAGTACCGGTATAGCTGGGTGAAATTTATTATTTCCAAAAAAAGGTGACTCGTTGCAAATGTCAAAAACTCTTAATTGCGTGAATAATTTTATTAACTATATTCACACCACAGTGCTGTTGAATTCTGAGCTCTGCATTCTGATTGGTCAGAAGGTGTTGATGCATTTTCCAGAACAGCGGCTTTGACAATAGTGCAGGTTTATAACAATGCACTCATTCTGATTTGTTAATGTTTCCGTAGTAACCGCTCATCATGTGAATGTCGCCGAAGATCCGAAATAGCAGATTTTTTAAAAAGAAAAAAAAAAGGCGGAATGATTGATATGACGAAGTTTTCTGTGAGGAGATTGTAAGTTTAAGAAACATTCCTGGAAACGTCTCCAGTGTCGGCGCTTCGGAACAGTCAGAGCTAAAGCTGGAAGCGTTCCGATATCTTCGGGACGGAGGAGTTTACGCTTTTAGGTGGTTTCTTGGTAACATGACGGCCTTGTCTTATTACCTTCAAGAGAAAGAAAGCCGAGTAAGTGGCCGGCGATCTTGGTTTACAGACATTCCACAGCATTGTAACTAAAAATGGATAAAAAGTAACATGTGTCATTGAGTGATAAAGGCATTAAATGTAATTACTGGTAAACTGCTGTGGAATAAGAAGAATATAACACTGCAAGACATTCCTTACCTAGTCCATACCAGTTTCTGTGCTTACTACAAATCTATTAACAAGAAATGCTTAATATGTAAGTTACTTGAATAAAAAAAGGACCAACAAAATATAAACAAACAAACAAACAAATAAACAGCAGCAACGTGGTCGGATTTTGTTCCCTATCATATAAAGGACGTTGGAAAGAAAGCGTTGCAAATTGATTTCGATGCAAAATGATGGCATTTTTTGTTTAAATTGCATTTTAAACATAATTTCTGTTCATCATTTCAGTTTCTGTTGGATTCAAGTCATGAATCCAAATGTTTCAGGGTACAGCTCTTATGATCAGGAGTCTTCCAGTCATTGTGTTGGAGGAAAATACGCTGTCCAGAAGAATGATGAATTTTCTGAAAATAGTTATCCATATACACATCTATAGTAGCTGTATAAAGCGTTTTTACTCATTCCAGTCATTCCGGTTTCCTCGAAACTCGTAGTTTCGGAACTGCATGGAATCAGTTAGGTCGATGAATGAGCGAGGAGATTTTTTAGCAGATTTCACATGTTACAATCTTTCATTTCGGGGGTGTTCTTGAGGGTTTATTTTTACTCCGAACATGAATCCATTTTTCAGACGTTGGTTAAACACACGCCATGTGGGTGAAGAAATTTCTAGGTCTCTTTTACCTGTGAAGCAGATTTAAAAGCAATACAGTTAAAAAAATCAGGCCATTTTAGAAAGATTTGGATTAAACAAAAAAAAATAAAAAATCCAGACTAAGGTTGATTATTTTCCCGTAACTTGCCATGTTACTGACGTCGGAAAACCGTCACAAAGCACTGACACTGGAGACTCCTTCCATGAATGCTCCAACACCTCCATACAGAAGACCTCGCCATGTCACAATGTATACATTTTTTAAACTTAAAGATTATGCGCCATCCCTGGAAGTGTACTGTTACTATAGAAACAATAACATTACTACAAGCCCAAGACCTTCTGACCAATCAGAGTCCAGAACCCAACAGTACTGTGGTATAAATAGTAATTCAGGTCACGTCTGAGCGGAGTAGAAGCAGGTGCACCACCAGATCTACAGACCATTTCTAAGGTGTGTTTGATTCCGCTCTAAGCTACTACGCTAAACTCTGGGTGTGATTTATGGAGTGCAGTGCGATGCATCGTGCCCTGTGTGTGAGTGAGGGATTAATAATCACACGAGACCGCTGCATTGTGTAACGGAGCTGTCTCTGAGGAATGGGGAGTAGAATGTGGGTGGTGTACTGGTAATACCCCGTACCACGGTGTGACATTGATAACAGTGTATCGTTTTTTGTTTTTTTTTTAGCTCGCCATGTTGTACTTCGCATGGACTTGATCGAACCGTAAGAGTCGTAACTTGGTGTTTTTACGGAGCGCTGATGCATATCATCAGCGGTCTTTAGAGTTTGGAAAAAACGTCTGGAATGGAATGGAATGTGGAACATAGCAATCACCTGGTAACATCCTCAACTCTGGATACCATAGTAACCACATAGCAACACCCTAGCAAACGCTTGTGATACCATAACCATTACCCTGGAAACACTTCGAATACCATAGCAACCTCATAGTAACACCCTAGCAACCAGGATACCACAGCAACCACCTAATAACCACCATAGCAAGCACCTGTACTATAAATGGATAAAAAGTATGACTTGTTCTTTAATGGATAAACAAATGGTTCTTTTAGGTGGATTGCTGTGGTGTAAGAGAAATAAAGCACGTTTGGATTTGTTGCCATAAAACCTATAGACTAACCCGTGGTCTCCGTGCAGGTGGACTTTGAGGACGTGATCGCTGAGCCTGCAGGCACCTACAGCTTTGATGGCGTGTGGAAAGCCAGCTTCACCACGTTCACAGTCACCAAGTACTGGTTCTACCGGCTGCTGACGGCGCTGGTGGGCATCCCGCTGGCGCTGATCTGGGGCATCTTCTTCGCCATCCTGTCCTTCCTGCACATCTGGGCCGTGGTGCCGTGCGTGAAGAGCTACCTGATCGAGATCCACTGCATCAGCCAGGTCTACTCCATCTGCGTGCACACCTTCTGCGACCCGCTGTTCGAAGCCATGGGGAAGTGCTTCGGCAACGTCCGCGTCACCAGCACGAAGGTGGTGTAGGAGCGCAGAAAGTGAAGGAAGAAATAAAGCCGGGGGTGGGTGGGATTCTGTGGAGTGGGTGGAGTCTCAGAAGGAGGGGAATAAAGATAGAAATAAAGGAGAGTGAGAACGAGAAAAAAAGAAACAAAATGCCCTTCATGTTGAAGAGGTTGACGTGAAAAGCCTTCTGAGTCTCAGATTTATGATTTTCGTCTCCCTGCAGTCTGGGCTTCTCTACGGATCTATGAAATATTATTAGGGATTTTATTCTTTTGTAATTTGTTAGTGTTTCTCACTAAACAAGCAGCAGGTCAGCCTTGCGTTCTATTCCGCTTCCTGGGACAAGGCTGTGAATCTGTAGCGCTTGTTTTCGTCCCTCTTCACTCGTGCTTGGATCCGCATTTCTTTCTTCGATCTTTTCCCCCCCCTCAGTTTTGTTAGTCTGAACTGAACGTTTAACATCTTATCCTTCATAATTCCTTGTGGAAGTCCGGTAAAGTTTAAAAAGTTTCCCATTCCCATGTGGAGAGTCACAGGAAGCCCAGGCCAGGAAAAAAGTTATTTCATAGGAACATTAGAAAGACAGTTAACATGAAAAAGCTTAAAATAATAAAAAAAAAAACCAAATCTCACACGCTTACTTTGTCATAAACACTCCTCACTGCCTATAGGACGAAACGGTAATCTGTAAAAAACTCGCCTTAAGCATTTGAGACCCATTTGTAAGGGACCAGTCGTCTACTAGTCAGACCATGTGTCTATATTCAGAAGAACGACTCTGTAAACTAAATATAAAGCACAGAGTTTCACGTTAACCTCCCCCGGTTAGAAACAACCTCATAATCTCAGTACAGATATAATGACTGGGTGTCACTTGGTCATCTCAGTCCTAATTCTGCAGTGAGAGGGGTTAAGCATCTAAGAACATCCTTTTTCATGCAGACGGTTTAGTTTAACGTGGCCGCAGGATACTAAATCAAGTCCATGAACTCATAAAACTTTGGTCGCACTCAGTTTTTCTATTTCCGCTCCTCAAATTAATGACACTTTGCCCTCATTCGACTTCATTTTTCTTTTTGTAACTAAACTACAACATGGCAGGCGCTCCCAGTGTAATTTACTAGAAGTGAACTGAAACGCTTGAATTAATTTTGCGAATCAGAAGTATAACACTAAATTAAATGATCTTATTATTTTGTTTTTTACCTCAAACAAATATCAACAAATTGAGAACGTCAAATATATTAAGACACCAATTTAAAGCGCGTAAATAACATACAGGAAATTGAACGATACAGTTATGTTGTTGTTTTTTTTTTTACATGTGCACAATTTCTGCGCATGAGTTTTAAAGTGATAGAGTTAGTATTTTTTCGTCGCCTCACCAGGGCTTCGTATGCTTGTTTATTTTGTTGGGATTGATTTTTTTCTTTTGTAATAAAATGATAAAGCGGGCGTGTTCCTGCTGATTTCCGAGACTGCCCATGACACTGCATGCTGCCGTCGCTGTACCACGGTCCAAACACGAGGCGAAACGAGCTGACTTCAGTGAAACGGTCAGCAGAAGCTAACACAAGAGACTGTACCTGCTTTCGCAACACGCGCAATCCTTTAACCAGCTTTCCTTTTTTTTTTTTCTTTTTTTTTCTTTTTTGAGTGACATTACAGAATGACAGCTTCTACGCTTAACTAAAACCTACGAAGCCTTTTAGCATCAGTGAAGCTGAGCTTTTAGCATGAAGACACTGCTTTAGCAAACATCCACTATATGAACATGAAGTACTTTGTTTTTATTATTATATCATTTGTTTTTGTTTTTTTTTTCCAATCCTTACTCTTGTTCGTAACTGTTTATGGATCATCTGAGATGTATTACATCATGACATAGTTTGTATGTCTGTATTTGTTTGTGTAAAGAAAGAAATCAAGTGCCTGGAAATAATAACAATATCGATCCTTGTTGCTTTTATGATTTGTTCACTGTCGGACTCACACACTGGCAAAGACTGGCAACAAGCTGAAATCGTTCAGCCCCTTGGACTCCTAAAGAAACCGGGGCGCTTAATCTCTTTTCTACTGCCATTGAGCTCACTTCGACTCGGTCGCCTTGCTGTCTACCTGCTGTCTGCGAGGATGGGAACATGTGTGACGAAATGAGCCTCTTGCCATGCGAGAGCTGTATTTTTTTAACATTCCTTCCCTGCTTTTTACTGTAAACATCACGCCGTGCACATTAAAAAAAAAAAACAATCTAATCAACCAGTGTTATGGTTTGTTGTCTGTCATTTAACACTATTACAGGAAAACTCCCAACTCCTAAACATGTTTTTCACAGATATTCATGATGCTCGTTATATAGTGATTCTAATTCTAATTTGTTACTTGATGCTGTATTTTCTTTTATATCGGTGAGACGTTTGAGGTGTCTTGTTCTCTGATGTCCCAATGGGAGTTTAAAGGGACCGGCTCACCCTTCCCAGAATCCTCTGCGCCATGTAGCGAGCCTCCATTTTGGAATCCGTTGATCAAATCTGGCAAAATCCCAGATATTAATGCGTCATAAGTTGAGATTTAAGCTCGGCTCTAATGAGGAAGCTGTGCTAAATTCCCAGAGGGAAATGACACGAGCCTTTTCAGTCATTTTTATAAACATCAGCTAGGCAGTGTTTAAAGAGTGGAGAGTTTGAGTGAAATAAACAGCTAAACCCAGGCTCACTTCAAATCCAGTCCTCGCTCATTAGCCTACTGTTTATTCATTCCCAAGATTCCTAAAAAGGGAGCTTTCGCAGAGCAAAGTCATCGCCAAGGTCATTAATACCATTTAAGATGGCGATGGGAGTGGATTTTTTGAGTCATACTGCATACTGTAGCGCCACAGTTATAAACTTTTAAGGTCAGATGTAATACGCCATGCAAGACTTGCGTGCTAAGACGGAGGCTAATAAGCCTCACTGCTGAACATGGAGGCTATACTGACTGGAACGTAAAGGGTATACGTTCCAACGGAGCTCATCAGAGTCACGGATATACAGCGCTTTAGAGCGGTTCATTTCCCAGTGTAGGGTGTACATGTACTTTTTTTTCAAACATTCTGTACTGTTTAAAGCAGCTTCCTGCTGGACAAAGACGAAAAATGAGCAAGAACTCCATGCTAGGTTAAGCTAATAGGCGCTCTTGTGAAAAACGCACATACTTAAGCGCATAGCTAGCTAGCTAGGTAGATAGGCAGATGATAAAGTTCTATCTATCTATCCATCATTGCATTGCACAGGTGCTCAGCGGACATGCTGAACTGCATTTCAGTTACTAGTGCAAATAGTAGCACCGTGCAAAGTTAAACAAAAAAAAAAAAAAAACATTACAGGTTCAATATAATATATAATATATACAGAAAGTAAAAAATAAACAAGGCTAGATATGTTGAATATGTACAGTAGCTTATTAAGCAGATAGAAATATGATATGCTGTTATACTAGCTTATAATAAAAACAATAATATACAGATATAAATATGTGCAAGTATTTGTAAAAAATATATATATATATTATTGTTATTCTGTGACTGACTGCCTTAGCTGTTTGTTGTTGTATTTGAAGAATGCGAGGGTAGTCAGAACTACTTATTTTTAGTCATGAACTATTAGTTGCACATTTTAGCTTTGAGTTATGTAATGGCTCCCCCTGCTGGTCGACTTCCTGTGATGACAGCTACAACCATGGAGCGTCACACTCATCAAATCATGAGCATCACTGATAAATGTTCATCTTTATCCTTTTGCTGCAGGTTTTATATCAGATATTCCTTACTGCACTGCAAAAGGTCCAGGAGGTGGAGTCAGACCTGATCTAGCTCCTCCTAGCTAAGCGGAGTCAAGCCAACTGGGTGGAGACAACGCTGTGTGTTTCAGGCAGGATAAAATGTGTTAAATGTGTTATTCAGCGTTGTGCAGTGTACGCTGGTTAGGAGTTATAGAAGGACTTGAATCAGGTCCAGCTCCTCCCCATGGACATTTCCTTCTGCAGTGAAGACTCTCAATTCCTTGCCTAAGTGGGCGGGGCTTTCTGATGACAGACAGGTGACATTTCTGTGCATTGCCTCATCGTTTTGCTTACAAATGTAACCATAACAGTTTGCCAGATTTATTATCAATAAGTATAGCAATTTAGATGCAAGTTTGTTCATCTGTAATAGCCGTAGCTTTTAATATCACATGCCTCACATATAGACTATATATAAATCTAATTGGTCAGCATTTAACTTAATATTTTGCAGAAAACTGAATATTTTCCAAAAAAAAAAAACAAACCCTAAATACTTTGGGGAAAAAAGATGTTATGGTTACCTTTCTCCAATAAGGTTATTGGCCTATGGATAACTCTTAGAAAAGGATGTTTCACATGTGAGCTGATTGCGACAGGACGGTTAATCGTCGAACCAGTCGCAGAGGAAAAACCGACAAGAGAACATAGTAGTGAATAATAAAATTGCAGGAAAAGTGAGTGTGATTAGTAGCCTACACTTTGACTAAGCAGCCCCATGGAAATATGGCACATTTTTAAATTAATGATTATGTTACAAGGTAAAGTACAAGGTACATTCATGCTTAATGTGATGTTTAAAATGTCTGATAACTTTGTTTTGCATATATTTGTAATATATTCCCAACCAGGGATTTTAGGCCCCGTCAAAAGACATCACGTTGGTCCACACCACCCCATATAACACTGCTCATACGTGCACGCAACATTCTGCATCGCCTGCAGCAGAATTCACTATTTGATACAAGACTCATACCCTCTATAAGAAATGTGTTAAAGCTTTTACTGTCCATTATCTATAGCGCTTTATCCGTCTGGGTGGCGGGGAAGCTGGAGCCAATCCCAGCATCTTGGGGTGAGAGGC
>JAQQZR010000002.1:23819858-23843746 GCA_030068235.1 Notoglanidium macrostoma
AAACCCTCCAATGTGGCTGAACTACAACAATTCTGCAAAGATGAGTGGGCCAAAATTCCTCCACAGCGCTGTAAAAGGCTCATTGCAAGTTATCGCAAATGCTTGCTTGCAATTGTTCATTTCTGATTTACATTTTCATGTAATAAAAACAACACTGTCGATGTTTTAGCATTCACCATTTAACAAGACTAAAAAGTATTGACGTCAGAGTAGGAAAACAAAGTGCTCGTTCATCCCTTTGACTGCTTTACGATTCACCAGGGAGATCATTTTCAGATAAACATACAGTACATGTCTCAGGTTTTGATCTTTTTCCAAAAAAAAAAGAAAGAAAAAGAAAACACTTCAATCCTAACGGTAAGTGATGCACTGAACCTTAATTTTGCTAAACCATAGTTGCCAAATCATGTATAAATCCTTAAAACATGCTGTTGTGAAGTACTAATGCAAATCTAACAGCAGCGATATGTCTGAAACTGCACACTGTTCACTATCTAGTGCACCATTTTGCTATGTATATATATACTATAGTTAAACTTCCAGTTGAACCTCCAGTGTGTTCCCATAATGCATTGCAGCAGGCTAGTTCGCATAATGCACTTTGTTGTTTAAAGAAATAGCGACTGTAACTACAACCAGTGTCTTCATTTTTGAAAAAATACTGTGATCATGATTTTTGGTTTCCTCCACCATGGCGTGACATGCTGTTAGAGGAAAATAATCAACAACAGGGTGCTGCGATGAGGCAGGGTTACTGTTACCACGCCTACATTCTTCATTGTCCTGTAACAGCACGTTCTGAAATCTCCTCTTTACCACAGCAATTTCCCAATGATTACAATTGTTCATACTTTTTTATCCGTTTATAATTACATTTAATGTTGTAGAACATTCATGAAATACGTTAGTTTCTGTTCTCACTCATGTTGTCAGTCTTGACATAAAACCGAAGCACGCTTTGGGTTCGTCACCAATATTTTGTATTTCGGGGTGTTTTCTTTTCGACATCTTATAATACTTGGATGAATTAAAGTAACCGGAGTCCCGTTTGGACGTTTTGCAACTCAGCAGATGAAGCCAGCAGACCAAACCGTTTTCTAAATTAAAGGAAAATACGTTTTGTCCGTTATAGTTTGTGATCCACTAAACCCTCCTAAAGTAGCTTCCCTGGCTGTTCCACAAAACAGCCAAGCACCAAATCCATATAATATTTTACATAGAGTGATTGTAGTGATAGGAAAATAGCTGCACGGGCTTTTTTCTGATGCAGAATAACAAAAGGCAAAAGTATGTTACTTGAAGGTAGAATAAGTCTCAAACACAAGTGCAGCGGTGAGACGCAAAGGCATCACTTCCACTAAGATCGCTCCGTTTACGGTCTGTATATTTGCTCTCGACATTTTCCTAAAGGTAAGCCGTTGCTTAATTAACAATACTAAATGTGCTGGTTTTCTGTCTTCTGAACTAGCTACGGTTAGCATTATACCCATGCGTTGTTTCGGCCTAAATTTGTAATATGCTTGTTATAATGTGAGGAAAATTGAACGCCAGCGAAGGATGCTGTGCTAATCACAAGTCTCATTGATTACAGCCAGCTTATGTTTGCTGTGTTAGGACTGTGTTGTTGTAGTCCTTCGGTCGAAATGTAATCAATTCCCGCACCCAGCCGTTAGTGAAATGTGCTTCAATTCGTACAACGTCAGAAATGTTCACAGGTATACGCATCTATACCGTAAACAAGATAGTGGGCGATATACAAGCACAAACGTTTTTGCAGTCAGGTTGTATGGATCAGTGATGTTAATAGATGACGCAGCTCCGGGGTCCGGGGTTCGATCCTGAGCTGCGCGGAGCTTCTCGTGTCTTTTCACTCTGGTCTTTAACAGCGTACGAGCCCCGCGGTTCAGTCCTGATGCTGATGGACAGCTCTATCATGTCGACTGCCAATCTGAATAACTGTAAGAAACAATGTCTTAAACGATAGTATTGACCGCTGAAATGGAACGCTAAATCACTGCCGAGATGGACAGAGGAGGTAGGTGTGTCCCCTGAGTGAACCTGTAATAATTCAACCATCAGTTAGAGTTTACAGGAGCAGTTTGGCCTGGTCAGCAGTTAGCCTGCACTGTATTGACCTCAAGGTCATAAATAAAATCCCACGATGAGTCTGTCTCACTCGATGGATGGGTGAACTCTTAAATGTAAGAGGATGTGCAGTGTGGTCTTCCTATCCAATTACTAAGTGCAAAAGTTTACGTACCCTTGGTACAACATAAAGAAAACAGAATAGGACATTTACGGCCACAACTTGTAATTGTCGCGGCCAAAGGTAACTTGTATTAATCTAGCGATGTCTGAATACATCTAGTATTAAAATATTTACACAAATTTTTCTTTTCCTGTATTTTTTGGCTGAGTCTGGTCTACAGACACATCAAATAAAATATAAACACATAAAAAAAAAAAATCACAGAGAGAAGAAATTAAAATGGTATCCTATGAAAAAATATATATATAATCTTCTGAAATTGTGAAGTCATGTGGAATTCAACAAAGAGAGCATTCTGTGTGTGGGCAGTGATGTCTAGTCATAATATTAAACTCAGAAACCATTACAGCTGAGCTTTAAATTAAGCCCTGGGGTCTGATCATAAACATAAATCTGTTATCTCATACACACAGTGTGCCCACACGGGTCTGTACTCACGCCGTGCTTCTTACTGAAGTAAGCAGGGTAAACAGAAGAGCTGCGCTTTGTACTTTGAGAGGACAGTGTTTGCTTAGTCTAGTCTATTCAGTTCTCCAAATGCATTTTGAAACATCCGTGCAAAATCAGACCTCGTTCATGTTTATTACATTTACAGGTTAGTGTATTTCACTGCTGATGATGTGTTATGGATGTGTCTGTGAAGCAGTTGAGATGAAATCTATGTGGCGTGTCAGTCTGTGTAATCACCCGACAGTCTGGGCTAAACAGAAATAAGCCCCAGCCTTGATTCTTCATACTTCATCATATTATTCGGTCTATTTTCTTATACGGTTCTGTTGTTTATGAACATGCATGCTAACAGATGTTTACTACAGTAACAACGTGCTTAAACATGCTGTTTTAACCTTTTTCTCCATTTTTTTTTTTTTTTTGGTCAAATCAGTTGTACTGAGGTTTTATATGACATTCAAGCTGCTACTTATACTTAAATGCAGTGCACTAGTATCACCACTAGATGGCATAGCAACAGCTTGCTTTAAAACAACTGCATTTGATTAGTATAAACCTGGTATAAAATAGAACAAATGTAGAAGAGCAGCATTGCATATTAGTCAGGGAATAATAAATCTCCCCAAATATTTGTGAAATGTGAGCTGTTTGCCGGAAAACGTGCTTGAAACAGGTGGTGTGGTGAAGCTGAATGAGTGAATCATGTTTGCCGAGTGTGTCATAGCTGAGAGTGTCACACACACACACACACACACACACACACCGGGTTTCAGAGTCAGCCTGGCAGAGTGACCTTTTCTTTCTTTTTTCCTCTCTATCTTGTTTCCCAACCGGATCTTCACTGTCTGAAAGCATGATGCACATCATTAACACATACATATAACAAAAAAAACCTAAAACTTGTGTAATAAATAATGACTACTCTTTTTATAGGCAAAAATGAAATCCTACACATGCCTCAGATAATTAATTGGATGTTATTGGTTAAAGTGTGCTCCATTCTGTTGCATTAAGGAGCGTCTTGTGGATGAATTTCCACCGAACACAAAGCTAACAATCAGATATGTAGAAGGGCTGTTATCTGCTAATGCAGAAATGCCCCTAGGACAGTTACTCCTACTGATACAAGTATATCAAATAATTATGAGATTGATTATGAGGCAATGTTGAAGACAAGACTTTTAAAAACAAATAGGTAAATTGGGTGGAAAAGCAAATGCACCCGGTAAAAAGGTACTAAACTGTACTTTACCTGGTCTAATAATCACCTATTAAAGGTACAAGAACCAAATCAGCAACAATGAACTGAACAGTTTGGCAGCTTTATTTCTGAGAGTGTACATCAGACAGTTATTAATTTATGTTGCAATGATCATGAAATATTGAGCCAAACACAAAAAAATAGAAAAGAAAAAAACAGGCCAGATGTGTTCCCATGAGTTCTTACACCTCTGTACGAAGTGTAGTTCCCTGTTGCCTACAAGCCATGAAGTGCATTATGGGTATCCTGCATCCCCTAGGCTACATCACTTGGACATTAGGCTACTGCAGTGCTTTGTGGGATTTCATTGTGGGAGTGTACTGAATATTCTCCAGTATGGCAGTAAATCCTTCCTAAAGTGCACTAATGCATTATAACGCACTACACACTCTGTAAAGCTTTCCCCTAAAAACTAACTACAAGAAGCATATTTAAAGAAGAAAAGATGCATCTGAGGTGTTCTATATAAACTCCTCTTCTTCTTCTTCTTCTTCTTCTTCTTCTTCCTCTTATTATTATTATTATTATTATTATTATTATTATTATTATTAAAGGTAAACTGAAAGCTGGGTGTGCTGCACCCTTAGTTCCCCTATGCCATCTAGGGCACAGATGAAGTACCCTGTAGTGGAAAAAACATAATGAAGTGCCCTCTAGGATGCTTTCATGTAGATAGATAGATAGATGGATAGATAGATGGATAGATAGATGGATAGATAGATGGATAGATAGACAGGTGCACCTTAGAAAACTTTTTGAAGAGTCCTCTAATGTGCTTCTACTTCCAATGAAGTGCCCTTGCAGTCAAGAAAACATGATGAAATGCCCAGTAGGGTTCCGCTATGCGCATGGAAATGTGATGTGTCCTAATAGCTGCCCTTCAAATGGACAACACGATGAAATGCCCTCTAGGATGCCACAATGAGTAAGAATGTGTTCAAGTGCTTCTAGGATGCCCCTACATGCCAGGGAACAGGAAGTGCCTTAATATGTGTCCTTACAGTGGACAAAACGACTTGCTGTGCCCTCGAGGCTTCCATACATGCTAGAAAAGGAGCTGAAGTGCCCTCTAGGGGCTCGTATGTGTGATAAAATGTGCTCTCCAGAGTAGCTCTGTAGAAGCAAAAACAGGGGTTAATGCTGTCTATGCGCCTTCTTTTCTCTTCTTTTTTTCATTTTTAAAATTATTATTATTTTGATCCCGCACCTCAGACATCCTGTTATTCATTATTATTATTATTATTATTATTATTATTATTATTATTATTATTATTATTATTATTATTATTATTATTATTATTATGGTCCTAGTCGGTGATCCTATGTTCTTTTTCTATTTCTACTTCTTCTTCTTAATAAACAACACTGAGCCGAAGCCCTTCGCGCTCACCGACCAATCAGCGTGCTGGGCGACTGATGACGCAAGCCGCTGCAAAAAGTCCGCGTTCACCTGAAGCCTCGCGCACCATCACTCGAGTCACTCACACGCGCCCTGCGCGAGCTGCGCTGAAAGCTTTAACGGTTTGTGTTTATCTACAGTGTGACCGCGTACGGAGTGAAAGTGTGGCGTCTTACACCGGTATCACTGTACAGCTCCGAGAGTCAGTCAGAGCTTCTGTCCTGTTGTATTTCTTTATTTTTATAATAAAAGGAGACTTGCTCAGCTCTGAGAGAAACTTTTTTGGCAGCCCGATTCTGCGCGAGACTGCTGGAACAGAGGCGCGCGCGTGAGTCGCTTAACAGAATGTGTGAAGATGTGATTTCGGATTATTTTAGTTTTTCTGTCGTCGACAGTGAGACCACCTTTTAAACAGGTATGTATTTTTATATATATCTGTATATGTGTAATTTTAAACCAAAAAAAAAAAAAAAGAAAGTTTGAATTGTTTAAAAACTACACTGGCAGGTCAGTTCGGTTACCATGGCTACGGTTCTGCTACTTTTAGCCAAGAGATGTTATTTATTTTGTAAATATTACAACAGAGCGTACTGTTTATCTTTCCTCCTCTGACTTTATCAGTCCCTCACTGTACATTTTACATTTAGAGGCAGGTACATCTGAAGAGTGTTGACTGAAACGCCAAAATATCCTCCTAAATAGGCTGAAGTGCACTGCATGGTAGGGCTGAGCGATACGACTGTGTGATATCGATATCACGATATCACGATAAATGAAGTCATGGTACAGGACTCACATTAGGTGTTGTGAGCACCCCAGTGTTACTCATAATACCCCGTAGCTGATAGGATGTTACATGTTTCATTTTTGATTTCTTTCCATGTTCCAGCATGTTTGAAAAAATGTGTTATTTATATGTCATGCATCATGATATTTTTACCGTATCGTCGGCTAGCAGTACAAATCTAAGCACTTGTTTAGAAATGATAGATTTCTGAAGAAAAATGATAAAAAAAAAATGATATGGCGGTTATGATTATGGAATCAATATTGCAATGAATTGCCTCATGGAGTTACAGTGAGCTGCTGATCGGAGGTTAAAATCATCTTCCAGTTGTTTCATGATGCCGCTTGACGATGTTCTGTTTGCAAAATACTTATAATAAATAAAAGGACTGTTCGTGCATCGAGGCTTTCGAGTTGCCCTGCGTAGTGCACGACAGTCCGAATGCCCCTAAATTTTAAATCCCGTTTAAACAGGTTAATCAGAAAGTAATTGCGCCCAAATTACTTATTAACACACGCACATTTCCAGTAAAATGCTTCCTCCTGTCCAGAAGCCTGTTCCTCTTGTTTGTCTTTTTAGTGAGGCACAGATAAGCGCAGTCAGCCCACTCCTGTGGCCTTGATGGCAGGAGGCAACATAAGAAGCTCTTCTCTGTCTTCCTACGACTCTCGCTCTAGAGAGCAGAGCTCCTAAATGAAAAGCGTTTCAGCCAACTAAAAGATAAATCACCTCTTCAGCGTCTGCAGCCTGGCTCGCCTTAATTGAGTTTATCAACCGCTCCCTCGAGGGCCCGTCTAAAGTTAGCCTCTCCCTCACGGGCGCTTTCTCCGGCGGCTGCCACCGCAGTGATTCATCCC
This sequence comes from Notoglanidium macrostoma, assembly GCA_030068235.1. Lineage (NCBI taxonomy): Eukaryota > Metazoa > Chordata > Actinopteri > Siluriformes > Auchenoglanididae > Notoglanidium > Notoglanidium macrostoma. Next base: position 23,826,882 of record JAQQZR010000002.1, read on the forward strand.
CCGCCGCTGCATGACCACATAAATGTTGTGTAGATGTTTGAAATTCGCTCATTATGTTAACAGTGGTTGGCGGTGAATTGCAGGCTTTTTTCGCAGCCTGGTTCCACGTAAAGCTTGTTATGATACTCCTCGTTTTTAAATAGTAACTAGTGATTTCAGTGCTTTTGTGGATCGTAGGAAGGAATTACACATGCGGTTCAACCAGGACTTGCCCCAGGATCATTTTCTAATGGCCTTCGGATACACCCGGTTACTGTTTATGTTAACTCGTTACGAGGACAGAGCTAAACAAAATGTTTCATTATGATTCGTTAATCATTCTGGGATTAGCGTCGATATCAGTATCGTATGCGCCGCTGCTCGTTTTCATACATCATGAAACCTCTAGGGTTGGGCGGTGTTATGATTATGAAATAGATTTTGTGATAAATTTCCTCACGAGACTTCATTATTGACCAATAAGCTGCTGAATGGACGGTAAAATCGAACTGAAATTCTTTCGCCAGTTGTAACCACTTTAAGTTTTTGACATTTGTTTTATCATATAGATACAATAATATGAAACTTCCCATGCTTATTCTGTTGAAATATAATATGACTTTTCTTTGCCCTCCAGGCAAGCAAAATGAGAATTACCCTCCCCAATGCCGCATACATTCTTCTCATTCTTCAGACGTTATGCTGGGGCATATTTGGCCTCTGCAAGGAACCGAGCGAAATCTCCAAACTTAATCTCTCCGTGAAGTACGACCTGCCTCGCTTTGTCTCGAGCACACCTGTCCAGAAGCTTCTAGGTTTCAACGGAAGCGTGTACGTCGGCGCTACCAACATTCTTTATGCGTTATCTGGCGACCTCAAGAAAGTAGACGAGTATAAGACTGGACCTGTGCACGATGGCCCACAATGCAGTGCTTGTGAAGGCTGCACCGGCCAACCTCCCAACGCTAACAACACCAGCATGGCCCTGATAATGGAGACCTACTACGACCCCGAGCTGTTCCTCTGCGGCACGGCCGGGCACGGCGTCTGCAGCCGGCACCTGCTGGAAGACGGGCGGCTGGACGTCGACGTGACCTGCATGGGCTCCCATAACAAAGACGGCAGCGGCTCCGTCGCCGGTCCGGCCGGAACCCAGATCGTGAACGTGGAAGACGGCGGAGTCGTGAGGTTCTTCATCGCAAATTCAGAGCCGCTAGATCCTTCTCCGGCTCCTCGTCGTCACCACACCATCTCCGTACGAAAGATGTGGGACACACAGGACCGCTTCGAGTTTGTTTCCGAGCAGTCCTACATGGATCTAAAGCCAGCGCTGCGTGGGAATTATCCTCTGCACTACGTCTATTCCTTCCAGAGTGGCTCGTTTGTTTACTTCCTCACCGTGCAGCGTGAAAGCAGCGCCTCCAGGGCTTTCCACACGCGAATCGTCCGTATCTGCTCCTCCGACCTGGAGCTTCAACACTACGTGGAAATGCCCTTCGAGTGCATCTACTCGGAGAAAGGCAGACGGAAACGTTCAACCCAGACGGTGTTCAACGTCCTCCAGGCAGCTCACGTAGCCAAAACTGGAAGCAACCTACGCAGGGAGATGGGCTTTAAAGAAGGAGAAGACGTGCTCTTCGCGGCGTTCGCCAAGAGCAAGCCGAACTCCCCCGAGCCCACAGCGAGCTCCACGGTGTGCGTCATCTCCATCGCCGAAATCAACAACTTCTTCAAGGACTTCATGAGGCAGGCGCACACCAAGCCGCTCTACCACTTAACCGGAGCCAAAATGAAGTCCTACAACCAGGTGATTATTTATTTCCTGTAAAATAGAAAGATTAAAACAGTGAATTATGTGTTCACACGCGCTAAATAAACCTATTGTGAAACGAACTTGAAGAAATCCTTCAGCATGTTTCAACCTTATCTCTGTCTGCTGCATCAGTAATGAAATGTACGTGACAAGAATTTCAATACGTTTCCTTGTAACCGCCGACCCACGTGTGACGAGTGCGTAGGGAAGGTTTCACAGCAGAGCTTCCGCGCCTTAATCTTCTGACCAATCAGGTCGCAAGTTCAAGGGCAAACAAGAATAGAGGTTAATACAAATACGTCTTCCTCAAAAAGGAGCAAATCATTTATGAAAATGAATTCGATTATAAGACTAATATTCTCAGCAGAGAGAAACCTGTGCGTTTGTGTTTATGTGGAACGCTGCTATGTTTCAGAGCTTTCATAAGGCAGCTCTGACGTTTTGCGTTTTGTCACTAACCCACGGCCTCATCTTCTCTCTCATGGCTATAAATCACCCGGCTGCCTTTCCAGTCTCTCTCATCCATCAGCACGGATTGGATCAATCGCTAAATCATGGGCGATCAATGACGGCACGAATTCCCCTCCTCAAGGAGCCAGTCAATAAACGCAGAGCGATCGCTTGCCAGAGTTCATAGCAGAACAGGGTTACGCAAGCTAGCCACCGCACACACATTTCCACATGACCTGCATCGCTAAAGATGCAGCACAACGTCACTAACGAGACGCTGATGCTGATGAGTAGTGACTCAAACGCCGGTGAGGAAGTCTGGTGGGAAATCAGGCGAGAGTTCCAGGGTGTTTAACCTCACTGCCTTTTACAGTCGAACAACATGTTGTTGTGAAACCCAGCGAATCGTTTCACATCACAGCTTATAAGCAGAATTGAATTCTCCTTCCTGATTGGTCGGGAAGTATCGATTCATTTTCCACAACAGGAAATCACAGGAAAATCTGATACATTCCGGTTGTTGTAGTAGCAGATCATGGACAGGTTAACCTGTAAGGAGATGTCTGTCTATGTAACGTTTCTGGAAGGAGTCTCCAGTGTCAGGAACTAACACAACATTAACTATACCTGAATAAAAAGTGTCCGATTAGTTCAGTAGCGTTCGGTGTTTTATTCATCAGTTAACAGCCATTGGTGTTTAATACCGAGTTCATTCTCGAGCTGCTCGCTCTAGCTCAGGTACGTTTGCTCGGAGGTTGCGAGGAAGCTTCGAGCTCTCTGAACCGCGCTGACTCGTAAATCCGTCTCGGCTATCTTATCTGAATCTCTGCGGACAGCCTGAGACCTCAAACACCCCAACAGGTGTCCTTTGTGTGGCTGCCAGTCTCCGAATGGCTCGGCTTAACAGTTCATATGGACGTCGAGCGAAGTTATTTCCCTTCTGCTCTCTCTCGTCTGTTACAGCTCCTCAGCCCGTCGGCGCTTCATCTGTCCAAACTTTACAAAGCGCTCCCAATTCATCATGTCAGAAAAGCCGGCCGGCTCTCCAAGCGCCTCAAATATTTGAGTTCCGCGTATCTCCTGCTCTAAACATTGTCATCCGCTCGCATCAGCGCGACTTCTGGCGCTTTTCATTACGTTGATGCACCAGGGCCAAATTGGCTTTTAATGACAGGAGATAAGTGCTTTACGCCATAGATTACCCTTCAGAGAAGATACAGATGGACACGAACCCTGTCTCTCACTTTTAGTGTTTAAAGAAGCCCCAGTTAAAGTAAAAACACCTTTACTATGTTTTTTTTAAGGGGCTGCTACATTCCTGGTGCCATCAGTTGGGTTTATAACAGTGTTCCTAGCAGATGTTGCATGGGAACTCGCTTTCTTATCGCTGGCTCCTTATCAGAGCCATATCCACCAGGCTTTAAAACCACTATGCTGCAAAGAGGCGTGACACAACCAGTTGTTTTGATCTTTTTTTTGACTACTGTTTACTCGTGTTCTCGTCACTGGAATAGCAGCTTGGATAGACGTCCTTATGCTTAAAAGGCTCACATTAATGAGAGCAAGAAGAGCCTCTTAAAATGATTGACTCCTCCGCATCGCTAAGCAATATTCGTTACGGAGTAACACAGGCATATGGTGCCTGTAATAACAAACTGGAAGTGCATCAGTAAGTTTTTATGTGGCTTATCAGTACAGAGTACGTATATAATAGTATATATAACAGTCATGTTTAAAAGGCAAAATTAATATCTGATTAGGATTGATAAGCGAAACAGCCGTTTCACACAGATTGCTTTTAAATTGAATCTGAAGCCTCATCGATTACAGTTTGCAATGTAATCCCGGCCGAGGGAGCTCTGATCCACGGCCGGTTTAATCAGGACGGCGCTTATGGCTGTTTTCAGATCGCGATTTTAAAAGCATAACGAAACAAACACTTTGGGACGATCGATTTTACGTCGCTCTGCTTCGCCCCGCGCTTTCAAGGGGAATCGCAACTCTCAAAGGAACGACACACGCTCATTGGACCTCGTACTGATGTTTACAAAAGTCTGGCTGTGTGAACTCTCATAACCACCAATCAGCATAAATACCCAGGCTCATTCACAGCGAAGCACATTTACATTTCGTTAATTTAAAGAAAAGAAACTGTTGAAACAATATGCAGTGTCAAAAGTCTTATTTATTTGACATGTAATATAGTAACACTAGTCTGTCTTTTCTATGTAAGTGCAGTATATGTAGCCACACCCACAACACTCCATAAAAGGCAAAGCTCAGAGAGTGAGAGAGCTGAAATCGACAACTAAACAGTGAAAGAGTGCCGCCTCCTCTTCCTTTTTCTTTTGTCCTATTTGTTTTTATTTTGAGTTCAATTCATGCATTTAATTGAAATAAATAAACAACTCGCTAATAGTAATCCAAGCCAGTCAGTCTCATTTACACAAACTAGGATAGGAACGTTTCTCCCAACTAACTGCACCACTACAATTAAATAATTTTGTTTCCAGCCGTCTATGTTGGTAAACACTCAGCCTTTGTTGTTTAGTGATGGTCTGATGACAGAGTGTCATTTGGTGTAATTTGGAGCTGGCACGTACGGCGGCGTGCGAGCGAGCTGCAGCCTGCGTGCTCGTGTGCTACATGTTCGTGTTTGCACGAAGTGGCAAAGCCCTGTGTTGTTCGTAGGTCAGGGCTCGGCTGGTTTCCTTCTCGCTGCGGAGGAACAAATATCGTAGGGAAAAAGGCATCGTGCCTGTCGTGTCCTGCCCGCTCGCACTTCCTTCTCCCTGGAAACGTGTACACATGGCTGAGTTTAAAACAGCGAATGCAGATGCAAGCGCAGGAATGTTATTATAGCTGCCTCGCAATTATATGGTGGAGTCTGTGGAGTCACACACACACACACACACACACACACACACACACACACACACACACACACACACACACACACAGAGCAGTGTCCAACGGTCTGAACAGGTGGATGCATGCAGCTGCATGTTTACACACAGCGTCACGCTCTGCTCCTGCGTGACTCTGGACCATCATGGTGCCAGGGCAGCTGGTACTCAGGTGCATGACGTCGCACTTTCAGTCTCTCACTTTTAACACACACACATACACACACACACACACACACCCACACACAAAACACCTGTCCCATATGATGTGCTGTTGCCTGACAGACACAACGGTTTAACAACCAGAGAAAGATTAAAAACATACCCCATAATGATGGAAAGATTAAAAGCATGCCTCTGTAGCTTTGTTTAAACTCTTTTTTTTTTAAATGATTTTCCCCATATTCTCCCGAATGTGTTCAAACGCCTCCCACTACCCAACTCTACGCTTACATGTAACATCTACACGGTGAAGACTAACCCGTTCCCAAGACTCGAGAAACCAGCCATCTTTTCAAACTGCCACGTAACACACTCAGCGGAAAGCGCTATGCGCCCTCTTCCGCATACATGACCTCACAGACACCCACGATGTTGCTGTGATGATGTGACAAGGTGCCCCATCGAGCACGGTCAGCTGTGTTGTCTGGAAGTCCCGGCTATGGATATCTCAGGACTGTAAGGGGACATCCTTTCCGTTTGTGCCACTCTGGAACCCAGCTTTGTTTAAATCCTCTTCACGGCGGTGCTACACAGACTGCTCGAGGGTCTAGTTGACTTGACCGATGATAGACCCCCTGATGAACCTGCTCTGCTTACTACATCATGTAGACACCACGTGGTTAAACATTGGAGAGAAAATAAAGACGCTAGCCCACGTGATGCAACAGGACACCAGATTCACTCTCTAACTAGCGTACATATGTTATATTAAGACATTGTTAGCTACCATTTTTTAGCCTCACCAATTAGATTACAAAACATACAGCTTTCACTTAGCTTTTGTTTATCCGTGTGCTTTATTAAATATTTTATTATTTAGTAAAGATGAATACCTTGTTACCATTTGAATACCATTTTGAAACACACATCCCTGTGTGTGTGTGTGTGTGTTTATGTAGTGGGGAGACATGAGATACCATAAAGCAGATAAAGGCAACTCATAAACCTGTTCCTTGGATGCAACCTGTCGTCTGTTTTCTCCGTTCTTATAACGTTCTCCTTGGGCACGCTGTTACAGTCACGTCAAGTCGTCTATTTACAGATAACACTCTCCCGTCTTTTATGCTGCCTTCCAGCACTGGATTCCTGTCAGCTCTGCGTTAGGCTTAATTCACGTACATGCGTAAGCTGTCAGGTCGTCCTGATGAGTCAGTCGCCTGCAGGCATGTGTGTGTTAATCCGTAACATTCGTCCGCTATGACTCCCACTTCCTCGTTTTTGCTCCTTGTGGTAATTTCCTGCTTTCCTGGATTGTGAGTTTCATCAAAGCATTTTTTTTTTTACGGTATGCACCGATTACTTTGTTCTGTTTTGCAAGTACTATTCAGTAACTACTATGTATTATTCAGTAACACCAGCGAAGCTGATGGGAGAGGTGCGAAGGTCCGGGAGTCAGGAATGTTTAAAGGTTAATTCAGATCGCAAAACCTACCCAAGCAGCACGCGAGGCCGAGCAGGATGTCAGGTCAGCTCTGTTTTAACCTGAATTTATATGAAGAGCTCTGTTTATTGTCCTCACATTTACCACTCTGTCAGTAGGAGTGCCATTCTTCCACACCACGGGCCTGTTGGATCCTGTGTGAACGACTGTTCAGGTGAAGGAGGGAAGCTCGGGCTGACCGCCGCGCTGACTATTCTGTCTTATCAGCAGCCGATCTCACACAATGCAAACGGCAAATAAGAGCTTATCTGAGCCAAGCCTATGTGCTCTTTTCAGCGCTCAGTCACTCAGCTCTTAATAAGACTTATTCCTGAGCGGACGCAGATGGTTAAATCACCTGCTGAAAGGACAGCAAGCTTTACCCGACACCCCTGATGCGTGGATCTGGTGGAGCGTGAAAAGATCCTGTTTGGTCAACTGATAGAAGGAACAGTGGTGCTATTTGACATGTACGAGAACATCTACTACAAACAGTGGTCTGAGTGAACGCGAATAAAGCTTGCCTGGCAATCCCAATGGGAAACGGGAGAAAACTAATCCGCTCCTGTTAATTACGCCTGACAGCCTTGCAAAGTTCTACCGAGCATAGTTTATGCCCAAGACTCACTCATTCTTCAGGAGATGATCTCAACTGGGTAATAAACTTATTCTGGGTTCAAGCTGAAGATCCCACCTAGAACTTGTAAAAACCCACTAAACGCCCCCTCTGTTTGAAATTCCAACTCATCCGCTTGTCTTCCCAACCGGTCCTTCACCGTTTAGGGAGTGACTTCAAATCAACGTGGACCCGGTACCTCGTATAACGCTCCCCTTCTGTACTTTCAAATGCAGGCAATCATAGTGGCGTAAATTCTTGCCGTGTTTTTGCCCGACCCTGACCCCGACCAGTCGTCGTCCACGTCCTTGCGTGTCGTAAGGGATAAGGGTAAAGAAACTGTCAATCACGGCTACAGAAGGGACGTCAAGGTAGGAGTTATCAAACTGGATGCAAAAATACAAGAAACTCTAACACCCTAGACTTTTCATCGAGGTGTCGTGGGACGTCCCAGATGCCAAATCTTCGAGTCTTTGATTGTATCACGCTACAAGACGTGTTCGTTATCTGCGTGCGTTGGTAAAAGAGCTATACAAAGAAACTGATTCTAATCAAATTTGTGAAGGCGATAGAGAGCAGCAGGATTGGGTGCGGTCTTTTTTCCTGAAACCGTCCGCACGTCTGGGTTCTTAATGATCCTCTCACTACTAACTAGCTAGCTGATGTTAGCTGTTCGGTACTAAACTGTTGTTCCCTCTAAAATTACTTTACACAAGGCAGCTCGCCATTGATCAGGCACACCCCCACCCTGGTGTAGAGAATACTACGATCCAGAAACGTCCGTTTCTTTACCCTGCTCCTGGGAACAGAGCCTGCAAGTAAACTGAGAGCAGAAACCTTTTTATTAAAACTGGTTTTATCCCGGGCGTCCAACCCAAAGCTCATGGCGAGTCTGGATGTGTGCCCTTCCTTTAAAACAGATGTGTTTTTCATAATGCAGTGTTTTAAACAGGAACCCCAAAAGACCTCTGGAGGCTGAAAAAAAGGATAGACGAGATGCCGGTGGTTTGACAAGTGTGAAAACTGGGCACAATGATCCATTGTTTTCTCAGTGTTTCTGTGCTCCACACATTACAGCCATGTTTGTTTTCCTTTTACTGCATGGATTCAAAGCACTTAATAAAATGGCTGGCTGGTGTTTAGAGGGTAAATCATAAAAAAAATAAATAAGGGCTACCACCTGTTGACTGTCTCTGTTTTTCTAAGGAGCGTGACTGTTTAGTTCATGTTCTGACCGCGAGTTGGTATGGATTAATCCTTATGTTTGTAATCAGAGTAGGAAAAATCCACACTTTTTATAGTACAGCTCAGCAGTAATGAATAAAAGCAGGGTGGAGACAGGCTGTCTGAGGGGCAGGGGCACCCAGTGGGCAGTTTATCTCATTTTCTTGCATGTATGCGAGCCTATAGGGCACTGCATCTCAGTTTCCCCAGTGGCACACTAGGGGGCACTTCATCCCATTTCTTTCCACATGTTTTCTTGCACATATGAGCACCCTAGGGGGCAATTCCCCATGTTTCCTTCACTGTTAGGGCAGTGTAGAGGGAACGTCATAATATTTTTTTGCACATTGGAGCACCCTAGAGGGCACATAATCACATTGTTCACACTAGAGGGCACTTCATTATGTTTTCTCCATTGTTATTGCACCCTTTAGGGCACTTTATCGAGTTTTCTACTCTGTTAGGTCACCCTTTAGGGCACTTTATCAAGTTTTCTACTCTGTTAGGGCACCCTTTAGGGCACTTTATCAAGTTTTCTACTCTGTTAGGGCACCCTAGAGGGCACTTTATCAAGTTTTCTACTCTGTTAGGGCACCCTAGAGGGCACTTTACATTTTCTTGCACATAGGAACATCCTAGAGGGCACTTAATCATGGTTTGCCTACCATTGGGACATTTTAGGGGGGACTTAGCACATTTCATGTACCCCAGGGGCTCCCTAGAGGGCACATTTGCTATGGATTTTCAAATACTAGGGCACTCGGTGTGTCGAGCTGTGCAGTTATAGAACAATAATCAACGACAGGGTGTTGAGATGAAGCAGATTTACTGTGACCACCTCAGAGTCGATCATGTTTCCGTAACAGCACATCCTGAAGTGTTTCATGCCTTTTATTTCACCGCAAGTTGCCAACAGTTACAGTGTTTTATTTGTCGAAGAAAGAGCTGCTGTTCTAGAAACTTAACCCACGCCTTCTGACCAACCGATGTGATAAAAAGCAAACGCGAAGCACGTTAACATTTAAAGCATCTTTACTTTTGTTGTAAAACAAACGCAGACCTCAGATTTGCTCTTCAATCACACCTGAGGTGGGCTTGTTTTGACAGGCCTTACTAAGGCGTGTGGAGGAACCAGTGCTTGTTTTCGGCTCACAGCTGAGTCTGTCCCTCCCACATTGTGTTCTGTAGAACTGAACTTGTCTTGTCCGGTACGAGTACGAACACACACACACAGACTCCTGCTGAACACAGCTACAAGATTTATAACCAAAGAAAAGTGGCTTGTTGACATCTGGCCTAAATGTGCGAGCGTTTAAAGCATTAGGTGCCTTTCACAACACAACATAATACCGAGAGCAATGTGTTCACTGGCAGGTCTCCTTTAAGTAGCTCTTGTTGACTTTAGATTGCTGTTTTTTTTCTTCCCCCTTTTCTTTTTGGTGCGCTGATATCACGCACTAGAAGGCTGAGATCTGTTGTTTAAGGGTGTTGAAGAATCCTGAGAACTAGCAAGTCTCAGATGGAGTATTTATTAGAGGAAAGTTCAATATTCAAAAACAAATGTACTTTTTCTCACATATTCCGGCTTCACGTCCACATGAAAGCAACATCATGGGTCACTGAGTTTCCAAAAGGTACTCAATTTTCGCCGTTTACACGTGGACAGGAAAAACGTACGCGGACCCCCGTTGCGTGAGTTTCGTGTTTGTTATGAATGCGTGTGACAGGATTGCATTTTGGTTGGTGTGTGATTCCTTGTTTGATATCATTTGCAATTTGACTCCACCCTGGTGAGGAAGTCCTGGAATATGGTACTGCTCCTGAATCCACCACTCCAGGGCTTTAATCAGAACTCCAATCACAGATTTCAGATAACATCCAAATAAACATTTCGTATTCAAATGTAAGCTGAAGCAGTAAATTTGACCTTATCGTCAGGCCACACATACAGTATGATTCTTCATGTTTGTATTTGCTGGGTTTTGTTTTCTTCTTGAACGTGACCCTGAGCAGGATAAAGCGGTTACAGAAGATAAGTAACGGAATGTATTTTTGGAAATGATTTATGTTTTTTTTCTGCAGTCCATGACACAGCGGACTGGTGTGGTCATGTGCGCATTTTTTCAAGTCGCTGTTGCGTTTTCGTGTTTTCAAAACCGTCGCGTTTCTGCGGACCTACATTTACAGGAAAATCGTGTGGACGTGTCCTGAAAAAAAAGAAATCTCATTTTATTAGCTCACAATCGAGAGCAGAAGTTGACAATTCCTGCAAAGGGTTACTGTGAAAAAGAATCCGCTGCATATGTCTGGTTCATTTAAAGGCACAATTTGCACCATCAGTCATGAAGGAGCGTAAGATCATCAAAGAGGAAAAATGTCTTCCAATCCCTTACGCTCAAATGGAATTGATTGTTCTGGAGTGCAGCAAGCCAGACATTTGCATGCTTTTTTTTTTTGCTGTATAGTTGTCAGTGTCAAGATGTTTCTTTTTAGGTTTGTGCCAAGCTTTTTGTTCTCCACTCACATTAGCTTTATGTTCTAACATGATCGTGGATGGAAGAGGGAGATCTTTAAGCCGTGACTCATCTTGTCTGCTCTAATGAACGGCCATTTTTACTCTAATGCTCCGAATAGCTCCACACTGTAACAGTAAATGATGAGAGTTCACCCAGCTGTCCTGGCCGCTACATAATCCCTCTTTCATTTGCGTTGCTCTAATTGGATGGATGTTCATGGCTCAGGAGAGCCTCTGTAAATACGTTGGAAACCTCAGCGTCGCTTGAAGGGATCTTTATGTCAGGAAGCGGAAAAGCGACTCTGGTATCACTCAAGCGTGTAGCAGTCTCTCCTGGCTGCAGGTTGGAGTTTTATTTCCACAATATTCTCTTATTCTTCTTTAGTTCCTCAGTTTAACAAGTGAAAAGGAAACTTAAGCAAGGAGTAAATCCTTCTCCTAATGGATCTGTTAAACCCAGAGCAGGTCCAGGCTTAAATTTCTCCCTCTAAATGCCTATTACTATTATGTTCAGAGGTGGAGAAATCATAAATACATTGGTTAGCCCACTGGGCAAGTGAAAGCTTCAGCGCAGTTCACTAGGAGTTTAAGTAAGTACATTGATATGGACTATGAAATATAGATGAGTATTTAAATCAGAATATGTAGCTAAAGTCTTAATCCTCTCCTGAATAAATCTCTGGTGATAAAGCAACATAAAGGCCGAAGAATCTTTGGCTAACATTTTAACTTTTACGTTGTTCGAGGCTGACTAGCGTTTTCATTTTTGCTCGATGGCGTCTCCTTTATTTAAATGTCACATGACTGGGTGTTGCTAGCATAGACACATAACTGTACTGTGCTGGAAGTTCAGCAAATGAAGACCTGGATAATAAACTGAGAGCTTTAAAGAAGGAAATCAAAACATATTTTTCTTCCCCAATGTTGAGCATTTATGAGTGAAACGCCGTACTTGGACGTGCAGGAGTCTGATTGGCTTTTGAAAAGCGGACAATCCCAAAACAAACATGAAGTCACGTCTAGAGGCTAGACACCACCGGCATGTTCGTTTGAGGAAGTGGACAAAATCCAGTAAATGAAAGTGGACGGAAGATGAAAATTTCATCCTACGAATCTATGTGAATTGTGAGAATACTCACCTGGGAACGGAGCCGATGACTCAAACACTGGCTCCAGATATTGGGCCGGTATCTTGATATGTCTTTGGTGCTTGGTTAGTATTATTTTTGTCCAGCCTCAAGACTGAAAAATCAGACTCTCAAAAATCAGTTGCTGCACCTTAGTGGAAAATTTCTGACTTTTGAAAAGAATTTTATCTTTGACGTCATCAGTACTGATGAATCATGCACAGTCGGACCAAGGGCATGAGCTGACAAGAAAAAAAAGGTCAGTTTTGATCTCAGGTTGGTTTACAACAAGAGAGCTGGAAGGATACACAGATTAGGGATGAACGAAAACATTGCTTTGGATAAAGTCTAATCCTAAAATGAATAACCATTGATTTAAAATGAAATTGGGAATAGATGTAGATATCCAGGTGTGCTGATGTCCAGATGTTTGATCATTCCCACAGTTGTGTGTGTTATTCTGAAATTGCAATGCAGACCCATTAGACAGCCCCAAGTGTTTTAAAACCCCTGCTCAATGCTGGGCTCTAATCCCACCTTATTACCCGCTTCTCTAATTACCCCCACACCGCTGATCTCCATGACCCAGTAATCTAAGAAACTCCACCAACACCAGAGTCGGGTTGCTCTGTAGCTTGCAGGTGGAGCTGCCCTTCCAATAACAACTACCACTACTTCACTGAGCTGCCCAGGGTCAAAATGTCATGTTGTTTCAGCCAGAGGGCAGCTGATTGCGTTGAGCTCCAGAGCTCGTGCAGTCCCAGGAAGCTCCAGCCTTGTGCATGACTGCACTGTACCTCAGCCTGAGGGAGAACAGTGAACATGTGGAGGTGACATTTTGGCCTTCAGATCTCCTTACACCCAGATCAGGCCTCACAGAGGAGACGCCGAAGGCCGTAAAGCTGTAAAACACCAAAGGTGGCTCTCAGTAACCCTATCAGCAGTCCATTGTGCTGGACACAATATGAATCGCTCTAAACGTTACACTGGAGCCACTTTTGTGCAGGGCCATTATGGCAGAGCTTGATTTTCGTCAGGGTAATAACACCGTGCCGCAGGACTGTATTTTGGGTGATTTAAAAGTTTCAAAATATCAGCTACCTGCATGCTTCTTAGGCTGTGAAACAATATAACCATGTCGATTTATGTCAATAATATCAACACAATAATATAACATGTCAATAATATAAACACGTTTCATTGTTCTTTTGTGAACATGACAATAAAAAGCTTCGACTTTTATTTAAACTTTGAAGAACAAGGAGAGCCGGAGAAACCCAATACCTCAAAACTTTATAATCTAAAGAAAGCTCTTCAACATCAGTCCCTCTGAGACCAACCTGCCTCAGTGGAGAGAGTCTCACAGTAATAGCTGCTGAAGCCTGTCAAAACAGTACTCTTGTTTTTCATTTTCAACCCTTGATCCACGACTTTGACTACACAGGAGAGGAGGAATGCTCATTTTTCTTCTCTGTCCTTCTCAATCTGTGCTGCGACTATCACTAATTCCTTCAACCTTGTCTTGGGGGCGATAAGCCAAATTAATTCAGAATTCTAGTCCAATTTGTATCCGAGGAGACAGAGGACGCATCAAAGCAGCCTGTTCACACTGGCCTGCCTCTCCTAACACATCCCTCTCCACCACATATCACATCGTAGATGGAGCTGTCTGCGGCAGGCATTCCTCTGTGTCTCTCATTATGCTGTGTCTGGTGAAGCAGTCCTATAGTTCTCACTCCCTCTCACCTGGCTGTGGTACAGTAAGATTGTCCCTGGCTGGCTCGGAGTCCACTCGAGCTGGTAACGGGAGCACACCCCATTGCTCTTCTGGCCTGATTTATCACCTGCCTGTATTGTTCTCTAGAGCTTCAAAGCTCCCCTTTGAGATGTGACCTCAAATGAAGCCGTGAGTTTCGCTCTGAGTGCAGTCATGGCCGTGACTCATATGTCTTACTCACCATGGTAAAGCGCGAGTGAAAAGAATTCTCTGAAAAGAATTATGGGATTGGTACTATAAGTAATACAGCCTTCTGTATTGTTGCTCTCTCTCTCCTCTCTTTTTACCCCAGTTTGGTTGGCATGAGGAGAACTGCCTTTCTCCTGGCCTTATGAACTTTTGTGTAGTTGTGTTGCCGTTGCCATTCTACAGTGTAACAATACACCAGCTGAGCTGGTGTGATCCCACTCTTAATCATTAACCGCCTGCTCGCTGTACTTGGTTGAGCCCTTTAGTCATGGTCTCTGGTGCCAGGGTCTGGTTTCATTAATAATTGATGACTCCTTGGCCTTCATGCTGGGTTCCGTGCTAGCTTGACCAGCCTCGACTCTCCCCATCCTCCACCTTTGATGACAGGTGTTTTGGACTCTTACAAAGTGAGTTCCAGTTGAAAAAGCCCGTCTGTAGGTGTGCTTTCACAGTTGAGTCCATACGCAGGATTGACAATTGGCTCGTTTATGAGAAGGTGTCGTTGTCGCAAGCTTGTTATCACATAGACCTACTTCTTCAGAACCGGACAAACTGCATAGTTTTAGGTCTCATTTTTTGTTGCTATATGCTAAATCTTTGAAATATAAGAGATTTAAGTGCATTTTTTTTTACTTGGATTTGAAACTGATCAATAGCTTGGGAGTAAATAGCAAGTAACATAACTAGTTTAACCAATCATGCTATTTAACACTCAGTCGTGGTGTGATGAAGGAGTTCCTGAAGGAATTCTGACTTCCTCCTGCTCTCAAGGTAATTCTGGCCAATCCCTCCTGCTCCCGAAGGAATTCTCACCAATCCCTCCTGCTCCCGAAGGAATTCTCACCAATCCTTCCTGCTCCCAAAGGAATTCTCACCATTCCCATTCACGCTTCATCAATCCCATCCACTTCCGCAAGATGTTTGACCAATCCCTTCTGCTTCAACAGATAGTTTGTCCAATCGTTTCCATTCCTGCAGACCTTGACAAATCCTGCAATTATCCTTGCCCCTGCCTATGATCATTTCTAACAATTTCAATTTAGTTGTTTCTATTTCCCAAAATACAAACAAATTATTAATTTAAACCACAGCAACCCTGGTGCTGTGGTCATTCGTGGTGATGAATGAGCAACCTGCTCTGTTCAGTACGTGCCCGTTTTAGTGAACTGTCCGATCCCTTCCACACGAGAGTAAAAACTTCCCACTTTAATGACATGCATGACCCCTGCCCAGATGCACACCTTTACTCCAAACAAGAGATCAGAGAGGCTAAGTATGAATATGGCTGATTGTGTTGGACTCTTGGTGCAATCAGAATCAAGTTGGAAAAATAATGCAAGCGTAAAAATTTATGTAACTCTTGTTCTTCACAACTTTTCTGAAAAGCTACTTAGTGAATACTTTAGAGACCAGAATGCTGTATGTATCAGAAAAACTATGTAGGAAACACTAGATCAGTCACCAAACTCCACAGGTTGTGGCAATCACAGCCAAAGAAAGCTGGACAGCAGGAGAGTTCCACATTCCTCCCAATTTCTCATGAACTCCTGCCATCTGCGAGCGCAGCCGTCTGAATGTGGCAGGGAAGATTCGAGATCCATGGGAGAAGACACATGGCTAAGCTCCGTTATGCAAGGACCCTTTCTGGAGCAGTAGATTTTGAGATACAATAAGGGTTTTCTGTTTTTCCTCATGCAGTCCATTAAATGCATTTAGCATGGTGGACTTGAAAACAGACCCCCTGCCAGAAAAACACTTGTGCTGCTGATTATATCATGTATACAACTCTATTAGATCATATTTGTTTTATTTGTGGAATTCTCGGTATTAAGAGTTTTGCGATCTTTTTTTTTTGCAGAGTTCCTTCGGTGATTTCTTTGATGAGTACTGTGGGAAGCATGACAAAGGCTACAGGTTGGAGGTTAAAGGAACCAATCCACGTAAAGACTGGTTTAATGGCCGCTTCAGGGATGTTCTCCTCACCTCCATCGCCGTGGTGCCCGTGCAGGAACACACCGTGGCTACCCTTGGGACTGCCGATGGGAGAGTCATCCAGGTAAGGTAACGAATAAAGGAACGTTGTAGATGCCCAAGTGAAGGAAAAAGCTAGGGCTGAGCGATATGGTGATATCAATATTGTGATAAATGATGTCTTCTGAGATATCATAGGGATCATGAAAGTTTTTTTTAATAATTAGAAAGTAAATGGAACTGAATGAAAGTATAACATTTTATTTATTTATTTATTTTTACAGATTCTGGTTATTGTATAGTTTTGGTAAACATAAAGAGTAGGTTTTTTCTGTTTTTATCTGGTTGTTGAACCTACATGTCTCCTGGACAGATAGAAAATCTGCGACATCTCGGACACGCAGGCTACTGATTTGCTTGCTTTTCTTTCTAAAAAAAGGAAATAAAAACAAAAGCCTTTTTTTTTGGAATTAGTTCACCAGTAAGAATTATAAGCATGTTTTATGTGTACCGTGATGATAATTCATATTAATAATTATGTTAGGTTGGTGCGGTGGTTAGCACTGTCGCCTCACAGCCAGAAGGTCCTGGGTTCGATCCCCGGGTCACCCAGGGTGCCTTTCTCTGCGGAGTTTGCATGTTCTCCCTGTGCATGC
>JAQQZR010000002.1:23843846-23857211 GCA_030068235.1 Notoglanidium macrostoma
GTCTGTGTTGGCCCTGTGGTGGACTGGCGACCTGCCCAGGGTGTACCCCGCCTCTCGCCTCAAGATGCTGGGATTGGCTCCAGCTTCCCCGCCACCCAGACGGATAAAGCGCTATAGATAATGGATGGACATTTTAATGATGATTTTTTTCCACTTCTTGAAAATTAAAGTAGCCAAAACTCCTCCTAAATCTCCTAATAACTAAAATGTCCACCAGCGTTTTCCTGTTTTTATTATCATCATCATTATTATTATCATTGTCGTTGTTGTTGTGTGTGTGTGTGTGTGTGTGTGTGCGTGCGTGTGTGCCGTAACTGGGCAGGATGCTAGTACGTGAGCAATGCGAATGGCCTGGAAGAGAGAGCATCCAGGTGCCAGAGCCAGGTTTATGAACATGTCCCTTTCCTGTTTGCACCACTTTTAGCTCTGACCTGCACTACTTTGCCAGAAAAGCCTACTCATTACACATCGCTCATCAACATTCAGTCAAATACGTGTATTTTAAGTCCTCTGTGTCTGCATTCATTCACCAGCAGAACTCTGAAAAGAAAAAAAAAAGTACTTGCTTTGTCTGGTTAATGCAAAGCCTCATTCTAGATGTTTCTACTCAACATTGTGTATGTAGGTTAGCAGAGGTTTTTTTTTTTTTGTTTTTTTGAGAAATGAGTAGTGCAGAGAGAGGGTGACAGCTGCACGGAAATGCGGTAGAGAACTAGAACGGAGCGTTAATAGTAAGCACTGGGCTTCGATGACATGTCCTCACACGGCATTTTCTTGGAAGCGTTGCAGCTGTCGTTCGTTGGTTCTTGTTTTTTTTTCTTCCTTTTTACATTTTTTCCCCTCTCAGCTTTTTCTTGTCCCTTTTGTATTGACACGGAGGCCTGGGAATGGGCAGGCGTTAGACCAGCTGTCCCACTCAGAGACCAGAAGAGATGCAGAATAAGTGAGAAAAAGAGGAGATTGGTTGCCATAAATGTGCATTGAAAGTCAGAGCACTTTGACAGTTTGTTGATAGAGCGATAGAGAGCCAGAATCAGTGTGAAACACTCACCATCGTGCCTTATGTCACCACTCAGCCCTGTATTGTCTAGGCTTCATTTACACAATGCTAAGCTGAATTGCTACTGGATTGCTGGATTTTGGCACTCAAAACAAAATACTAAAAATAATATGTTTGATTTTGATCAGGCTGAATATTTCAACCGAATAGCAGATTGCTCGTTTCACTTGTGGTTCGGCTCTTGTGGATGTGTAGTGACCTTGTAGCCAGCTACAGTAACAGTAATAGCCAACATCACACACATCACTTTGGTTTAAAATGTATTTTAAGCTAGATTTTGATGTCATGTGCATTGTTTTGTGCTGTTATTATTAGACGATTAACAGAGCTAGTTAACTTGTACTTGCTACTTGAATTCAAAGACCCATGCTACTACTATATAGTTCCAAGATGTATTTTTCTTCATTTCAATAGACATGAGAAGGTTAATGAGAGGCTGGGTACAGAATAAGATGAAACCACTGCCAAACGGTTTTTCTCAACACAAACCATGGAACACACGCACTCGTTTGGATGTGTCACGTTAATGAACGTTAATCAACATTCTTGTAACAATTCACCCAGTTCATGATTGGATTTGATTCACGATATTGGATTCACGATTTGATTTTTCTACCAAAAAAAAAAAAATTTAATGAAGAAAATGTTACCAAAAAAACGGTACCAAAAAATGTGGTACATGTGTTTGTTTCATTTTCTTGATGACCAACAATAATTATTCGCAAACACTTGTAAAGTTTGGAGTAAATTATAATAGCCTATTAAGTAAAATATTCCTTTTATTAAAAAGGAGAAAAGTTAATAACAAATAGGCCTTTTCTTAATAAGCATTTATGAACGATTGTGAAGCATTCTGTGTAATCAGCTTAAACATAAACCAACTGCCTCCATTTTCTTCTCTTTTCTTTTGCTTTCGTGAGTACAGACAGCTCTGCTTCCTTGTTGAATCTATTTGTATAAGTCAATCACACAAAAGCTCTTTCCCATTTTAGATTTGTTCTATCGCTTGTTTTCAAGCTGTGTTACTTCCACCTACGGTGATGTCGCGTGCATTCCCGCCGGTGTATGTTATTGCGCCCCCTACAGTCTAAACAACCCAATTACAGCTAGGAAAAACTAAGAGACTACGCGGCCTGATAATAATCGTGGTTCATTTTTTATTTCCTCCATCTGAATTGCGATTAATGCTATTGAAAATATTAAAAACTGCTTTCCTATCATGCGCCTGATATCAACAAGTGTATCGGTTGAATGAACGTGTCGACCTGTTGACAAACCTGTATAGCGTGACGCTCTTCTACACAGTGATATTTTCTACCCGTCAGCACCGAGCAGACACTCTTTAAGCTCACTAAGGACTGTGTACAATACCTTACTTATGGAATGTTAACATCAGGACCCTCTCTGATGCCTTTACAGCAAACTTTCCCACAGGGGAGATACACTGCTTGCGCTAACACACACTTTCTACACACTAATTGCTCCACACACCACTCTTACCTCAGCTCACATTCAGGCCAGGTGTGTTAAAGCAGAGCTCTGTGTGCTATTTAGCAGAGCACACTCTGTAGTGGTCTATTCAAACCTGGCCTAGCTTAGAGGCCTGTAATTGCAGCCTAACCACGGGATGATAAATTTTAGTCCAGGTGCATGGAGACAGAGTGAGTGTTCTGACACCTCCCAACATGCCACATCAGCAGCAGCCTTTACGTCTTCTCTCGCCTCGGGCCATGGCTTTTGTCTGCTCCCACTCCCTGCCACCAGCCACAGTCATCATGCTTCAGTCCATCATCTTCCCCTGAAGGAGAGTGAAACAGCAGTTATTACAGGATTGGCAGCAAGCGGAGCATGACCCTTTACAATTTCCCCGGATTACACCACCCCTTTGATTTAAAATCTCTCTCGAGCAAAGTTTCAGGGCGCAATCTGTAATTTAACTGTTTTTTTTTTTTTACAACCATCTTATGATTTATGAAGTAGCCTGGGATACATTTGCTTTTGGCCTTAAAATCAAAGACACAGCGCCCATGAAAACCCTTACATCACCTTCCGCAGATGTAAACAAGAAGTTAAACGATCTGGTTTATAATGTCATCGCATCAACAACTCATGCAGCCGTTTACAGTAAACAGAAAACGTGCTTTATTGCATTCCAGCCTCCACAACAAAGGCCCTGGCTTCGAGAGGTCATTCGTGTCATTTGCTGGCATTTTGTGCAGGTGGTGGTTTCCCGTTTTGGCAACACAGAGCCGCATGTGAACTTCCTCTTGGACACGCTCCCCGTCTCCTCCGAAGTTGCCGTGTTGTCTCCACAGAGTCCGGACGCCTCCTTACTGCTGGTCACAGGAAATAAGGTGAAAGATCTTTAATGGGTTTAACATTTCTGTTGGGAAATTTCCCCCCCTGATAATCTGAGTGTGAGCTTACAGTGCACATCTGTAAAACGTACGCTATAGGCAACTTTTGTTTTCTTTTAAGCAAAATACTTTATTGTTTTCGTGACAGTATAATAACATAAAAGTGATGGAAGGAGTCAGTGCTTTGTAACAGTTTTCCAACATCTCCAGGACGGAGGAGTTTATGCTTTCTGTGTAGCATGACAGGCTTCGTTTATAGATGCTATAACACGGTAACAGCGGCGAAATTGCGCAACATTGACGGTAACTGTAATCAAATAAAAAGTATATCACGGTGTTCTAAATGACTAAATTGCTGTGTAATAAGAGGAATAAAACACTCGCTGTGAAAGGAAAACTTGTCAGCTTTGGAGTGGTTACTGTAACTCTGCTTCATCACACTGATCATTTTCCTGTAACCGCATGGCACGGAGTGTTTAATTCTTTATGTCCTGCATTGTCATCAATCATTCATCTCAGAGGGGTTTCACTTCTTAAATTGTTATTAAGGGAATGAATAGAAATCCGAGAGAAAGGGCTTGTAATAAAGGCTGAGCCCATATTAAATACTCACACACAGAGTCATTCATTTGCTCCCTGTCTTTTTGGTTTTTTTATCTGTTAATATATTTACTGACAACCCCCCCCACTCCTTTGCAGGTATCTAAGGTGCCTGTAATTGGGCCCGGATGCGAGCAGTTATTAAACTGCAGCTCGTGTCTGCTGGCTCCTGCCTTCATGGGCTGCGGATGGTGCCGGAACAGGAACCTGTGCACTCGCTCGCCTCAGTGCACCAGCTCGATCTGGAGCCAAGATTCCTGTCCGCTCTTCATCTCTGAGGTAACTGTCCTGCCCAAACCTC
Organism: Notoglanidium macrostoma; assembly: GCA_030068235.1. Classification (NCBI taxonomy): domain Eukaryota; kingdom Metazoa; phylum Chordata; class Actinopteri; order Siluriformes; family Auchenoglanididae; genus Notoglanidium; species Notoglanidium macrostoma. The sequence continues at coordinate 23,848,165 of JAQQZR010000002.1, forward strand.
AAACCGGGTTGCCATGGTCACAACGTTAGACAATAACGTCCAGCTAATAGAATAAGTGCTTTCAGATGAAATGGGCCACCCAGTCTGAAACTCGGACCTTTATTGATTTTGGCTGCTTCAAACATTGCGCTGTTTTATCAGGGGAAAGAAAACAAAGACGCCAGGGTTTTACCGAACTTTGTTCTTGCTTTAAAGGTTGTAATTGATTTCTGATATCAGAAAGTGTTAATAGTTGTACTTTAACTTAGTTGTCTTAAATGTTCTTCCGGTCAGGGAAGACAAAAGAGATCTCTGAAAGAGTGCCTAAGCATGAAAGCCACTTTTATCCTGAGAAACAAGCAGCTAATAATACAAAGTGTCATGACCTTTTCTTCAGAACGGAAAACACGCTGCTTCTCTAATCGCCACACCGTGAAATTAATCACGGCTTTTTATTTTGGGATTGGCAGAAAAAATGCGCGATATGAGCACTCGGCTTTTTTGTTGTTGTTCAGATCGTTCCGAAAACGGCTCCACTGAAAGGCCACACCAACATCATGATCTGTGGCAAAAACTTTGGCTTCAGTAAGAAGGATCGCTTTGACGCCAAGCTCATTGATGTCGACGTGGCTGGAGCGAAGTGCGCGCTGACGGAAAAGGACATCAGCAGCCATCGGTGAGTTCATGATACAGACTCATGACTAATATTACAAATGACAGGTTTGTGTATCCAGATCTTTTTTTATATGGTTTAAGTGGATCCGTCATTATTATCCCCATTGTGAAGTGTATCCAAGGAGCATCTTTTCAGTAGTTTGATCTGATTATAACATGCCACATTGGCCTCGTAGATGCTTTATTGAGCAATCTTTCCTTGCGAAGTGGTGCGGGAAAACCATATGTCGCTGTGGCAAAAAAAACGGGCCTTGCAATTAGTTTCTGTTTACCGTTTGATGAAAATGTGTAAATGAAACTGAGATGGAAGCAGCGGAGATCGTCAATGTGTCTGTTTATTCGCTGTCCACGTTGAGGAATTTAACCTGATTAATCCAGTTTAATCTTGTAATTTTAAACAAAAGCCTGTAACGTGTTTTACAGAACAACAGAATTTCACTATGCGAAGGGTTTTTCCATGTAAATACAGTAAACCCGGTCTAGCCCTTTGCACTTCCAGACGCGACCCTCCACAGCCGTCCCATTGTTATAGGACGCGCGGGAAACTTCCCGGACAGAATAGCTGCAGTGTTGTTTATGCGTAGTAGCACGGCTATAGTTAAGAAATTAGTGATGAGTCTGCTACAGTCTCCAGCTTGTTTATTGTCTTAAGTCGTGGGAGATGTTTTTGTCTTTGTGTTCAGGTTGATTTGCAGCCTGGATCATGTGAACGCGTCCAATTCCGATCGCTCGGTCAGAGTGCGCAGCGGGAAGGAGGAAGGACAGCTCGAGGGCTTCTCGTTCGTTGTAAGTGTCCTCGTGAACAACGGCGTGTACTGTATGTACAGAGTTCCTACTGTCCTGGAGATTCTGGGACCGAAAGAGAAAATGAAGGAAGTGATAATTATATAAACTTTAGCGCAAAGATTATCATCACTTTTGTAAATGCGCTTATTTTGGATTTATTCCGAAACAACAAAAGACAATATGTAAGAGTTGGTTTGGGAGATAAAAAATGCAAGAAAAATCCAGGACTTCTGCACTGAATCAGCGAATGAAACGCCCACAATTAGCACAATTTCTAATGCGTTATGATTTGTCACTAGTAATAAATAACGATAAACACATCCATGACTACAATTTATTTAGCTCTTTCTTCTTTTTCTATCAACAGTTAACAGCCAGAGGCTAATTATGGAAATTCATATAGTACCATGTGATTGTACTTCTTGTCTGCTAATGCACCGAGCCATTTGTATGCTGTCTCGATTGCGCAGAACCCAGTTATTGACAGAATCCTTCCCGAATTTGGTCCCAAATCTGGCGGAACCATGCTGACCATTAAGGGTTCGTACCTGGACAGTGGAAGCTCGCGAAAGGTCACGATCGGACGTGGCACCTGTGTGGTGCAAGGGTGAGTCACTCTTTATAATCCGAACAAGCTGTAACTTGCCTCACTGTGTGTGTTTGTGTGTGATTTTGTGTGGGTTTTTTTTTTTAAACCCTCCGCAGTTTATCAGCCAGCATGCTGACATGTCAGACTCCATCCCAGGACTCGCCTTCCCAGCACAAGGTCCAGCTGCATATCGACGGAGTAACGTTTCGAGCTCCGGTCAATTACACCTACAACGAGGATCCACTCATCCATAATGTCCAGCCCACTCGCTCCTTCATCAGGTGTGTCCCACAGACCACTCCTACTACACCCACACCCACACAGGGGCAGTTGTGCAGCAAATAGAACATCAGCGATGAAAAAAACAATGCAGTAAAAGGAAACTGCTATGGATAAAGCTTTTTGTAAGCAACCAAGTGGTTAACGCTTAGTGGGTGATGATGATCTCAACACAGGTTTTTTTTTTACAAATGTCTAAAGCCAAAAAGTTTAATTTTGGTCTCATCAAACCAGAAAAAAAGTGGTGCCCGTTTATTTCTCATATAATCCCGCAGTGCATGCGCATGTTTACTTGCCTCATGCACGCACAGAGGTCAGACAGTTTATGAAACTGGAGCAAGGGGTAAGAGAAAAAGCATGAGAGGAGATAGAGCAGAAGGAGATTAGATAAATAGACTGCTGTAAAAGAAAGAGTGGGTGTTTATAAGAGATTAAAAAAAAAAAAAGGATTCTGGCAAAACAAGGCTAACCATGGATGAGCAGATAACAGGTGGACAAACGGTTGTGAAGGAGGCGAGGGTTTACAGGGAAAATACGAGGTAAGACTGCGGAAGTAAGTAAAAACAAACGTCTAGGGATGAATAAAGAGAGAGAGAGAATGAATGAGCCAGTGAGAAGATTGTGAATGATTTGGGTGCTGGGATGCTTTACGATTCTGGTGGACGGGTAGCAGGAAGTGTGCATGTGTACAGCAGCAGGTTTGTTCATTCAGTTTGTCTGCATGTGTGTGTGTGTGTGTGTGTGTGTAGTGGAGGCAGCACAGTGATAGCGTCTGGCGTCTACCTCCAATCAGCCATGCAACCTCAGATGGTCCTCAGCGGCCCTCCATTCACCAAGGACAAAGAGGTTTATGTGGTGAGTCCATATTATACCGTGCCCACACACTATCAAATACACACATCGCACAGGTGTTAAAGTTATTAATCCCACTGTGAGAGGAAATAATAAAGAAAACACACACACACACAAACGCTGGAGCTGCAAATGTGAAGAGGAAATGGAAAAACCAGAGTAGAGGCTTTCATACCGCCATCATCAAGCGGAATCTGATTTCCTAACAGTGTTTCGGGAGTCCCGCAGTATCCAATAACTGCTCGAGCATGCCCTCTCACAACCCGAAAAAATTCCAGACCTTCACTTCAAGCTCATTTTTATGGTAATTTCCATGTAGTGCGTCTCATGTTTCGTCTCAGTCACCGGCCTGAAATTCCAAGAGACATTTTCACATCAGGTTGTGAGAAGGAGAAGACGCTGTTATCTCGGGAATACCAAGACGGATGAGGTGTTGCGCTTGCAAAGTAGACGAAGGAATTTCAGGAAATAAACAAGATCACGTTCAAGATACTGCGCTTTAGATCAGGACTAAGTGCTCGGAAAATCCTGACGCAGAGATGATAAACTTATGAAAAGGACAAAGCGACTGAGTGTCTGCGGCGGATCATCTGTGCTGGCCAACGCACGCGTTTATGTAAACGATTTACCCCAAGGAAGCTTTCGCAGACTTTCACTGACTTGTATTCTGATTAGCGCTGCCGATATGGCTTGTGTAAAACAAAAGCAGAATGTTTAAAGAATAAAGAATGAGGCCTAAATGTGGAACCGTTCATAAGTGGGCGTGTCTCCTTACATCACGATAATAGAGACAGACGAGAAATCGGTTAACGTCTTGTTTAGCTTATTTCCCATCTTACCGAAATAAAATCCACATCTTCAATCGTGTGTTTAAGGATGTGACAGGTTTCATACTGCCCAGGCTGTTGGCCAGCGTTAGTGTATGTAGTATTAGCCATTAGCGTTACGGTGTGTAGTAGCAACCAAGCAGCTCAATCCTGAAACACAGTCAGTTTTTCACTTCATGCTTACTTTCTTAATACGACGGACACGAATCAGACAGGATGTTGCAGTTGCATGCAGCAGAAGCCACCGCGTCTTTAATAGCGATTTCAAACGGCTCCTCCAGCTGTTGCACTGTAAATTCTTCACCATAAACAGTGTGCCGTCCGATAGACAAGTGCTTTATTGTTTTTTTTTTCTTCTGCTTTTATTAGGAGGCTGTGTGTGGAAAAAAAAAAAAAAAAAAAAAAAAAAATCTTTTCATGCCTTTATTCTGAGTCACGTATCCTAAGTGATTCCACCGAGGTTTGTTCAACGATGGCGGAAACAGAAGCGCGGTTCTGGGTTCTGGGTTTCAAGGTTTTTGGGCTCGGGTTTCATTCTTGTGGGATTGAGCTTGGTTCTGGTTGATACATCACATCGTCTAATAATAATAAGAAGAACTCAAGGACCACGTCGGACCCCAGCGAAGTCAGCGAGAGGGGATCTGAAGAGCTGTCCGCATATCTGCAGCTCCGATCTCAGCTAAATCCAGGGCTCAGCCAGTCCTGGCGTTCCCACCAACATTAAAGGCATTGTTACAGGCTGGAGCTTGTTGCTAAATGCATCATCATCGACAAAACAGAGAAGATTAAAAAAAAAAAAAAAAAACAACCCAGCACATCACTTTCTTCAGTCAGTGATGTCATACTGCATTTTTGTCATCCGTCCTTCCTAGAAAGCGTATAAACTCACCGCAATAAACGCCAGCAAAATCGTTTTAGCTGGACATTTATTTTGTATCTTCTGTTTACAATAAAGCAAATTTAAACCCGATTATTAAACCTATTTCTAGACATTGGTATTCATTTCCAGCTTTAATAATAATCGTAAAAATAATTGCTTATTCATCGACTTCACTTCTGCTCCCTTGAGTAAATGTAACTCATTTGTCTGCTGTAGTCTGCGCAGAGCGTGGACGCGTACTCGCTCCTCTCGGATGTTGCGGGACCATGGCGGGATCACAAATTTCGCTAGCCGCAGCGAGGTTTCCTCAAGGCTGACGGTTTTTCCTAAAGCGACTCCTTTTACGTTTTCTTCCAAAGTATGTTCTAAGCAGGAAAGGAAAAAAAAAAACCCCAAAACCCAAAAATCCTGAGCGATTTGACTTTTATTTGTCTTTTTGCTTTTTGGCTCGCATCTGACAGGTTTTCCCAGACCGCCACACGTTCATCTGACGTGTTAAATCAAGTGCAGCGCTGCGTCTTTCCAGGCCTGGTGTAAAAGTTTCCTTGACGCTGTTATGAATCATGGCAGGCCTGATTACAGGTTACAGAAACCTCAGGATACAATAACACAAGCCAAACCTGTCAGCCGAACCCTTCATGAACAGGATGTTCGTGCGCTACAGAAAGCAGCGACGCCGCTTATCATTTTTCCTGCCTATCTGCAGGGTGTCTGGAACTCATTAGCTTTAATCCCCACGCTTGGAGCATCTTCATGATGGATATCGGCGAGGTTAAAGCGCCGTATGGTCGTATTCTATTTTTCTAGACAGCGATCTGAGAACCTGTGCTGAATTCCGTTCGTTCTGTGCGAGTTGTTGTCGTTCGAGCGTACACGCTGAGACCGACACTTTTCCGCACGCCGTTATAAAGTTTCTCATGTATCTCCCTTTGAGGCCGTATATGGGAGCCCTGGGCTTAAACTCGAGACGTCCCAGTATCTGTTTCTTCTTTTGTCTCTCTTCTTTAGCAGCTGTTATCCAACCGCAAATCCGTGTGCGAGATTTAATCCGTTCTACAGTCAAACACAGATGCAGTTTTCGTTTAATCCAGAAAATTTAATGTTAAAAATAGAGAAAATGATGTTAAGATAATGTTCATTTTTTTTCCATCTGTTCAAATTGAGTTAAGATGATGTTCACTTATTGTGTACTGAAACACACATGGACTTTGTCCTGTAAAGCTGGTGCATGTGTGTGTGTGTGTGTGTGTGTGTGTAGGCTGTGAGTGTACTGTGTTTACCCTGCATCTGTGATATTGCTCAATAGGGAGCTGGTGAGGAGAGAAAAAGGGGTCACAGGAAATAGCTACCTACCAGAGCTTTTATTTAAAAAAAAAACAAAGATCCTGAAATATCGAACATAACATGGTTTGGTTTTTACAGCGGAACGAATTATATTATTGTGACTTGATCAATAAACAAGAAATCCATGTCGTGAAAATAATCCATGAGCGGGAGAACACAAAGTAGATTATTTTTCAAGTTTCCTCCTAAATTCCAAGATTGTCAACGACATCATAATTTGCCCCTGGAGACTCCTTCCCTAAATGTTAAACAAACACCTACACCGAATGTTACGCTGTACATCCATTCATCTGAGTGTAAGCCGTTACCACGGAAACACTAACATGCTGTATTAGACTGAGCGCGTTAATATAAACCCGAGACTTTCAGCTGCAGTAATGTATAATGGAAATTAATCGACGCCTCCCGACCAATCAGAACTGAGCATTCAGCATCTCCTTGATAAAAAAAGAAAAAAAAAAAAGAAAAAACAGAGTTTCAATTCGGTTCAATTTGAATGAACCTATTATTCTGTTGTTGGCGAATGATATTGAAATATTAGCAAATATTAGCAATATTATCAAACCTGAAGAAGCAAGCTTTGAGTTCCAAACATGTCTTAGGCTAATTAGCCATTTTGAATTACAATGAAAAAATTCTTTACATTTACTTCTTTTTTTTTTTGTCAATGGGTTTAAAATAATGCAGATTTTTTGCGTATTATCAGGTTTCGTTACAGTGTGTTTAAATAAGAAAAAGCGCATTCCAAGAATATTTGACACGGAGCCGTTGTTGACGCTTGAAGCTATTTTCACTGGACTTTGCCTAACCTTCTGTTCTGCTATCCACTCAAGGTCACGTTTGTCTCTTTGGTGTGGTAGATAAATACGCTACATCAGTGGTTCTGAGCACACTGTAAATATTTACCATGGTCTGGTCGCCGGCGCGGGAGTTCAACCCACCGCAGTGATAAACGTGTTTTCAGCCAAAATAGACGCAGAGATCTGGAGTGAAACCCTGCATTGTGATTATTCTGGAACACCGTCATCACCTCTGCAGATTTCCTTATAATCCCATCAAAGCCATTCCGGACCTTTCTGAAAACATGGCGAGAAAGCAGAACTTTGCCTTCAGAATCACGAGTGACATAAAGACGACGGGAGCGAAGCGAATAGCCAGCACTGAGGAACGTGTAGCGTGGACAGGAGGCATGATGGACCGGAGACGCTGCCAGAAGATGGAGGCATCTGCTACGCCCCCAAATCATAACTCACACGCATGTTAGAGTAAAGACCACAAGTCTCAAAAGGAGCCCTGTGCACTTTCATTTTTCTTAAAAATGATCCTGCACATGCCAACACTGCTGATCTGCAACACACGCAAGATGGGATTCCCATCTGCTTCCGCTGCAGAGTTTGCATCACTTTTCTTAACTTCTCTTCTATAAGAAGAGGTATCCGGAGACTCACAAGGAGGTATATGATGACATCTGAGGGTATTGTTCAGGAGGGTTTGCTCTGCTAGGACACTTTCAGTTGTAAATGAGGCATGTAATCTGACAACAGTGCGCCCTAGAGCTGGATTTCATAAACATCAGCCTTGAGTTAAATGCACATGATGAGGATTTAATACAGAAATTGCGCACATCTGCATTCAAGGTGGAACTCGGAGCTACAGATTGAGGAGAATGGTGCCTATGGTCGTCTTTTTGTTAGGAATAACCTCGCCATCTAGCTGATGACCGACGTAGATTTTCCTCCTCGAATCGGAGAACGCGCCAGTCAGTGCTATAGCTTTAACACAGGGATGTTGAGTGATCTCGAAATAAAATACTAGTATTTACAGCGAACTAAATTTTTAACTCCGGTTCTCTCCGACAGTCCAAAGACATGCAGATTAGGTCAACTGGCCACTCTAAATTGCCCATAGGTGTGAATGCGTGTGAGCGTGTGTGGCTGTTTGTCTGTGTCGGCCCTGTGGTGGAAACAGCAACAAGAGAAGCACTCTGAAAATCACCCAACACAGCTACTGCTTTCAGTCTAGTTACTTTTTACCCTAGCTAGCCTCGGCTTCATGAGATCGTGGCAGGAACATGAGCGAGCGAATGAGTATCTGATTTCTCCACCCTGATGACACGCCTTTAACCTTTCTAAGATCCTTTTTGCTAAGGAAACTGCAGAGTGTATGGATTTATACTCTTAATGTCGCAGTTGCCATTTGCTTTGTGAGTGTGACGGTGTTGCTTGTGTTACAGACCTGCACGCAGGGTGAAGACAAACTGGCCATCGTGTGCATCACTCCCTCGCTGAAGGGCCTCAACGTCCGTCCTCCGGTCGCCACCAAGATGACGTTCGTGCTGGACGGCTTCTCCACGCGGCAGTATGACTTGACCTACGTGGAGGACCCGAAGTTCGAGGAGTTTCAGAAACCCACTCTGACCCCGAGAGGCAGCAAGAGTGTGCTGGAGATCAAGGTACGACAACACACAAACAATAAGATACGGGGGGGTTTTAAAAAAGGTCACGAAGGAACAGTCATACACGTGCAACATTTTCTCTTTTGCATTCTTTTCCAATTTAATGCAAAACTGTTCATTACAAATGATATCATTTATTACATTTATTCTATTATATTATACACACTAGCAGTCAAAAGTTTGGACACGGCTTCTAATTCAATGTTTTTTTCTTAATTTTTATGACTTAAAAGACGCTTCATGTCTTAAAGTAATGATGGACTGTTGTTTCTCTTTACTTAGTCGAGCGCTTGTTGATATAATCTGGATTACTCCAGTTGTTCAATAGGGCTGTTATAAACAATACTGTATTTGTATCATTTCCCATTTACTAGTTACTGT